>OZ010738.1:161898829-162498829 GCA_963932295.1 Tipula lateralis
TTTCTTCCTCCTCCTTCATACCAGGTGGTAAGAATAACCTCACCTGAGCCTGAAATCCGTGTCTAATTTCGACATTGAATATCCGAAGTTGTGGTGTCGCCAATTGATACAACCGACTACGAAGTATATCGCCATGATTAAGTACAAATATTTTTGTATTCGTCTTCGTGTCCACCAAATAGACGGATGGTGTATCGGGCCCCAAACACTCCTGTACATAGTACGAGTAACCTTTACTAAAATATATTTTATTGTATAGACAATTATTGGGTATATCGAAATCTTCGGTCTCCGTATACGGTCGCCGAAAACTAGTGCCATCGGTAATATTACTCAAAATTCGGAACGTTGTCCAATTATTATCGCACGTCAAACAAATTGGTGGCGTCGACGTTATATAAACTCGGGTCGAATTTTCGGTCGCATTCAATTTTAAATTAATTTTGTATAAATGTCGTTGGCCGGGTTTTGATTCGGGCGCCGCCATAAAATAAACAATTTCGTTTTGTTCGTCCCAACCCAATATTTCGGTTACTTCGAAACGGCCCATTGTTATAGGGACGGTACGCATATCGGATGGCGAAACAAAAACAACATGACGATAATAACCGTGTTCACCGTCGCGTACTGGAAGACGTTTTAGGAGATAGCCACCGGTTTCGAATTCAAATTCATTTGGATTTTGCGATGCGGTTATGCTTATATTTGTTATGTTGCTATTATTGTTGCTTGTTGTATTGTTTGTGTAATTTGTAGTTTTTGAAGCTGAATTCATTGGATTGGTTGTACTGGGTGTTGACACTAATTTATTGGAATCACTTAACGCGTTTAACGTATTTTCACTGTTAGGAGATTTATTATTATTATTATTATTACTATTGTTATTATTTATAATATTTAAATTTAAACTATTTATTATGTTTATAATGTTGTCGGCGGAATGTCGAAATTGCGTTTGAAGCTTAGAATAAATTGGCGTTTCGGCTGGCGTTACCCATCCATTGTCTAATATGTTTTCGACGTGTATCTGAAAAAGACATGGAACGTTAGTAAAACCCAACTCTTTCTTATAAACTACCAATCCCTTAGGCGGTCCTCATTTGACGAGCACTATGAGCACTCTGATCTATAGATTGGTCAGGAAAAATTTACTTAAATACGAGAACCCATTGGCTGTTATTAACCGATTTTTTATTCATGTTTCAGTCACTCAGGCTCGTTTGGACCATCGTAGGATCCCTCCCCCTCAAACGTTCTCACAACCTATTTGTTATCCATACAAGTGGATGATGCACACCCGCGCAAGCCTAGTTGTCAGACAGAACGTTTCCTTTGATAGCTAGTCAAAAGGGCATTCAATGAAGTTTGACTTCATTTGGGCTGCCCAGATGATTCAAGGAAGTCGTTGCCTCAAAAAAGCAGCAAAGAAACAATATTGGAGTGGGCTTAAAGCAGTTCGACTTTCAGAGAAGTTCCATAGATCCAATGAACTCCGCAGCAATTTTCGGTTGAATGCCAGTGGAGTGTTTACCAAGGAAGATAGATAATTTTACATGTAAAGACCGAGCGTCTTAGCACGCAAAGACTGGCCTACCCAGATTGCTGCATAATGATCCATCCATAAAGATCGATCTTATGTATGATCCTACGTATGATTTTTTCCCGGTTACTCAGGCTCGATTGGCACATTGTGACATTCCTACCAAACAAACTTTTTCGAAAATTTTCGAACGAAAGTCAGTGGCGTACATACTAAGTGGGATAAATATTTTTACTTCAGGATGCACGTAAAGGTCAGAATTAACTAGATTATAGTGTAATGAGCCTGATTACTTTATGTCCGAGAAAAGATTACTTTTTGTCCAGCAGAGATGCAGGATGAGTCATTGTGATCCCATTTTCAAATCACCATTGACGCGCAAAGTCATTTATCAGACCTGAACCAAATACTATACAGATTGCTCTGGAACCATTATCCAGAACTTATTGATTAACCAATTTGCTAACCTTATTCCCCGTCACTCAGGCTCGATTGGCTCATTGTGACACTACTCCGAAACAAGCGTTGTCGTTTGGGGCTGCTCAGATGATTGAAGAAAATTGTTGTCTCGCAAAAAACAGCAAAGAAACAGTATTTAAATCAATTGGCCTTAAAGCTGCTCGACTTTTAGAGAAGTTCCACAGATTCAATGATCTCTGGAGTAATTTTCGTTTGAACGCCAGTGGCGTGCATACCAAGTGAGATATGTAGTTAATTTTACATCACGGTTTAGCACGTGAAGAGCGGCCGTATACGCCAGATTGCAGCATAACCAATAACGATTATTGTACTTTCACTAGACAATGACTCATTGTGATCCTATTTCCCAAGTATGAGATGTATTTTTTCCATGGCACATTGTGATCCCTCCCAAACACACGTTTCCGAAACTTGTTTATGATTACGCCTAGGATTGGCTCAGGTCCCATACAAGTGGAAGATGGATCCATCCGAACCAACGCGTTTCCTTTGATAGCTATGTAACAGTATCAAGTGAAGTCTGACTTATTAAGGACTGCCAAGATCATTCAAGGAAATTATTGTCTCCCAAATAAGTTTCAAAAAACGGGACTGGACTGTATTTGGCTTAAAGCAACCTGACTATCAGAGAAGATGCTAATAAGACCATCTCTGCAGTATATATACATCACTTAGAATGCTACTCCCAAAACTGCAAACAAATTTCAAATGAAAGTCAGTGGCGTACATACTAAGAGGGATAAAAAATTTTACTTCAGGATTAAGCACGCAAAGTCCAGGATCAAATAGATTATACTGTAATGAGTCATCTATGAAGATTACTTTATGCCCGTCAGAGATGCAGTATGAGTCATCGTGATCCCATTTTCAAAGTAAGATCCCCAGTGGCGTGCAAAACCATTTATGAACTGAACCATCGTCCAAATACTATACAGATTGCTCACGAACCATTATCAGGAACTTATACATTAACCGGTTTGTTAAACTTTTCCCCGTCACACAGGCTCGATTGGCCCATTGTGACATTCCTCCGAAACAAACGTTGTCAGTCCCGAAAACTGTTTGTCCTCACATCTAGATTTGGCTCAGGTCCTATACAAGTGGAAGATGTATGCTTTCGAGTCAAGTTATCAGCCAACACGTTTCCTGTGATCGCCATGCAAGATACTCAAATGAAGTGTGACTGGTTGAGGACACCTGATTATCATAGAGAAGATGCTAATAACACGATTCCTTGCTACTCCCAAAATTACAAAAATTTTCGAATGAAAGTCAGTAACGTACATACTTAATGGGATAAATAAGGCCAGTACCAACTTGATTCTAGTGTAATGAGCCATCAGTAAAGATTACTTTATGTCCGTCAGAGATGGAGGATGTCATTGTGATCCCGTTTTTAAAGTAAGATCCCCAGTGGCGTGCAAAACCATGTTACGAAACATATATACTTACTTCACGACAACTAAATTGTGGCGCCCGACATATTAAAGTCAAGGCACTCGTTTGATCCCGATCTGTGACCGTAACACTTAAATCCTTATTCGATATCCATGTCATGCCACCAATATAGCTGCCATTTTTAACGATTGCCGGCAATCGAATCTGCTGTATTTCGATCAATTTCAATGCAGACAAATTTGCTATCAGCACCGTCACATTCGGATTTATTGTGGTCGCCTTTGAATATCGTACCGATTTGACGGACGGATATTTTTGATTTTCGCCAAGCCACGAATATTGATATTCTCGCACTTGGCTATCGTTGAATTGTAAAAATGCTAAATAATTTCCATCGGGTGAGAACGCCATTGTTTCACTTTCAAGTTCGGGTGTGTTTGAATACATCCAATTTGGTACACCGTTGTAGATGACACCATCTTCGCCTGTGCGGGAAGGAAAAACAATTATTTCGTTTTCAACACATATGATATAAGTTCTTACCCGTTGTCGTGATGCGACACACCAAATCCGATTTAACTTTCGGCTTAAAGTACACATCATTCTTATATACAAACGCAATCGCTTGCGATTTCATTTTATTGCCACTATTGCTGCTGCCGCCAACATTGTAATTACCATTCAAACCGGTCACTGTGCCACCCATCGCCGCTGCCTGCGTCTGCACTAACGATTGCGATAGCGATGTGAATTTATTATTTACATTGTTGGGTGCCCAAAGCACGCGTTGTAATCGCGGTGCGTTGCGATTGTCCGGCGACAACGCAAAATGATTTTGTGTCTGCACCTCGTACACATGATAGTTGCTTGTACCATCGGGTTGGGTATCGGACGCCAATAGTACGTATTTAATATCGGGCGATATTAAAAATTTATCTGCATTTAGTTGTCTCTGCGGGGGATTACATTAGACAAAATTAGTGGAAGATGGGCAACGCGTGTTTTGTACGATATATACTTACAAACGTTGAATTTGTCATTAAAACTCGTATCGTATAATTTTCTAAATTTAATATTGATAATCCTCCGGTTGGATCACGATATACTAATTCGACATCTGGAATTAAAAAAACAAAATATTTAATTAAATAAAATTTTTTAGAACATAATCCACTACCCAGCATCAGCTTGGTATATGCGGTGAACAATTCTAAATTAATTTTTGAACATTGGTTGGAATGACGACGTTCAACAGATTACTAGACTCTTTAAGGTGAGGTTAGACCGCCCAGGTTGCGGAGTAGTTAAAAAGCTGCGGTATGGAACGGGAGGTACCGGGTTCGAATCCCGATCGGAGCAGGATGTGAAAAGGGATTTTCACCATCGAACGTTTGAGCAGTGTGAACTGTGGTGCGAATGAACTCATCTGTGACCCATTAGAGGTTAGAATCCGTGTGCCGTCCCTTCTTCTATGTCAGTACTATAGGCTAGCATAGAGCTATGCAATGTGCAGATGGTTTGTACGTAAATCGCAATATCGCACAGGAAGATAGAACCAATCAGAGTATTGTACAACCATCAGAGGGCAAACCCAATTCAAAAACCTAACGTACGACTGAGTCAATAAATATGTCCTCGATGTCCCATCGCAAACCCTTAATTCTGACTAGTTAGTCAAACCGTAACAGCTTTGATAAACAGTTCCCACGGTAGATCACTATGTTTTTGAGGTGTCACTTATTCTGTATACCAGTCACTGGAAGTAAAGAGGTTTTTGACTGAAGAGCCAGGTCGATTCGAATGGTTAATTTAATCCTTTGGATCCTGCTACAAGGTGGCATGGGACGGCGTTATTTAGAAGAAAATAAGCTTTCCGGACAGTTCTTGGTGTTGACGAAATTTTCAACCACCTAATTATTTCTGAAACGACTATATACTGCTTAAAAAAATGGTGAGTGTTTCAGAGCTCAATTGTGCTGAAAGCTAGTAGTGATGAGTCCTTACATAGGTGATCAAGTACATAAGTTATAAAACTGCTTCAAAACAGACAATAATTTTTATATCATGGACGCAAAATGCGTCTGTCATGTAAGATTGGAGCTCAAAGTAACCAAAAGGTATTTAAAATGACTCACTCACTCCATACTCAGGCTTATGATATTTAGCTCAATATGAACTCACTCAAGAAAGTGAAGTAATGCAAGTATTAAACGACACTACAAACCGTTTATGATATCATGTGTTAAGCCGAATTGACTTGCGTCTGTATAGTTGACTAAAATATCTTTTCTTAAAAGTAAGCAGAGGAACTCCAGATTTGGTACCCCTTGAAAAGCAACTATTTATTAAGGAACTGATCATAGGAGGATCGAGTTTAGAACTAAAGTTAATTATGTTTGGACTGATACAGAGAAAATCGAAGTTGTCTCCCAGGGTCATTACCACTTGAGCATAGATGTCGAGCAAGCGTCAATACTAGGGTCATCAACATAGCAGGCAGAAAGTAAATTCTCTCCCGTAGATGTACCAATGGGTTTAAATCAGTTACAAGATAAATGGACCATGTGTCATAAGACCACTATCTTTGAAATTTACGAGAATGCCTATACGCTGCATAGATCTTTCCACGTTTCATGCGGACAAAGTCGTAATAAGTTGGAATTTATTTACTGACGATATTCTGGACGGCTAGTCGATCAGATTCCAAACACTTGGAATATTTTCACATTCATTTTTAATGCAAAACAGGTTTCGGCATTATCTTAAAACCAGAGAAGTGTGTTTTTCGTGGAAACACGATCATTTTCTTAGTTACGAGTTCTCTAATGATGGAACTCGCACTTCTTCAGAGACAACCGTGGCTATAAACGGTTTTTTTCCGACCAAATCGATTCCTTCCTCACTTTTCATAAAAAGACTAAATAAATTATTTGGCCTCTGGAATGTCAGGCAATTGAGAAGATGAACTGACCAAAGGAAACAGTTCTTGCAAACCCTCGTAAGCGTGGAGAGTTCCGAATATCTAAGGACGCTTATCTCAATATAAATATTCTGCCTTCGATCGAGGATTGTTGTCATTTTACTGAAGCATCAAGCCTTTCATGTACTTTATTGAAGGTAAAGTTTATGGTATTTACCATCCTATCACACCACGAACCTCTGACTACTGCCATATTGTCAAAATCAGAGAGAAATTCTCGCCAACTTGCATCACTTGCCAGAAATCTAAAATACATCATCATACGCGCTTTAAAACCGCTCGTTTTGATATTCCTTCATGCAGGTTGGAGCATGCCAGAAAGAGGTTGCAAGAAGCTATTCCATTGGAAGACATGGCGATCAACTACGGTATGTGCGATCTGATAGTGCGCTCTTTTATTGACCAGCACAGCTCAGATTTAGTGTACTGCTCGAGATAACAACTAATCAAGACAGCCAACTGGCAGCAGTCTCTTTCAGGAGTTTAACCAACTGTTAGGTTCACGCAGAATACAAACTACAACTTATCATCCACATGCTAATGGTATGGTGGAACGATTCCATCGTAGCATCAAAGCTTCTTTTTATCCTATAGAGACAACACCTTGCTATGGAACTTCGGTCTAAACTAACTTTGGATAAACTCCAGCAGATCCTCTCAACGGACAATCACTAAAGGTCTCTGGTGAACTTGTAATGCACCCCACCTCGGCGTCATTTGTTTTTCTGTCCTGCCACGTCTTGCAAAATGCGAGTGTTTAACACATATGTTAAATCAGTACTACTATATGAGACATGGAAACACATACAAGTGTTCGTAAACAGGTGTTTTCGACAAATACTGAAATGTTTCTGGCCAAACACCCCATCGAACATGAAACTGCATATAAAAAACAAATCAGTCGGACATATAGGGAGCGAAATAAAGAGTTGAAGTCCAGAGGATATCATTGGACTAGAATCCGCTAGGGAAAAGCAACTTAAGGTGGACCAGTGATGGAATGCAACAACAATGCTAGCTGAGCGAAACAACTTCGTAAATCATGGGTTTATAGCGGTAGTCTCCACAAAAGCCTAAGATGGTCCAGTCTAGTATGCTTCTAAAATAAAAAAAATAATTATAAAATTATTAAGTGCCATCTCTTATCCAACATATGAAGTATATGTATTTTTTAAACGTCATTGATATTTCCCTTGGTTGGAGGCATCCATGTTTCATTGATATTTCGAACAACACATTATACCTATAGAACACCACCACAGTATCCAGAGGTTTTCGTAGGAGGTGACTAAATCTGTTGGGATCGCTAGGCTGATGACCAGCATCCGTAAAATATAACAAATGTTAAAAATGTCAATAAGCAAAAAAAGGGATACAGCCAAAACAACAATGACTTCCCGCTTAGGTACCCGGATAAGTTATTGAGGATCGGAACGTAGAACGTGCAGTCACTTCGAAAACCTAGTGCGCTCCAAGAAACTCGATATTGCCTAAAAGTGGAGACCATGTGTCCCAAGGCTATACATTGATACACAGTGGATTTCCGTGATATCTTATCGGTTATCAACAATATTCGTATGAAGCGACCATTATCTGGTCACTTCAAAACGACGATGGACATTTTCGTATAGCCAAGGAGGACAGAGGAATATACAACGCTATTCTCCTGTGAAGGTCTGATAAATGACATACGCAACGAAAATTTTAGTAGAAGTGAAGGAGTGATGAGGTTCAAGTAACTTTGATCTCGCATTCCTCACGATAATAGTGTGGGAGAGGATATCAAGGTTTGTCTTGCCGCTGACAATCCGGCTTAATATCCTCTACGTCCACTTCTGAAATCAAAATATCTTGCAAATACGGATAAACTGAAATTGCACAGAGTGTTGATCAGACCCGTTGACATGTATGGTTGTGAGAGTTGGACCTTGGCGGATGAGTACGAAAGATGGCTTCTCACATTCGAGAAAAGAATCATTCGTGTGATATATGGCCCAAAATGCGAATTCCTGATATCGTGCATGAAATCAAAGGACAGCGAGTACGCTGGCTCGGTCACGTAGAGCCACCTGTCGGTATGCTGTCGGCGACGATGGCTTTACGGCCGCATAGAGATAGATCTGGCATCGAGTTGCTTACTCAATTGTTGACACGGTACTGGTAAAAGCCGTTAAAAGACAAAAAAATATATTTTCACACACATGTGTGTGGAAATATCAATGACGTTTAAATATTGAGGTAAAAGACATTTTAGTTTGAAACAAGACCTTAAGGAATATATTTTTATGTAGTAGCTTGTATTGTATAGGAAGCTTTAATTTTTCGGTCGAAACAAAACAATCTTTTATTTTATATAAACACAGCCATTGTTCGTATGTGTGTGTGTATACAACAAAACAAAAGAACTTATTTGTCGTGGGTAAAACTTTAAATTAATTAATGTAATTACTTAGTGTGAACAAAGATAAGAGAGCCAGCAATACAATTAACTATACCGAACACCATTTTCTTATCTGTTCCGGTATTATATATGTACAAATTCTACGTATGTAAGGAACAGACGTGTCACCGCTTGTACATACATATATACAAAAACCAAAAATTCAATTTTTCCAACATAACATTTTCATTTAACGTTTTAATTAAATTTTCCATTTTCAACACCTAAGTTCGGTTTGTGACAGACAAACAATGTGCACAATGGGGAGGGATGGTTTTCCAGTTTATCTCGGTCTATGTCACCGTGTTGGTGTATACATATAGATATTGACAGTGACAGAGGATATAGTGTGTAGCTTAGCAGCACCACCTGCGGTATCCTGGGACTAACCATAGTATAAACGAGGACAGACAGACAGGACGGAATAAAATATTTGACTTGATGCAATTAACATAATATTGAGAATATTATGATTATGCAGGGAATACACCAGCTGAGTACGGAGGTGAGGAAAGCTTTGTATGAACGAAAACGAGAGTTGTGTCATTTTGACTTTATATATATGGAGGACGAATACAGCACGTCGCCTTATATACGTATGTGAGTGTGTGTGTGTGTCTCGAGAGATAAACATTTAACATTTTTTAAGCTTCACATGTCAAAAATCTCTTAGTCCATGTTATGTTTTTTTTACGTAACACGATATCATACCTGGGTATGGAGACGTGAAAATGGAAAATTCCATCGTGAGCAACAACAAATTATGGATCATAAATATTTATATATAATTTAAATTTATCATTTGATGATAGTACAGGTACGACACACAAAGAGAAATTATACGATGTACGACGCGTATATCAAAATATTTAAGATGTAATTCTTATTTATTTTCTAGGAAAGGTTTATTTATCCTTCAGGTCGTAAATTATAAATATGTATTATATTATATATGTACACACATAATTCTGATTATCTGCGCTTATGTGTAAAATTTAAATTTAATTCATTAAGCGATCCTTTTGCACCGTAGCTCTAAGATGTATCCAACAACTAAGTGAAGATTGTTTAACATAATCTCACATAAATTAAAGAAGGCGGAAAGAGTGTTCCAGAAAGAGCAGCTTCACCATCATTAGTCGAATTTGAAATGACAGACGAAACTCGCTTTTACGCGATGATTCAAATGCTCCCTCTGTCGGTAACGACTTCTAAGCTATACATCTTAGAGGTGCGGTTAAGTGGTTCAACCAAGCCATGTCATACATTTTTTACATTGTCACCGTTTTGTCAACCTGGAAACATAAGTTAATGATGTTATTTGGAAGTTTACAACTTCGAGTTGGCAACACTGCTTTATTTAACAACCCAGTTAACAGCTGATAGTTGCTTTTTGTTTAGTTTGTTGTAAGATTTCATTATGGATAGACTTAGCTCAGAGGAACGCTTGCAAATTGTTAAAATTTTTGATCACATTTTATGGCGCGGCCAATTCGAATAACAATAGATCGTTTTTGGACCAAGTTTAGTCTTAATTAATGATAATGTGCATCCCGTGACATACCGAACAGTGCACTCTGAAGAAACTGTGCTCTCAGCAACTGGGGTTTTGTCCTCCCACTTTATAGAAGATTTTATGAAAGGAGCTTAAAAGCTTTCAAGATTCAACTTGTGTACGTAAACAAGAAGAATTTTCGCATTTAGAGTGAGGATCATCCACAAGCTTTTGTCGAAACACCATTGCATTCACAGAAAATTACTATTTGGTTCGCTTTATGGGCTGGCGCAGCCATTAGTCCATTTGTCTTCAAGAACGATGATGGTCAGAATGTGACTGTCAATAGTGACGGTATATAGGTATATGCTTAGAAATTTTTCCATATCTCGATTAGCTGGCGTTAATCTTACTGACATGTGGTTCCAACGGGGCGGAACCTCATGCCACACAGCTTTGATGAAAGAATAACTTCGCAATGGTCCAATTACTTGGCCACCAAGATCGTTGCTGAAATTGCGATATATTTTTTGAATCTACATTAAAAACGTGAGAGGAATAGTTGGTTCACAGCCGATGTATTTTGACCGTGGGCAAGCTTTTCCCAAAAGAATCAGCTATCTCGACGCCGTCAATATTGATTGCTGAACGCCGGTATCCACATGACATTAATTAGTTATTTACATTTTTTAATCAATTTACAGTTGGCCAAACGATTGCTTAATGAGTTGAGTACAGAATTGCTATCTGCACAATGTGTAAGAGCCAGTCACTTCTGGGTAAAATACAGTGCATAGCTTTTCCAAGTTTCAAGCTTCATCAACGCCCCAATATACCTTAAGAAGTGACAAAAAAGAATTCCATGGCAAGTAGTCGCGTTTGGTGCATAGATACAGTGAAACCTCTGCAAGTCATAAGTTGTAAACTTATAAGTATGGCTTAAGGTGAACTATCGGGAAGTTTTTAAAAAAGATGCCGCGCAGTAGTTTAAAAGACGCGTTGCATGATTTATAAACTAGGTTTTCAAGCTGTTCTTGCCTGATGGGCCAGTAAGACGGTTATTTGTAGTTTTAAATCGTTTCACTGTGCACTTCATTCAATTAACTAAAGGCGCTTGATATTCGGAGGCATAAGACACTTCAAGCGACAACAACATTTATTGAAACTATAATCAACTTCCATCGGTCAAAATCTTTCTTTGAGATACCAGAAGGTTCTGGGAGTAGAAAATGTGCCAAGCTTTTATATGTTGAACTGAACTTGCTATCGAGTCCCATGGTGGCAGATTATTAACACACCATCAATCCAATAATTTTTTTCCAAGTATCTCAGGCTTGATTGGCTTATTGTGACATCCCTTCCCAGACGTACACTCTCAGTACCAAAATCTGTTTGTTCTTTAAATGAAAGTTTGAAAAACAAGAGCACAAGAAGTTCTCAACAATTTCTTGTTCTCCTCCGAGAATTGGGATCTTTGCTGGTTTATTGATCCATAAAGAAGATGTTGGATAGTCGGTAGGAGATTAGGGTATCCCATCTCTTTTGGTGCAGATCATCAAAGTGATAGTCAATTTTTCGTTTATGAAATAATGACGTCACTGCTAAAACGGGCTCAGGTTCCACAAAAGTGGAAGCCGCACCCAAACGGGCCAATTTGTGAGCCAATATATTTTCATGTGACTGGGTATCCAATGTAGTCTAACTTTATTCAGACTGGCTATAGTCGATTTAAGGCCATTATCGTCTCTTTAACAAGTTTCGATGAAACAGAATTGGAACCAATCGTCTTTAGAGCAGTCTTTAGGGGATAGATAATTCGATCTCAGCATTTTGTATGTATAGCCCGACACCAGCTACAGTAGAGCATACTCCGTTAGTATGATCCGTTAGTGAAGATTATCATATCGTCACCGGAGATGTAAGATGATGACCCAAAATAATTTCACGTAAAAACATACTTCGTCACCATGGTGTCCAAAGGCATGTGGGCAGTTGTGTGTCGGCCCACCTCCCTCCATATTAAATAGTGTCCATAAGGGCGACGAAGATTGGTTTGGCATTGTAAGCGAGCGACTGTTTGCGCTGCACAACTTCTGATTCAAAGATCAAGTGGTAGCAGACTCACAGCCATCTCAAGAGCTGCAGTGGGAGTGGTGTGCATAGCCCCTACAATACCCAGAAAAACAAGTCTTTGTAGGCATTGTTCTATATGCCATAATAAGTGCGGCAAACGAGATTATGGGTTTGATCTCCGAAATGTATTGAGCCAGTACACGCGTCTGGGTTTTAGGCCCCATGATTTACCAAACACCTGTTGGCATTTCCAGTAAAAATTGCATGCGTTGTTGCATTTTTCTTCTATATGTTTTTGCCAAGTTATCTTTCGATTTAACCAGACCTTGACTTCCGAAGAGAGCGGGATCGTATAAGCCCCAATTTTTGGAAGACTAAAATTTTCCAAAGTCCTGCGTCTAGTGAAAAGAGCCATCTCAACTATGTTGATCACAGTTTGCATGTGATCACAAATCACATCCCTATATTTACCTACCAGTATTATGGCGATATCATCAACATAACCTTGGCAGAAAAATCCGTTCTCGTTAAGTTGGACTAGGAGTGAGTTGACCACAAGACACCACAAGAGTGGAGACAGAACCCCACCCTGAGTACATCCCTTTCGGGCGGTTATTGTCGTCGGCTGCAGTAATTCTCCTTGACCCAAGCATGGCGCTAAGCCACCAAACAAGTGTGGTCTCCATGCCATGTCTTTCAACTGCAGAGATCATTGCACTAAAGGAAGCGCGGTCAAACGCGCCTTCAATGTCCAGAAACGCTCCCAAGGCAACTTCCTTGCACTCCAGCGATTTCTCAATCCGTCCAACGACTTCATGAACTGCTTTCAACAGATTTGCCTTTCTGGTATGCGTGTTGTTTGGAATGTTTGGGATTTGCTAATAGCGCATTGACCCTAAAAAGCTTATCAACTAGTCACTGTAAGCAAATAAGTAGAAAAGAAGAAAACATTTTGTAAGGTCATATCTAGACTACTCGGACTTTTCTCCATTATCTTGGAATGTCCAAAAATATCATTCCAAGAATAGTTTTAATGAACATAAAAGCTCATTAAAATTAAAAGCTTATAAGAAAATTTTATCATGAGCTTTTAGGTCATCACATTTGAAGAAAATTTTTTCTAATCGAATGTTGAAATGTGTGGGCATCTGAGTGGGTGGATATGTAATGGAGATGCTGACCTGGCTCAATAGATTCAACGAGCCAGTTCTTAATGGGTAGAAACATGTCTGATTTCGTCCTGTTACTTAACAGATGCTGATCTCATCATTCCAGTCATTGTAAAGTGAAAATACCTCAAGTCATAATATCAATCAATTCGCACGAAATTTTAGTTTATATATTTTGTTCGAAACATCGAGATAATTAAGATGAGTCGTAAAAAAGGAACATATCGATTAGTAACGTATCTGGGTCACGCGTACATAAACACAGATATATCAGCTTGTCATCATCTGTCGTCGTAATTAAAATGTCATAATTAGCTATAAGCAATTGAAAAACATTTTATCATTGGCAAAGAGCATAAATATGTCGTGAAACATGAATATTTATGTATAGTCAATTGAAAATGAATAGAAAAACATCAAAAGAATGCCAAAAGCATGAATCTTCAATAAATTTTGTAATACATCATACATTTCCCATATCAATATATGCCTCCCCCCCTCTCTTGTGTGTGTACTGTTGTACCAAAAATAAAACTTAATATATGGGACGATAAATTCTGTTCCATTTCACATATTACAGAAGAGTTTTATACTAGTGTTTTCTATCATATATTATGATTATATATTATACGCCCACCCCCGCCCAAAAGCACTCAACAAAAAATAACCCAAAACTTTGCTGTACTTAAGTTTAAAAACAAATTATGTTTTATGCTCGTCTCATGTTTTTTTTATGTCCAATTTGCATAATTGGTTTATAGTACTGTACAATTTATCCAACTGTGCTTTCAAATACTATGTATTCGGTACATAGTTTTTGAAAGTTCAAAAACGGTTGAATGGTTAAAGTTTTATTATAAATTAACAATAAATCAAAAGAGAAAACTTTTTTGCGAAATGATATAAGTTTTTATTGAAAGCTCTACTAAAAGCTCAGATAGTATAAAAATATTTTTCTATTGATTTTCGAGTGTCGTTACAAAAAAAGTAAAACTACTTAGAAAATTTGAATCTGTTGAACTTTATTCATCATCATCAAGAGCTTTTAGAGAAAATGACCTTGAGAACTTAAAATTATTTTTGTGCCAACAAAGTCATTATATTTTACTAAAGACGTTTTAAACTTAAAGTTTTCTTAAAATATTGCTTTGTAGAGCTTTTGATTCTGTTATGAAATCAGTTCAACCATCCCAAAAGCTCATACGCAAAATAAAATAGTTATATTAGGTTGTATGGCTGCTCATTTGGCCTATTGTTATATCCACCTGTGTTTCGTTGAAAAAACCAATTATACAGCTTTAAGTGAAGAATACAATATGTGCTTTTGGCATTTTACTGCCAAACACATCGTCTTCGTCCTTATCAATTCTACAGTAGAAGTCAGTCTTTTTGGATGTTCTGTCAGAAGGCAGTGTTTTACAAGTGTTTCTGTGGTTTTTTATGGAAGCCAAGCTAGTCCTCCCAAGTGACCATAATCTATGGCCCTAATTGCGTCTCAATTGAAACAATACGAATCATAAATACGTATTGTGGCACGTATTGCTGCGTGATGTGATAAGGAACTCTCTTAACTACTTATCTTTCACCTGAGTGACCATATAGATCTAATTTATTTGTTGTAGATCTGCCTAACCTAACGTCATTGGTTGTGGAAACATCATTAAGCTTCAACCAGTTATAGTGAAATGGAAATTTTCGAGGGTGAGTCGAGGTTCGAAAATCTCTATTGATATTGAAGTCAAGTATTCATGTTCGGTTCCTCTTTAACGAATTTATTATGGCATTCAGCGAATCAGGCTGTTCTTTAAACCATTTCCATCAGTATTATCATGGCAGTATCAAGCCGAAGTAATGCTTTTAACTCACTTCTTCAATACAACCTGCAGTGTAGTCGTTACAAGTCAGAGAAGCAATTGACTGGATTTCATGGTGTCTCATAAAGAAGACCACCTCAGTTTTAAACGGGTTGAGAACCTGTCCATGACATTATGGTTCAGCTCCTTCATCTATTGATATAACAGCTTGTGAGAAGAGGACTCCTCTTTAGCTCTTAAATTAACTCATTGATTAGCATATGCAGACACACGGTGATAGGACGAATGGTGGGCCAATTATATGCTTTATATATATGTTCATCACAGAGTTCTTCACCTTCAGTAGAGTTTATTTTCAATCCTAAAGGGTCAGTATAACCTCAGTATTTGTGAACGAGTCTTTTGTTTTATGTAAAAAAATGAAGATTTGGGTTTTTATAGAAAGTACTTCCTGCAGCGAAGAATCTCGCAGATACATTCTTTATTAGAATAGTACTTAGTTTAGAGCTTTAAGAAATCTGATGTACCATCTTGTTAAAACACACGCCTTCCACATCCATATCGAGCATTATAGGCTTAAACCTAGATTCATTAGTCGAATTGGTGCCTCCAGTCTTAACTTCGCACCCAAAAGTAATATGTTGTTTTTAAATGATCACTCGTGCATTTTCTAAACTCCATTTTTCGAGCATCAACACTGAAAATGATTTTGTTCGAACAATATTGCTCAATGTTGTTCTTTTGGTGGTCAGGTTGATGTGTGCGATAAAGAGAGATAAGGACAAGACGTACTTTTTGTCTCGTAACTGCATATAACTTAAGCAAGTGCTTGCAATACCTCTTCGCAGCGTACACTATCAAACATTCGGTTAAAGAAGAAGTTGAAGTGTGGAGGCTGTAAAATCCCTTCAAAGGGTTGAGGAACGGTGAACATCTCAACCCTGTAAAATCTCATCTCAATTGACTGCTTAAATCACAATACTAAATTCTAAACTATAATTCGTATTGATCTTTATCTTTGTCGTATAAAATAAACGTTTTTAAGTCTCTTCATATACCAAGCAAAGTAAAATTGGACGTCTATAAAGCGCTGATAAGACTCTTAGATATTGGCTAAACGCTTAACATCCAAAAATTTACTGTAACTGAGCGTAAAATTATCCGAATAATTTGTTGCCCTACCAATGAGAATAAAAACCAGAGTGCAGAGTTTTATCAGTGATATTCATTATTCCTCAATCACCTGGTCTTCAAAATATCATAACATGAAAAAACGTCTTCGCCAAGTTAACGATATTGGATCGCGCCATAACATTCAGGGCCAAAACGCTATCATTGCCTAACTAGCCCAAATGTCGAACAAGAATGATTCCATGATGCCTCGAATTTCATTTGTTTTTAAACACTCACTCGTATATTTTCTGAGCTCCCAAATGAAATGATTTTGCTTTGAGTCTTTGAGTAACAAAGCCACCTAGATAAAATGAAGCCTCAACGTTGAAAATAATTTTGTTCGTAAAATGTTGCTCACAATTTTGAAATTTTGCTCTACAATCAAAGCACATTGGTTGTTTGTTTATCCAGTGGATTTATGTCTGTATATGACCAAATCGAATCTAAAAAAAAATTGTATAATCATAATCGCCTTCGAGGTTAACGAGCGATCTGTGCACTGACTACAATGCACTTTAAAATGGAATCTTGTTAGAGTTTTGCAGCATCGGTTATCTCGTGAATAAGAACAAATCGTAGTTATCATGTGCCCTACTGTAAATAAGATCCTGGTAGGTTTATTAGTTTATGATTCCGACCAGTCTTGTTAAAACAAGTCTTCTTCGAAACCTTTACAATCGAAATGTAAACTATAAGTCGTGTAAATATATATCTGTATCTTACACATTGGCCCAAGTTTGCTATTGAAACGATTTAGATCAACGATATTGACTTTTCAGTCGACTATACTGAACTCGAAATCCGAAATCTTAAGTATAAGTCGTAATAGCCTAAATCGCTCGTAAAATCGCCAGCAACTTTTCGACCAAACATTTAAGTATAAGCTTGACATCAAGTACTGGAGAAAAAAAACTAATCGACAATGACATCATCGAGTACAGTCGCTATGTGAGTTTAAATATCTGGAATCATTGATCATCAAGAATAACTATTACTCGAGGATCACAACATATTACCGAGCGTTTTACGTCAATATCAAAGTTTTTAAGTCACCTCATATAGATCGCACAAAGTAAAACATCTATAAACCACTCAGATACCAGTGATGGCCTTTGGCTTGTAAGTCTTGAACATTGACAGCTCAAAACAATCACAAATAATTTTCGGCCCCATTGAAGAGGAGTGCAGAGTTTTATCGGTGATAGAGATAAACGCCGATTAGAGATTAACGACCGATTTAGGATCAAAACGAGAATGTTTAGATGAAGCCTTTAGCCCAAAATTCGCATCGAAAAGTGAAACGTTGTGGATGCATTACTTTTAAGCATTTAGAAGTATATTTTCTGAACTCCCAAATGCAACGATTTTGCTTTGATTAAAAAAGCCACCTAGATAAAATCGAGCCTCAACGTTAAAAATAATTTTATTCGAAAAATGTTGCTGAAATTTTTTAATATCTTGCTCAACGATGAAAACAGCTTGTTCGTTTGTGTTATGTATAGCCAGCGGATATCTGTCTATATAGTCTTTGAATACACATATCTAATACGTATCTAATGCCTATTAGATCTGATCGAATCTAAACAACAAGTTTATAATCGTTTATATACACGTATATAAACTATTATTATTTTCATAAACGCCTTTAAAGTTATCGACCGATCTGTGCACTTACTACAATGTGCTTTAAAATTGAATATTGTTAGAGTTTTGCAGCAAGGATTATTTTGTGAATAAGAATAAATCGCAGTAATCATGTGCCATACTGTAAATGAGATTTGAATGAGATGAAATGGTAAGTTTATTAGTTTATGATTCCAACTATAAAAAGCCTACGATATAGACCAATGATATTGGCATAGTTAATTGACTGTTGCTACATCAACCAACCTTATCAGTTGACTACTGAACTCGAAATCTCGAATCTTAAGTATAAGTCGTATTAGCCTAAATCGAACGAAGGCATCTCCTGCAACTGTTCTCCTGCAACTGTTCGACCAAACATCTAAGTATAAGCTTGGCATCAAAGCACTGCAGGAAACAAGACTAATCGCCAATGACATCGTCGATAACAGTCGTAGCGGGTTAACAGGAGGAGACTCCATTTCAGGAGTAACACAATATGAGAATATGAATATCTGGAATCAATAACCATCGAGCAAAGCTATTACTCGAGGATCACAACAAATTATCGAGCCTTATACGTCAATATTAGAGTCTTCAAAGTTCCTTATATATCGCATAAAATAAAACATCTCTAAGCCGCTCATAAGACCAGTGATGATCTTTGTTAGTAGAGTGAAGAGTCATTGGTGATTTTCATATTTCCCAATCACATGTACTCCAAAATATTACATTATGAAGTAAAAGCCTTCGAGGTTAACGACCGATATTGGGTCACGTCATAACATTAAGTATCAAAACGAGAATGGTTCGATGAAGCCTCTGTCCTAAACTTCGCATCCAAAGTGATACGTTGTAGATAACAATCACTAGTACATTTTCTGAACTCCATGAAACGATTTTGCTTTGAGTAACAAAGCCACCTAGATGAAATAAGCCTGAACGTTGAAAATAATTTTGTTCGAAAAATGTTGCTCACAATTTAAAATTTTGCTCAACAATAAAATTATATATTGGTTGTGTTTATCCAGCGGATTAACGTCTAACAAATCGGGGTTTTGATCTGTATATACCTGATTAGCCAAATTTTTTAACAAGAATGATTGGATGATGCCTTTACTCCAAGATTTCTTGGTTTAGTCAGAATAAACACAGAAATTGGACATTGGTTCCGAAACATCCACAAATTTGCTGTAACTGAGCGTAAAATTCGTCGAATAATTTTCGGTCCCATTAAAGAGAAGTGCAGAGTTTTATCGGTGATATTCATAATATTCTGTAAGCGTGGAGCTTAATGTAATTTTTGAATGTTTTGTTGTTTTACGAGTTGTTGCTTGTATGTTGTAATTCGCTAGGCCGGTTTCGAACTGATGATGACATCATTGAATGACTATGTGATCGAAAAGATCAAATCCATCTAATCAGGCATATGCTACCGGACTTGATGTTTGTATTGTGCGATTCCTATATGTACGTTAAGTAGTGACGCGACAGTTCTAGCGAATTACAAAGAACTTAACTCGAAATATCGATTTTTAATTTTTTGATTGATTGTGACGTAATGATATAATTTTGTATTCGTGAATTATTTCAATTACTCTGGTCGCCACATTTCTCCCCCGCAAGTGAATTCCCCCCTCCGTTTTTTTGATTATGATTATTCTATGCCGTGATTGGGAACCTGATTTCGCGGTTTGTTGCGACATGAAACGAACCTACTTGCATGCTGTATTTGTGGGTGTCCGGATTCGCCCACCTTAGTCGTTATTGCGTTGGCTTTATTGCAGCATGAGATGAACCTCCTGGAAATATCTGAGCCCTGAAAGTGCGGAACGGACAACCACCAAAGAGAGAAAGGCAGACAGTTCCATTGTGGGAAGTTAATTTTTGCCATGTGAGGTTGGGCAGGGGGTGCGATTAAATTTCGGGAGTTTGAGTCAGAAGATATTGACGTGTAATGTTTCCTAAACAGGGTAGACGGGGTCACCAATGTAAGCGTGGAGATTAATGTAATTTTTGAATGTTTTGTTGTTTTACGAGTTGTTGCTTGTATGTTGTAGTTCGCTAGGCCGGTTTCGATCTGATGATGACGTCATTGAATGACTGTGTGATCGAAAAGATCAAATCCATCTCATCAGGCATATGCTACCAGACTTGATGTTTGTACTGTGCGATTCGTATATGTGCGTTAGTTCTAGCGAATTACAAAGAACTTAACTCGAAATATCGATTTTTAATTTTTTGTTTGATTGTGGCGTTATGATACAATTTTGTATTCGTGAATTATTTCAGTTACTCTGGTCGCCACAATTCAAACGAGTTTGAGGTTAACGACCGATATTGGATCACGACATAACATTTAGGACCAAAACGAGAATGGTTCGATGAATTGCATTTAATTTTAAGCAATTAGACGTATATTTTCTGAACTCCCAATTGCAACGACTTTGCTTTGATTAAAAAAGTCACCTAGATAAAAAGAGCCTCAAAGTTAAACATAATTTTATTCGACAATTTTTTAACATTTTGCTCAACAATGAAAACAAGTTGTATAATGTATAGCCAGGCGGACATCGGTTTATATAATCCCTGAACACACATATCTAATATAGGTCTAACGCCTATTATATGATCTAATCGAATCTTAAAACAAATTTATAATCATAATCGTTTATATACAAGTATATAAACTATTATTATTCTCATTTACATCTTTGTACTTGTAGACATCCTAAATACCCATCTTGTATAAATTAATAAAATGTCTCTATTGTCCTTATTCGCAACATCTAATTTTTTTTTAAAGAGAAACAAACCTACCTCTCTCACCGTATAGATAGCGACCGAGTATTATAGAGAAAAAAATGTCATGAACTTTCAATTGATTATGTATTTGTAAATGTACGGATGTATATGAGACGGTGTTATAAAAGCACAACCAACAAAACACAACACAAAACAGCGTATACCCTATGTACTAGTATATCTATCCACACACGTAGAATAGCAAAGGATGAAACAAAAAAATCGATTGACTAAAAATGTGCGTTGCCATAGTTACGAGGAAATTTTATTTTTCTTTGGTATATAGATTGTGTTTGTATGTGTGTTTAAGCTCGTATACGTTTTGTTTTCTTTTCTTCAACTTAATTTTGTGAAAAATATTTAAACAAAATTTAGATTCAATTAAAATTTCGATGACGTTTCGATTTATATACTACATGGGGCACCATCTATATGTATAATACAGTAATTAAATTTAATTGTTTATTGCATATCGTTTAATTAAATGATTATTTTAAGAATTTATAGCTTTCAACTACATTTAATAAATTGATTTCGAGACATGTTACACATTTGACCTAGTTGTTTTATGTTTTGTATACTTTACAATGATTTGGGACATAATTTGTGTCATGTCGGGCATCTGTGTGTTGTGTCTCGCTTTAGGCATTATATATTGATGGGTAATTAAGAAAAAGCTTATCTATGTATATATACGAGTATATAGAGGGGATATATCACACTGAGTAAATTTATATTTCATTATAACGCTATATACTGCTGTGTGCTACCTCTTTTATTTTGATATCGCAAGGTAATTTAATTTATGATTAATTAGCGTTAATTTTATTCCCGGAAAATTTTTTTTTATAAAACACGTAATCAAATTTAGGCTTATAACATACTTTCGTAAACAGATCGGTACGTACACACACACACACACATTATATATATATTCAATGAGTCGGAAAAGTTAAATTCGTTTTTATAGAATTTCGACAATATAATTCAACGAGCTTTTTTCGCAATAATGTACAAAAAATGGATTAGGATTCAATCAATTCTATTTGAAAACAATCACGTTTTGTATATATGTACCTGTACATGTGTGTCGAATGTATATTCTTAGATATAAATAGGTTATAAGACTAGTGTGCGCTTCATAGTTTTTGGGATGTCAACCTTTTGAGGGTTATAAAAAATTTTCCACTCACTGAGCTTTTGTATAGAATTATCACCCACCCCACTCGATTCTCGAATAATCCAATTAATGAGTTTATCTAAATATGTAATCAGATTTTGTTGTCGATTATTTACGAACCAATCGAAAACATAATTTAAAAAGTGTTCCAGCATCTTGTTTCTAAGATAGACAAACCCATTTACATATATTATATATGTGTATGAATACGAACATATACCAGTAAGATTATATATGAACAGATGGCAGATACAACAAAACCCAAGCGAATTTATTTGGATTAGGGAAGTTAATTCACGAGTTGAGAAACAATAATCTTAAGTTTTTCGGTTTTGTATTTGTTTTTCTTAACGATTTGTGTGGTATTTGTGGAAAATCTGGAGAGATTTAGGGGTAGATTTTCTACAAAATGTTATATAAATAATAGTTTTTATGCGATGTGCTCAATTTTGTTCTGGATTATTTACTAAATAAAATGATATATCGATGGAGGTTAGTCGTAAAGTGTTTTAAGTGTAAGACGAGGATACATTTTTAGTCTAAATGGTGAAAAGCAAAAATACCGAAATAACATAACGCGGTAGTTGGAAACCTTGGCAAAATTCTACGAATACCTTCTTTCTAATATAAGATCAGTTTCAGGAATTCTAGAAGAAGCCACTCATTGGTAGTATAGAAGCTTTATGTTTGGGAAAGCAGTAATAGTCACCATCAATACCAAATACTAAATGCAAGACTATTATAACTTTCAGCTTCTTAAAATAAAATACTCTGGGAAGACCATACGATAGTGCAGTAATGTCAAAATATCGAATGCGAGTATAACATAACACTTTATTGTTGGAAACACTAGTAATGCCCTAGATATACTTCCCAACTTAAATAAGACTAGTTTCAGGGATTCTGAAGGCAGCCACTAGAAGCTTTGCGTTTGAGATAACAAGAAAGGCTACTAGTATAACATTCTTCTTGTTGGACACCCTAGCAACATCCTGGGAATACTTTTCTTTCTAAAAAAGGACAGTTTCAGGGATTCTGGAGGAAGCCACTCATTAGTACTATAGAAGCCTTGCGTTTGAGATAACCAGAACGGGTACTTTGGTATAACATAACTCTTGTTGGACACACTGGCAATATCCTGGGTGTTGGAGACAAACAGAACGCACCCACCACCCATAATTGTAGCGTCGCATCTCGTGGTGGATATCACAATCAAAATGCAATTAAAACGGCAAATCAATTTGATTTGTTTCGTTTTTCATTCTTTTCTTCATCAACCATCGACCGACGAACATCTTTAATCAATTACAAAAGGAAATAACTTGAAATCAATCATCCATTAAGTTTATGGTTTGTTTATATTTTTTTGGAATTCTTTTTGCTTTAACATTGGGAATACTTTTGAGAGCTGACCGACTCTCAGAAGTTACACTATCTCAAAGCCAATTTAATCGGCGATGCCGCTGCGCTACTCAAGTCTGTCAGCATTTCTAATGCAAATTTCGATGAAGCATGGCGTATACTACGTGATCGATATGACCATCGTCGGTTTATCATCGACAGCCATCTACGGACGTTTCGAAACATGCCTGCATTGCAACTTGAATCAGCCGTAGGATTGCGTGAAATTCTTGACATATCGACAGATATTGAGAATTATATTGACACTAGGCACAACCCCGCAGACTTTTTGGCTACGAGAAGACCCCAGCCAGTGGCCACATCAGAAGGTAAGTGAAACCTACACCAACATTGAAGAACGAACCTCAAGGTCAATGGTCATAACACATGCAGAACGCGCACCTTGTCATAACGACATGTACGACTTACTCGTTTGATGTTCATCGCTCGGTAAGTTGCTTCGCATCACGGCTCTTTGCAGACGCTTCCTTCAGCTTCGGCAACAAAGCACATCAATTCGACCACAAGGTTTCATCATCGTACAGGAACTTAATTGGTCATTAGAGTTCTGGATCAAACTAGTTCAAGCTGCACACTTCGCTGATGATATATCACGATGTCAATCTGGGGACCATCTACTAAACAAAAGCCCACTTAAGTCACTGAACCATTTCATCAGTCATGATGTTCTACTACGAGTTGGAGGCCGACTTCATAAATCGAATCTGCCATACACTGAGAAGCATCCGATAATCTTGCCGAAGGTCAATCACCTTACTCATTTACTGATTTTACAGGCTCATCGTACAATGCTACACGGTGGTCCATTGTTGATGCTAGCTCACCTACGCAAGCGTTATTGGATTCTTAGCAGCAAAACCTTGGTGCGCACATACGTCCATGGTGTGTTTTCGACATCGTGCAGCCACGAGTCAATAGCTTATGGGGAATTTTCCAGCATCTCGAGTTACATCATCGAGTCCATTTCAACACAGCGGCGTGGACTATGCAGGGCCAATATCAATCAAATCCCGTAGCGGTCGTGGTGGTTCTTCGACGAAAGGTTACATCTGCCTTTTCGTTTGTTTATCCACCAAAGCAATACATTTGGAGCTGGTTTCCGATCTTACTAGCAACGTATTCATCGCATCATTCAAGCGGTTCACGGCCCAGTGAGGCAGAATTCAAAGTCTGTACAGCGATTGTGCAACCAACTTTGTCGGATCCAACCGGCATTTGGCATTCTTACATCAGGAGAACACCCGAACCGTGAAGCCTGAAATCGCTGCATTGTTAGCTCAGGATGGCACCACCTGGAACTTCATTCCTCCGGCTTCGCCACATTTAGGCGGTTTGTGGGAAGCAGGAGTGAAATCAGTTAAGCATCATTTACGTCGCATAATGGGCGAAACTCTACTCACGTTTGAGGAATTGACGACACTTCTATGCCAGATTGAGTCGTGCTTGAACTCACGACCATAAGTGTCTCATATTCGTACATCACCCCAGGTCATTTTCTTATCGAAGAATCACCAATCACGACACCTGAGCTTACACTGCTTGAGGTGAAAACAAACTACCTCAATCGATACCAGCAAGTACAGAAAATATATCACCACTTCTGCAAAATTTGGTCAACTGAGTACCTTTCTCGCCTCCAGGAACAGCTAAAGTGGTTGCAAGCCAATAAAAACCTCGTAATCGGTCAACTGGCGCTTATTAAAGAAGACGGCATGCCACCTTCGAAATGGTTGCTCGGTAGAATTATCGATACGCATCCAGGTTCTGACAGACGAGTTCTGAATTAAAGGTCAGAATGCCGTGTATAAGCGACCCGTGACGAAACTATGCCTGCTGCCTATTCCAGACAACGAAATTCATAACTAAAGTCTTCAAATACTTTATGGCGGCCGACAATGTTGGAGACAAACAGAACGCACCCACCAACCATAATTGTAGCGTCGCATCTCGTGGTGGATACCACAATCAAAATGCAATTAAAACGGCAAATCAATTTGATTTGTTTCGTTTTTCATTCTTTTCTTCAACAACCACCGACCGACGAACATCTTTAATCAATTACAAAAGGAAATAAATTGAAAGCAATCATCCATTAAGTTTATGTTTTGTTTATATTTTTTTGGAATCCTTTTTGCTTAAACACAGGGAATACTTTTCTTTATAAAAAAGGTCAGTTTCAGATATTCTGGAGCAAGCCACTCATTAATACTATAGAAGCTTTGCGTTTGAGATAACCAGAAAGCTATATAATATAACTCTTTATTGTTGGAAACCCTGGCAATATCCGGGGAATACTTCCAAAATTACAGAAATACTGATTCTTATCGAAAGCAGTAAGTCACCACCAGTACAATACAACGTTCAGCACTTGAGATAATCCTGTAAGGCAAAAAAAATAGAAAGATGTTCTAGAGTAAACATTGATTCAAAAGGTATGTACAAGCAACCATAGCGGTCTCCCTATGAAGAGGTGAACTAAAAGCGACCGTGCGGGCACTTACAGGACACTTCCTACTTGCGGAACATGTGAGGGAGTAGGACTAGATGCAAATGACTTTTGCAGAAGCTGTATGGACGAAGAGGAGGAAGATACGGTAGTACAACTCCTATGCTCATGCCCAGCTTTGGCACACATGAATATTTGTGTAAGTTCTTAAATGACTGCCTCTCCGATCTTGAAAACTCTAAGGTGCGAGATTTATCACTCTAAATAAGTAGCTCAAACTGGTTCTTATAAAGGTAACAGGAAAGTAAGATCCTATGGTTTCACATAGTGCAGCCACTCAACCTAACCTAACCTAACCTAACCATAAGGTTAAAAATTACCTTCGACGATACAAACTACAGAAAGACGACTGGAAATAGTTTCTTTGAAGCTTTCGAAAAACTTTTATTAGTAAAAGAGATTCAATACTCATTGGCGATCCATTTTAGTTAAGTTTAAATATTAGATACTGACCCAAGTTGGACATCAATAGGACATTTACGATATTGGGAAAACGAGGGTACCAGCGTTACTTAAAAGCGTATATAGAAGTTTCAATTAGTGAGTCATTGGTTTGATGTTGCTTTCGACGATTCATGAATGCTGTGTGATTCACCAAACCATCGCCAAGTGGTTGCTTCTTTATGATATAATTCAAATTTGGGTCCCACCATATTACTGTACGTTCCGCCTATAGGTCCGATTTACGTAGAAACCATCTGATCGATGGTGAAAATCACTTTTGGCATCCGGCCCCTATCAGGATTCGAACCCGGTATCTTTCATTTGCAATCGTTATAGTAATTTTGATCCCCTAAAATAATACGACGCGTGAAAGCTCTTGAGGTACACTTCAAGCTTGTTCGACATTAATCCATGGTTCAATGCTTTGTATATGGTGTGTCTACCTGAGACCTATTTATTAAGGTTTGCTTACGAAACCTTCACTGCATGGAAAATAAATACCGAGTCCAATTTAATGCATTAAAAGCTAAAACGACCGAAATATATCGAAAAACATGGTAGGTTTTCAGCATCAGAACACCCGAACCAGTTTTTTTATCTCTAATCTGTTTTGGGGCTCGAGACACTCTTTACTTGTTCGCGGTTCGATAATTTACGTTCTTACTTTTACGCCATTACAGCCAATTTGAGGACGTACGGCTATAGGTCCGATTTTCCTAACCATCTGCACATTGCATAGCTCCATGCCAGTCTATAGTGCTGACATGGAAGATGGGTCGGTCCATGAGTTCTGCACTTCAATAGGGGGTCATAGTTGTTTTCAATCACACCACAGATCGTAATCTCATGGTGAAAAATCCCTTTTGCATCCTGCCCCTATCGGAATTCGAACCCGGTACCTCCCGCAAACAAGTACATTTGTGTAGTTCTCATACATTTGTTTACGTGTAGTGGCTCGTGGCAACACCAACATGGCTGACGACAATTCTATTCGAGAAGTGGGTCTAATTTATAGATACTGATATAAAAATGCCAAACGGCAGCTTCATTTTCAACGGTTCTACTGTAGTGTGAGAATAAAACAATAAACTGTAATGCTATGTGTGATGATCCATTAGGTTTTACAGATAAATTGTCCAAACGTTCACCACCTATACACACGGCTGAATCTTCCTCAAAATTGAAATTAATATTCTATTCGAGGAATAAATTTATTCGATTTCGTTCAACAAAAGCACAAAACGTAAACTTTTCAAAACAAAAAAGTTATTAAAAAGTTTTGTGCTTTTCAGTTCTTCGGGCATAAACCAATAACTCATAATACAGTATATAACTATATGTTCGTGTATGTGTGTGTGTATGTGTATTGGTATATAATTACTTTATTGTACAATATTTGACTTGTCCTATAGTGCGATGACGTCAGACTAGTCAACTTTTATAGCTAATAAAATTATGTTTTAATGCGAGCATAATCATAAAATTATCATAATAAATAAGAAATCTTAAATATTTTATATCTATGGGAATGTGTACATAATTTGTGCAAATCTAGCACACACACACCCATACAGACACACACACATACCCACAAATTCGTCTTATCCGTGTTTACTAAATTATTCATCCCTGTACCTTTTGAGAATTATAATTTGGTTTTATTAGATTTCCTTCGGTTTAGATGATTTTCTTTGTGCGAGAGTGTGTGTGTGTGTTTGTGTTGGTGCGTGTAAGCGTCAGATGGGTTGTTGGTGTTTTTTTATTTATTAGTGTTAGAAAATATAAAATTGGAAACCCTTATAGCCTAATATCATGGGATATTCAAGTTAAATATAGTTAAATAAATGTTCCTATATATGTATCCACAAAGCTTTTATATATGCTAACCGCAATAAAAAGCACACAGTTGAAATAGTGTATATATATGTACATAGACCATCAATTGGATGATATATGTATATGAATGTATAACCAACCAAGAGGTATTTTAGGTTAAAAGTTGTGAAAAATTCAAAAGCTCAAAAATAGATAGATCCACGTAACGATCGTTCTGTAAGCTTTTTAATACTTTACTAACTTTTAAGATTTTAATTTAATGTATGTACGAAAGAACTGCACAAACTTTTAATATATGGAGGGGCTAAAGCTCTTACTGTGAGCTAGTATTCAACAAAAGCTCGACTTAATGGTTTAACGTTCCGAGTGCAAAACTAACGACTTTTCTGTCACTACAGAGACACGACTTACACCATACAGTAGTGTACGGCTGGTGTGTCTGGATATGAAACTGGTCCAGTTTCATAGACGGATTTTTACCCAAAGGTATCGGCAACATAGACACTTTTCCTGCCAATAAGTTCTAGCAATGGAAATTAATTGACTGCATAACCATAAAGCTCTCCCACATAAATAGGAAATTGGATGTCAAGGTGGTTCGTAGCCATGCTATGACCGTTTACAACTAAAATAGGAATTCGTCATTCAATCGAGCATTATGCGTGGCAATGTAATGAAGTGAACTCAATGGTTTGGAAGATTGTTGTTCATGACGTTGAGTCAAGAGTATCACAAAAAGCTGAGTTTGTTTGATGAAGTACAGTTATTATACTGCAATTAGAAAGAGGCATGGCCCACAACACGCTTGAAATGGTATGATAAATAGAAAATATTTATGACTTAAAGTAGGGCCAACGACATAACTTTGGATAGCTATCAGAGACTCTATGGTTGAGCCTGGGGCTTACAATATGTAAACTTATCTTTTGGCGTTATAAAGCGGAACAGAAAATATGCCTCAGTACTGAAAATATACATATACTGGGATAATGTGAAATTCTATGACAACCGCAATAGGAGAGCTCGTAGAACCGACTCCTTTGCACCTGCATAACAAAAAGGAAACCACTACTGTACTCTAGAGGGAGCAGACAGAAAACAACCTTTAAGCAGAAAATATGGTTCACCACCTGGAAATTACAAGATAGTCGAGAGGAATACGGGTGCTGATAACTTTGCTCGGTGCTGTTACTGTTTTCATTTAACAAGAACCATTCTGTGACGTCACTTTATAATAAGCAATTTGGTGCAGTAATCCTCACATGTTATTTCACCTTCTATAGATACCGCTGCTGCGACATGGAAGTGAAATCAGCGAAACATGTACTTTGCGAATTTCGGTTGTTTTCCGCCAGCCCGAATATAGTGATGAAAAAACCACCCAAAATATTGTTTTATTGACGGTTGGAACTTATGTCCATTATGTACCGTTGTGACGATTACGGCCGCATGTCTCACCATCCAAATACTTTACTAGCGAATGATACAAAAAAAGAGTCAGGTGGTTTATTACAGTAGTCACTTGCCAACTAAATTGATAGAGGCACTGAGGCATCTTATATCTCAGGAGTCTTATACATCAGTAAATATATCAGAACAATGGCTTAGAGCTTTGAACTTCAACAGAAGTTACATTAAGTCATATATGGTGTGGTGGTGACTGATTGACCACCACAAATAGAGTACACTCTAGTGGGCACCAGATCACACTGGGGTTAAGGGGTAAGATATTGATAATAGTCTAGCTCGCAAAGATGCTGCTACTTCTTTATTGGACTGAAATCTTTCTGTTGAGTCACTAAGGAACAACTTAGTGCATGGGTTAGAAGCTGAGAGAAATTGGAGAAGACCATCTATTAGCACATAGCTTCTATTCGGCGGTAGGAAAACATATTTATTACACCTTCGTTGAAACGAGTCAATGGACTTTTCGTACTTGGCCAAACCAAGTTGAGGCTTTTAACAGTCTGTTCGTTTAAAATATCATCATTGATCTGTATGCGACAGATTGATGATGCGTCTGTGACATGGCAGTGGAATCAGTGTAACATATAATGTTACATGGCTATTTTCCACCAGAGACTTCAACATCTTAACGGAAGAATTTAAAGTCTAAATAGAGTGATGAAAACACCGAGTTCATTGGGAGTCTCAATGTCGATTGGAAGATTTTTGTTTGAACTCTTCCGTGCACTCGTTTGCAAGAGGTTCTACGATATGGTACTTTCACGGATGTAAAACTTTAGGTAGAGCTATGATAGAAATTTTCGCCTCTGAAAATCCCTGTGCAACCATATCCTAATTGTAAATGAACGCTATAGAGATCTGTGCTATTGAAAGGCTTAACAGGAGCTCTAATAGTACAAAGATCTATAATGTATGCGACAGACAAGTGATCGGTTAGGATCTTTAAATCCATACCATTAAGCCAAACGTAAATGTATGGCTATATGGAATTATCTGAATACCATAAAACAATTGATAAGTCGAGGTAAATGAGGCTGCTTGCGAAGAAGCTGCTTCTGTTTTCATAAGACTAAAATCTTTTTGTAGAGTCACTAAAGAACATCTTATAGCTCTGATAACACACTAGGAGGATCTGAAGACGATTATCTCCTGGCACAGAGTTTCCATTCTGCGATAGGCAAAACTATTTATTTCTTTAAATCATGTCATACAACTTCTCATATACTTGGCAAACGTAACTTGAAGGTTTTAACCTCCTTCCTTACAGGTCATGTTGTTTTAAAATATCGTAAATTATTGACCTGTGTACGACAGATAGGTGACGGTTCTGTGACATGGAAGTGAAATCAGCGATACATATACTGTGCCAATGTGTGGCTATTTTTCACGACTTAAATGGGAGAACTTCAAGTCTGAATAGAGTGACGAAAACACTGATTTTATTGGGAGTCTGTGTATACATAAACGGCTGGAAAATATAAGGTGGTGAGGGATAGCAATTTCTCCTTTTAAAGTCCCTTGGCACTTGTGCAACCATATCTTAAAATTAACGCTACCGAGATCTGTGCATTGAATGCCATAACTTTTATCTGAATACGATGAAACAGCTGACAGCCACAAACATATGTGTATAGGCACACGCACACTATAGAGTTGAGGAGAATGAGACTTCTGACGACCTTGCTCTCGAAGGTCATCGTACTGCATTCATTGGAATGGAATCTTGCTGAAGAACCACTTAGCGAAATTTTAGAGTACACGCTGGTACCTAGTATTGGCAGTTCCCAGTTTGCGGCAGGCAAAAATATTTATTCCACCCTCGTCGAAGCGAACATATGCCGTTTCTATCACATAATGGTAAGTGCTTCTGACGATTACGCCCGCTGCGTTCCCTTCCCTCCAAACGAGTTGTACGGCATAGACGTTGGTGTGGGTAAGAAGTCTAGATCATTGAATTTCTAGATCATTGTGAATTTCCCGGTTAGTCACGAATCGGTAAGCGTTGGTGATCATTCAAAGAAATTTATTTTGACTACGTTGTATAATGTCTCTATTAGACTTATGAGTACAACCCCATAGCTGCGTGCCATACATCCATATTGGTTTAAAGATAGTTTGATAGACTAGTCTTTTGCAATACAGGTTCATTTTGGAATGATGCCCAACTAACCAGTACATTTGACGTTGAATCAGCCTGTGGCACTTGCGCTCCATTAAGGTATAAGCGTATAGATTGTTAGTTTTTTGTGTCGAAGTGTAAAAGTCACATGGGTTGATTTAAGCTCATTAAGCACAATTTTCCAGTCAATTGTCCATTTAGCAACGTTGTTCTATGCTCGTTGCAGATTTTTCACTGCCTTTGATTGTGATTCGTCTATAGTATACTGAAATAATTACGGTGTCAGCGGCAAACGTACCTATGAATGTTGTATTCGTTGTAGGTATGTCCGCATAGTGTAGGGAAGGTAGAGGATAGGTCCCAAAACACTTTCCTGCGGAACTCCCGCTAACGTTGGATAATTGTCAGAACATGTTTTGACGATCAGAAAGGTATGATTCAAGCAGCTGGCAATAGTTTTGTGGTTGCAGTTTGCTCATTTTGAATATCAATCGCTCGTGCCAAACCCTAACAAAGGCCTGGGATATATCCAGAAATACGGCGGGGCAATATTTCTTTTCTTCTAACGTTTGCTCTATTACCGTAGTTATTCGATGGACTTGATGTATTGTAGAGTGGTTGTTCTTATTTCTTATAGGTGGTATTCGAACTACAGGTCTTTTAAATTTTATGGTTGCTTTCCATAACGAGTAGTCCTGATTGGATTCTGAACCTAGCCCGCTTAGGTAGTTGTCGAAGCAATTCTGTTTGAAGCTTTTGATTAGTCTATTGACTTTGTTACTTACACAATTGAAAGTTGTCTTGTCAGCGGGATTTCTGGTCAGATGCCATATTCTTCTTGCCTTTCTTCTTTCTTTGATTTGTTCTCTGATTTCAGCCAGATATTTAACTTCGATCTCCGCTTTATCCTTTTTTTCTGGAGTAGTTAGACTGGCGGCCAATTGAATGTAATCAATGAAATTGTTTGTTTGTTGTTCCAATTCGTCAATACTTTTAACACTAACTTTTAGCTCAACTAGATCTTTCAATTTTTCTCTGAAAAGATCCCAATCTTTACTGATACAGTACAGGAATGTGATCAGATGTTAAGTCAATAATTCCTTTGACTCTAGTGCAACTGGATGAAATACCTTTTGTGATGAAGAAGTCAAGTAGATTTGGAATTTTTTCTGCATCCGTTGGCCCCCCTGGAGAAAAATTTTCGCAGTTGTTTTCATGAATGGCATTGAACAAACCATTCCCTTTCCCAGGAGAAATTAGCCTGGAACCCTAAGCTGTATGTTTTATATTATAGTCCCCTCCAATAATAAACCTTGGACTGATTTTATTGAAGACGTTAATAAATTGTGACTTCGTTAGTGTATGCCGTGGAGGACAGTATGCTGCCGCAATATTTAAATCTGCGCCACTACATTGGATTGAGATCACAGTTACTTGCATCTAGCTTTCACGAATATCCTCTTGTTGAATATGTTTGATATTATTATAAATTAGTACAGCTGAACCACATTTGGTTCTTGCACTGGGATGGGTTGTCCAGTAGAAGTTAAATCCCTTTATTCTGATAAAGCTTCGAGAAGTGTGTTTCTGAAATCAATGCAATGTCTATGTCGTTGGTATGGGAGAATCTTTCCAGTTCTTGGGCTCGTTGGATGAGTCTATTAGCGTTCCAAGTTACAATGCGTATAGGAACGAGTTAATCATTAGTGTGTATGCTGAGTTTTTTGCTTTTTAGCTTTGATACTCTCTCTGCTAGGTGACCAAGTGTTGAGTTTGATTAAGCATTTTAATAATTTCATAGTTACTAGTCTCTTTATTGCCTTCTATGTATTTGTTAAAAAATTCGAAATTATTGACATTGTTCAGATTAATGGGTGGAGGCAGCTGGCAGTGGTATTTTTGGGTTTTTCTGTTCAGTGTCATTGTTCACACTTTGTGTAGTCTTTTTTTGAAGGAGTTTTCGTTTTTGTGCGCCTACGTTTCTTAGTATTTCTGTTATCAGCACAGGAAACTTCTTTTTCCAGTTCTTCCTCATATGTGCAATAACCCTCTTGACTCAGAGCACTGAATCTATTATTCTGTTGATAAGCTAGAAATTGCCGCAGCAGCCAGTTGGAATTATTTGAATGATCATGTTTACTGGATGTTGGCTGAATATAGTTCGAAGACAGATTGTTAACTCGTGCTGAATCCTCAGATTTGGTGTTTTTAATCTATACTTTTAGTATAGAGTTTTTTCTTTTTGGCAGTAGTTGTTTCTCCACATGATCTATGGTACCGGCCTCCGAGCAGTCGGGTTACTTTGATTCTATTAAAGACGCATCCGTCTCGATTTCATGCATAATGACCCAAATCTAGGCCATTATCATGTTATAATGCACACACTTCACTTATGATTTGCACAGTAAAGCTTTTTTCTAAACACTGCACTTTTTAGTTACAAAAAACAATTTTGTTTGTGTTGTGTTGTGTAAGTATAGCTATCGACTTGCACTTTTAACAAGTAAAATTATTGAAAAATTATATTTATGAAAAATACTGGCCAAAAATATGTAACTGGTGAAAATGGAGGAATTTAAATCAGAAACCTTATTAATCAAAAATTTGGTGAAGTGGATTATTACATAGTAGTCTTTTGCCTACTAAATTGATAAGACTGTCATCGGTTGATAAAAAAACCCATATAGCATGCTGTTTTTTTCGGGGTTCGAACCCGATACCTCACTCTCTGATAACAAAAGCTTATATTCTAGCACGTACAATAAAAGCTCGCTTGTTTAACAATTACTGCACCTTCCTTATACTTTTGTATCCCCTCCATAAATCAAAATAAAAGATTGATTAAAATATAATAACGGTTTATTATCTCAAACCTAAAGACAGTTAATTTTTCATTTTTATGCGTGTCCTTGTCATTATAACGACAACATAGATTGCTCTTCACATTATCATAGTATATGGTATATAATCAGAATTTCGTTTAACGTTGCAAAAACATAATTTTTCCGCCTTATCATCATCGTCATCTTATCATCGTCTGTAGAACGCTTAAAAAACTTATTAAGATTTTATAAATATGACGCGCTTTGTAATTTTTATCATTAAAAGCTTTCAGATAATCAAAAACAACTGAGTAAAACACACGCATAAAGATATAATCAAACGCGACTGGTACTCTTAAGAAATATTTCGCGCACTGTATCCAGGATTTATATTTTATGTCGTTACATTTCTTATACAGTGTGTGAGTGTGTGTGTGTGTAAGCACATAAAAGTTAGACACAAATAAATATTTAACTGTAAATAAATGTACTTTTCATTTTCATTTTCTAAATAATTCAGTTTCTTTGAGCTTTATGTACGTACAGACATTGTATGTACAAGTGAGTACACATTATTGTGTTTATAGCTTTTGTCAAGAAGTATAAAGTATACCTTGTCGTATATGTTTATAATTTCTTTGGGTAGCTGCACTGTCAATATGTTGACACATTTCGTTTTATTGTTCAACATAAATAAAAGCACGATGTGCTTTCGTATATACATACATACATGTAAGTGGGTTATATAAGTGCTTTTGAGTTTATAAATAATTGTTGTGCTTTCTGTTCAAAAAAAACTTACCACTTATCCATGTCCCATTGAATGGTTTCCATTTTAAACTGTTACTGCTTAGATCTGATAGTGTGAGTCGTCTACCTCGTATCCGCAGTCCTTCATCCTCTGTGAATGGATATAGAGAGATAATGAAATCGATTAGTTTGGTTCATTGCTTGTATAATATGTTTAATGTACGAGTATATCGAATTAATTAGATTGGTTGGGGCGGGGTTTGACCAATTATAGATTAAACGGTATTAAGGATGTTTGGAAATCAATCGTATAAATTATTAAAATGATTGGGCGGCTTATTTATATTGGTTTATCACTCCACAGTCTCACGTATATTCTATTATATTTCTAGAGTAAATCGGATACACTCGCGTGCAGTCGAACTTGTGTTATATATTGAAGTACTGAAGACAGTTGTTTCAAAGCATATCCTTTCGAATCTTGAAGCGGTTTTGTTAAAGAGGGTCGTATGAATATCGTCGAAAACATCGATGGTCAACAGGCACCGTCTGGTAACACTATTCGTCGTTTGAAGTCGAATTTAGTTGGGCACGGAACAGTGAGAGGTTGTCAATGCGTCGTTCATCAACGACCAAGATTTTCCATAACTCAAAAGAATATTGCCGACAGATCGTCGACGTTACTTGAAATACGGCCAAACAGTCACTGTTGAACGATTGAAATTTTGATGACCGACGAGATCCATTTCACACTTTCTGGCAATAGTAAGCAAAACAAAATCTGAACCCCATCGCATTTGGGGACTGGGAAAATCCATAAGAGATTCATGAAACGCCATTGCATGACCAAAAAGTGCCCAAAAACCATTATTGTGCTATATTTATTCAGAGAAAGCGAAACAGTCGATGGAAATCGATATCGGTGGATGTTGGCTCATTATGACGGTCCTCAAATACATGAAAAAGGTTTTGATTCTCTGGACGTTGATAGCTGGATGTCGATAGCAATCAATGGGTTACTGTTAGAGTTGGAGGTGATCGAACTGAATGTTTACGTAAGTGACGTAGCGATAGCTGTCTCTGGTAAATATTTAAGCATGCGGTGAAGGAGGTAATCCAAAATGCCCTCCTTATCATTATGAGGTGGGCCATCAGATGTGGACGGGCAATTAGCCCGCCCAAATCTGAACTGGTTCTACCTATTTACTAGGAAATATAAAATCCCGGTAGAAGATTCAACTCTTTCAAATGGAAAGAGAATAGCTTTTACTAACAAGGAAAGATTTCTAGGCGTAATCTTGGGCAATAAGCTTAGTTGAAACACTTTGAAAAGAGTAGAGTTAGGTTAGGTTGTTGTGGCTGCTTTCGCACACTGAAACCGGTGATTGGTCCGTTGTAATACCACTCTATGTACGGCTATAGGTTCGAGTTTTCGTAGAACCATCTACGCATTGCATAGCTCCATGTCAGCCGATCGAAGGTGAAAAATCCATTTTGCATCTGGCCCCAAATCGGGATTCGAACCTGGTACCTCCCGCTCCAACTGCTGCAGCTTTAACCACTGCGCCACCTGGGTGGTATGAAAAGAGTAAAAAAGGCTAATATAGCCATGTACTCGAGCAGAAACGCCATCGGAAAGGAATGGGGCCTGATTCCGGAGCTGGTATACTGGCTATTCACTTCCATTTTAAAGCCTGTACTTATGTATGGGTGAGCGTGTTGTGGCCAGCTTTTGATAAAGTAAATTACAAAACAAGAATTTCGAAGGTACAAAAAACCGCCTGCATGCTTATAAGCGGGGCGCTGAGGACAACAACAACACGTACCTTGCAGGTTATGTTTCGCATTCTGCTCATCGATATTTATGGTAAGCGGATGGACACTAGACGATAATTAGATCGCTAAGGCTGGAACTGGCGAATCTAGACTACGTTACACCGACCTACGTTTGTTCGTCAGGCGGCAATTAAGTCGCAGGACTCTGTTTCTTCAATTGAAAGAGCATTTCTACAATCAGGCCTGGGTCCCTGGCCACTCGGACGTCATGGGGAACTGCAGGGTGGACAAACTAGCGAGGCATGGTACAAATCTCCAACTGATACCGGAAAGAGCAAAGTTCGGGTAGCCTATTAACGCACTCAAGACTGTGCTTGAAAAAGAGACAGTAGCCTCAGCGAATTTAAGGTGGACGAACACTCTCTCATGTAGTGTAGCAATGCAAGTCTGGACAAAACTGGGCTTGAAACGCTCAAAGATACAGATCTCCCTGCGAACACGTGAACTAAAATCGATCGTGGGGATAGTCAGGACACTTCTTACTAGGAGAACATGCGAGGTGGCTAGGTCTGGATATAGACAAGATATAGACATAATATAGACGGGAACACTATAAAATCCAGCGATCGAATTTTATTTTGGTTGGAATTCCGACTAGCAATTGGTGACAGCGCTAGGATTGTAAATAATGAGAACTGAAACTATTGGAGCTGAAAGTGCTGGAGCTAAATAAGGAGCTGCGGACTAATGAGGTCTTGCTATTCAGCGGATAATAAAGCTAAATTATACAAAAAAAGCTACACAACAAGCTTTATTGAAACAACACATGGATCCTGACGAACATGAATTTAATAATGGGGCACCAACTACGAAAAGGCTTTCACGACTGCAATCGATTATTCCGCAAAAAATATGATTTTTCAGTTACGCGAACAGTATATTAACCCTGTTAAATCTAAGCAATATAGGTTGGGGTCTGATCAAAATATTTCCAAAAAATCCAAAATTGTGAATCCAAAAAGTACACCGAGTAAACGTGCAAGTGAAGGCATAATGACCAGTTATTGGATAGGTAAGACTATACCATAGACTCTACTTCATTCGTCTCAGTATTGAACTTATGCTCTTTGATTAGACCATTGCAAAATGAGGGTATGTGAACATTCCAAAACACTGATGCCATAACCAATGCCGGACTCTTCGTACGCGTCAATTCTCTTCATTTGACTGTTCCTTCATTTTTAGTGTCAAATGGACACATTTGTTATAAAGATCCACCGATAATACGATATACAGTCACTGGTCAGACGACGGTCTTCTTATATTATTTTCAAAATTTTTGTTCATTCCTTCAGGCATTGTGATACCACTGCGATAACAGTACTATGGTAAATCATGCGCGATCTCTCTTTAAATCTGTCACTCATATCCCATTCATAAATTGATTGACCTTGTATCTCGTATATGAGACGGTATATATTCAGAAGGAGCGTTCCCGATTGATACCTGTCATATAGAAATCGGGTCGAGTACTTCTATGCCCTCATATATAGAAAGCAACTTCAAAATTTGTTTGACAAGGGTATATAAAAATGAAAGGTTCGGAAGACTTAAGGGGAGATCCTTGTTATACAATACAAGGAAAACGGAGATGTGTTGTTGAAGTGGTCAACGCAATATTGGATCCCATAGTCCAGTTAGAGAGAGTAGGGAACTCGTAACGGGGTATACGCTCACATTGACATTACCAATCTTTAATGCTCGGCTGTTAATATCAACAAGGCCTTAGCTTAGTAATTTTTTCAATCGAACGTTCATCATCCCAGGTCTGGATTACAAGGAAATTAGTCACACTTCTATATGGACTGGTGTTCAGTTCAGAGATTTCAAGAGAATTTAATGTGAGTCAGAACTTCTGTGAAATTTCGGTCTCTTGAAATTCCCAAACTGACTTACAAATTGAGGTAGCTGATCAAGGAGATTTGCAAACTTGGTAGTAGTCACATTAGCTGGCAGTATCGCTGAAAGGCTACAAAATGTAACATAATATGATATGAACGTTCGAGAGCTATATCGGATGACCGATGCTAAAAAGTTCGAAAAACACTGTAGGTAAGAGCGATTTCTGGAAAGATCGAACGTGTCAAAGTAGATACATTAATAAAACATTGTTTATATGATCAAACCAGTGGGAAAAATACGTTGAGCTGAGCAGGATAAAATGTTGGATCTGTGATTTCAAGAGGTTGCTATGAGAAATCTAACGTAAGCGGTGGATTGAAAGACTAGTGGAAAATATACGGGATCGAAGGAAAGAGAGTCCTGTATACGATTACAGACGTTATAAACGAGAAAGTCTTCAAAAAGAAGCAACAAACTTCTACAATCAAAAGGTTCATGGCATTAATGGCGGAGTGGGAAAACAATGGAAAATCCTATGTGGTATAACACAGGAGCAACGTGAACGGTTGTGCGGGATGGTTTGTTAAACGAAGTGACTTATCTGATGGAAGAGTTCAAATTGAATAGTCGTGTTTTATGCGATGCGTCGAATACCACGTGCAGTTTACGTTGCATCACTCCGTGATGTGGAATATAACACGTCTAGCCCGGCGAGTCATTGTGATCTTCGGACACTTCCTCCATATGTCCTGATTCCAGATAATCGCGCATGAACTTGGTGTACTCAGAGCGTAGTTTATCATTCTTTGCGAACCGGCGTTCCATATGTTGTAGCCGCATAACTGCATTATTTTGTGATCTTCCAAGGGGTGGTGGGTTCCCATTCATTGACAAAAGTATACAGTATACCTTCCATCTCCATTGCGATAGTGTGCCGATTCATAGTGTCGTTCGCATTCTGACTCATCGTACGTTAATACTCGAGATGAATGAACATTTTCGATCTCCCAAAATGACCTGAGCGTGTTGTCGATTGTATCATAGTCTTCTCTACCTTGCCCAACAGGATGTATAGCCAAGATTCGTATTTTGTGCAAATGGCGAGCCATTCTCGCTGCTGAGGCAAAAATCCTTCTGAAGAATCCCGATAACGTCGGCTCCGAGTAAAATGTCTATCTTATTTGGTCGATAGTAATGAGGGTCGACCAGTCCCAAGTGATTCAAATGTGGCCATTGATGCGAGTCAGTTGGTTGTGATGGTAGCGTGAATGTGATCTTCTCGACGACGAGGGCTGTGACTGAGATGAAAAATGTTGAATCGGTTCGAGAACGTAAAACAAATTAGGTAATTGAACGCGACGTGGGTGCTTCGTTCGCGCATATATTCAACTGATCGTAACTGTAGCTGGTCTTCTCGAATACCGATGTGATTTGCTGTACTCTCCGATATGAAGCTGACCTGAGATCGTGAATCCAACAGAGCTCGAATGGCGAAATTTTGATTTGATTGCGATACGAAAGCGAATGCTGTTGCGAGCAGAACAGCCGTGAATGGCGATGTCACGTGGTTCGTTATCACCAAAGATGGTGTGATGTCGTGTAATATCTTTGGTTGCAAACCCAGCACAAACTGGATTTGCAATTCGAACTAGTGAGACCTTTGCGCAGGCAGTAGAAGCACAATCTCTTTGTTCGCACCAGATTTGATCGTTCTTCGAATGTAAGAGGTTTAAATTGGTCGCATTGAAACGCGCTGTGATATCCAACACAAACTTGATACGTGGTGCGAGAGTCCGATGTGACGACGAGTGAGCGAGTTGATTGCGTGGCAAGTATGCGAGGTGCTCGAGTACGCTACCAATGCGATGAAGACGGAACATTGCTGTGTGACTATGGTAGATCCAATTGTTCTTTGGTCATGGAAATCATCTCCAATGATTGCCATCTGGTGTTAAGAAAATCGATTAGATCCTTGTATGATGAAAAATTGTGCTCGAGTTAGTGACATTTCCTAATGGCGATGGGTTTTGGGATCCAGCTTGTCTGCAATAAAGTTGACCAATATTGTATCCCATTTTGTGACTGGTACCCTTCATTGTATCGGGACGCCATGTGGTCGATCTGTGTTTGGATGGATTCGATGCTTATTCTCGGTGTATTGATCGAGAAATCTTTACTTTTCTTACCGCTCGTTGAAGGACTCGTTGTAGCGAGGCTGGCTTAACGCGAGTTAACATTGCAACAACGAGTATTGTTGGTTTATCACCAGAATATCACTGTACTGCGGCTTACTATATAGTTACACTTCACAAAAATGTTGAAATGTCTTACCCAAAAGAGGAATTCAAAAGATGTGATTAGTCCGGTAAATACGACTAATCCGGCTCGAAGGACCAAAAACAACCAAAGCAAGTTATCTTGTTCATTCAAATAAGTTATTTACACCGGCCACGAGATGTCACATTCTACTGATGGTTAGTGGGCGCGTTCGCTATTGTCTCCAACAAGTGGAGAGCCAACCATGACGAGAATGAGTCATTTACAAAAGTGAGCACTACATTTAGAAATATTCTATAGTTGGTGGCAAATTGGATAGTAGAATTGGATCCTTTGTTCGAGATGAGTATAGGTTTGGGTGGACGGTCGTGTTACTGACATAAGATAAATTATTTTGATCTAAATGTTGAACAGCAAAATGCATCCACTTGGATAAGAGTTCACTGAGTGCAATTCTTAAAATTAATTACTGGATTGAGCCTTAGCATAAGGCCTCGATCATTGCCATTCAAAACCAAGATGAAAACTTTTGTGGTACTGTTTTGTAGATTTTTTTGGTCGGTTTGGTCCGTACCGTGCCAACAATCTAACTCCATCGGTTTCGATCACGAGCTCTTCATATTGTTGCAAGCAACCAGATCGCTCTCTACGACGTGAAGCCATCGTCGAGATCACGTTGTATATTCCCCTGTTACGTATATTCCCCTGACTTGAACGAAAATTTCCATCGTAGCTTTGGAGTGACCATAGATAATTTTCACCGCCTACACAATTGATTCAACAGGTCAATTTGCCTTTGCTGGATGTTTTACGTGGATGTGTCCATGTTTCCAAATGGATGACTTTATGTGGAAAGAATGTGTTTGCCACTTTGAGATCATGAGTACACCATTCTTTCCCCATTTTCGGTCGCCGTTTCGTGTCGTGAGTACGAACCGATATTATTGCATAAGTTGGTCTTATTTCTGCCAGTTCTGGCATTATAGACATCAATCACCAAACTGACATCGTGCTCAGGTATAGAGCCCATCAGATCAATCAAATAATTGCAAAATGATCAGTGGACGCATGTACACATAGACAATTGACAAGTTGGCTAGTTCCATGTGCAAGCGAAGCTTACACATTCGATTATCGACTGCCTGAAAGTCCAGTACAACCTGTTTACCTGTGGCCCAATGAAAACTCCAACTCCAAGATATCCGAGTTCATTTCCACTGTGTAGCAATGTATGGTCTTGGAACAGATGGTCTCCACTGTTATGCCATCGAGTTTCTTGGAGCGCTACGTGTCGATCCTCAATCTCGTGTCTCTCTGGATACTGTGGTGGTATTCTATATAGGTCTTATGTTTCGTTCAAAATATTTACGAAACATGGATGCCCCCACCCACTGGGTCTTAATAGAATCGAAGCGTAAAATCAATAACAGAATTCATCCGGCACAATAAAAAAAATTTCGAATTCACTTAAGCTAAGTAGATTTTATTGTACACTGTTGTGTGTACACGAGTAATTTAAACGATAAACATGTTGTATACACACATACACACACACTTAATTTATGTATATAGAATGTATACACGATAAGAATATCTAAGATTAGGGTATGTGGTTGAAAAAAAATAATATTTTTCACTTACCTGGCGATAGTAAAAATATTGAAAATACAATCAATCCTAATACAGCGGCAATAACCAATAGTGCTATAAATATTCCCCTCCAATTGCGACGTCCTGGCGAGGCTGCAACCAGCTCCTATTTGTCGATTAAAATAAATTAGAAAATCGATATTAGATTATTTATAAGGTTGAAACGTGATGATTGGATCGGTAAATTTAATTAAATTAAAGTTTTCGAGAATTTTCTACTGTGTGTGTGTTTGGGTGTGGGTGTTTGTGTGTGGGTGGGTGTAAATTTATCCAATAAAGCATAACGATAATTTGATTATATAATAATAAATAAATAACTATACCATTTCGACCTCCCATCCCTTATTCTTCTCCTTCTACTTACAAAAATACGTATAAGTAGTCAATTTGTCTTAATTACTAAGCATGGCAATTGTTCCAAATAATTAAGGTCTTAATTACGAAAAAAACATAAGAAATGTATCAAATATAATTATATCTATCGGTGTATGTCTATATACGGTGTATCTTTAACTAATTACGTGGCTTAATCTTAAATATATGAGGGTGCATACTAAATATTTTGTGTTCGACCAATTTTGTTCACCTGTTGCATATTCTCACCACCTCGATTATTATTTTGAGCTTGGAACATGGTTTTGGTGTTTTGAAATATTGATTAGAAAAATGTATATATAGAGATAGATGTGTGCTTAAAGTTTTTGTAGTTTAACCAATCATTTTGATGTGCTTACATGTGTTACATAGATAGAAACCTGTAAATATATTTAAAAAGAGCTTTTTTTTGTTAGTAAGAGCTTTTTTGGGTTGTATGTTTCAGGCGGATGGGTGATACATTTAGAGGTGCTTTTCATAATGGATCGACTTTGCCCGACAAAGCGTTTACATTCAGCTGTATTACAAAAAGCCGAGTTCGAGAGCTTTGAGTAACTTATATTGAAACCCAATTTTTATTATTGGATGATACGCGACCAAATCGACCCCATCTGACACGTAATGTCACTTAATGCCGTTCTAAACAACTTGACTCATCGTATACAAAAACAAGAATTCCGGCCTTGTGAATCTTCGTCGTTTCAGTCTGTGAGCTTTTAAAAATCTTGAACTATTTTCAACCAAAAATTAAGTTTAACGGTGACGCCCATTTCTTGGGTACGTTAATAAGGAAAATTGTCGTAATTGGGCTAACTTGTATTAAAGACAAAATTAAAAATAGTCCAAAGCACTTTTGGAGCTCTTTTAAGATAAAATGTGAAATCAACGGTTTTCCTGCGCATATATGACATGTTCGTTGAGTTTTTTCAATCTTTAAACCAGAAGACGTTAATAAGTACGAAAATCCCCATCACGCTAGCGTAGGGAACCCTACCTCAAGGGACAGTACCACATATCACAATAGAAAATATAAACAAGGCTCTGATAACATTCAGCGATGGCTGTGGTCCTGACCAAATACCTGCTTCTTTTTTGAAATATTACAGCAGTTTGGAACTACCTTTTTCTACAGACCTTATTGAACGTGAGCTGGTGAACAGCAGCACAATCACAGTTATCGAAAGTCACAAGCAAGTTGACGTGGTGTTTACAAACTTTGCCAAAACGTTTGACTCCATTAGCCATTGTAAAGCACTAGAACGGTTAAACAACTTTGAGGCTTGATAAATCATACTAAAGCAACCACATCCAATACATCGACATTGGTAACAGTGGGTCAAAGCCAATTCAAGCTACATCGGGTTTTCAACAAGTTTCCGATCTTGGCCCTTGGATACTATTTTCGGCGACGCAATCACTGAAGTCATTCTACATTCATAAATTTTAATGTTTGCTGACGACCTTAAAATATACAGAACTGTCGAGAACTTAAGTGGTGCCAAAACTTCAAGAGGACATTGATAAGTAAGCGGAATGGTGTGACTGTGTGAGTCAAAAGCTTTTAGCCTTATTTATAAATAAATAAATAAAAATAAGAACAGTGACTGGCGCTATGATAACGGACTATTTACTGCTTGAATTAAAGCCCGTGATCTCGACCACATTTGGTTCCAACAAGAGCAACATATCTGGCAGCGTATCCCGTGAAATCCTTTTTTTATTGTGAGAACAATTCAGTGATGTTTTTTTTTGTTTTTTTCCCAGTCACTCCGGCTAAATTGGCCCATTGTGACATCCCTTCCCAGGCATACAATCTCAGTCCCGGAAACTGTTTGTTCTTCTAATTCCAAGATATCCGGCTCAAGGTCGTCTATTGGTCATCAAATAGGAATTGCGAGAAGCAACAGTGAAGTCTATGGGAAGAGTATGAATAACAGGATCACAAAATAATGTCAACAGTTTCTTCCTCTCCGTCCCCACACTGTTCGCCGTATGAGGTGTTTCGAATTTTCATTTGAAACATATGATATTCAGGGAGCAGTGCCCCGTGAGAATGCCCAGCAAGATCCTCAAAGTGCGTCTATCATAATTTATAATAACAAAGACTGGGATCTTTGCGCTGGTTTACTGATTCAAAGAAGATTTTGGATCAGTAAACCAGCGATCGACACTTGTTTTACTAAACAGTAAAACAAATTTCGATGAAACAGTATTGGAACCAACCGTCTTTAGGGCAGCTTGACTGTCAGAAAAAATGCAAATACGACGATCTGCTATTTATCCTTTTTACAAAGAGTGCTGCTTTCAAAACTGCAGCAATTTCTGCCTAAAAAACAGTAGCGTACCTACTAAATGGGATATATAATTTAACCTAAGGATTTTATATGTATAACTCGGAACCAGCTAGACTACGACATACTGATCCGTCAGTAAAGATTAAAATATCGTCACCATGATGTCTGAGGGCATGTGGGCAGTTGTGTGCCGGCCCACCTTTCTCCATATTTGACAGTGCCCGGGAGAACCAAATAGATTGTCTTTAAACTGTAGGCGAACGGCTGTTTGCCCTGCACACCTTCTGATCCAAAAATCAATCGGTAGCAGACCCACAGTCATCTCAAGAACTGCTCAGTTAATTTCAAGCTTCGGACCAGTGAATTGGCTACCTATTGTAATATGTGTTCAGTATTACCGGCTATGTTTGGGGAATAAGAAGCCAACTTGTCATCCAAAATTGGGACTTCAGAATGAACTATTAAGAATAACTGCAAAGCTTCGATCGTGGTTAGATAAAATGAAGGCACTACTGTCGATGGTGTCCCTTCAGTCAATTCCTTTAAGTTGTAATTTTTCTACAAAACTATACAATACTGGGCCAAAAGCTTTGACTTCGAGAAAATAACTGAATCAAGAACAAAAGTAACCGGTTCGAAAGCGTCCAGATACTATATTCTGGATCTAATTGGACTGGGAACTGGATGGAGCTACATATATAATTCTATACTTGTTCATGAATCTGCATTAAATTCTAGTGATCTAGTAATTGGAACTAACTCGTTATGTGGCATTCACATCTTTGGAATATACCACACGAATGTTAGGAACCATCCTTCGAGCTCATTTGTCAAGGGGTCAACTTTTACATTCATCCATGACATTGGGTCTGATCAACACTATGTACAATTTTACCTTATCCGCATTTGAAATATATTTTTATTTCAGAATTGGACATAGAGGATACGATGCCCGATTGTTAGTAATGAGAGATCCAAGATACTTGAATCTCATGACTCCTTCAAACGTGTGGTTAACCCTACTGAAATCTATTGCGTTTTGGTCTCGAAAACTAGAGATCAGATATTTGGTTTTGGACTCGTTGATGTTGAGGCCAACTCCATTGCCAGTTAATCCAATCACATAGATATCAACTGCATGCGCAAAAACAGATGGGACGGCCGGAATAAGATGTCTTGAGGTGTTTTCTTTTTATAAAGGATGTATTATAACTTGAGATTATAGAAGTACTGGTAACAGTGCATCTCCTTGTCGAACACTAGAGTAGTTGCAAAACTTCGCGATAGTCTATTCTCAACTATGATAGCGTTCAGACCATGTAGCTGTCATGTTAGAAAAATGTACATAATGGTTTGGTATAGACGTGATTAGAATCTTAGAACAGATAGTGTTTATCACGAGATGCTTCATAGTGATTGGATATAATCATATGTGGCGCATAAACATGTTCAGGGACCGTTTTGGACGTAATCCGACGATTCCTTTAAAGAAATAACGCTGAGTTGTGGTACTCTCTTAGCCTTCCATCATTCACGCTTCGTTTATCTGCCCTCATAGCAAAAATTGCTGTATTTAACCTTGCAATTGTAAACCAAGGTTGCACTTCATTGTGGGCTATATTTCGTTGTTCAATAGCAAGATGACACTAGTTGGCTAATGAATACAGACAATTGACAGGTTGGCTAATCTCCAGTGCAAGCGAAACACATATTCGATTATCGACTGCTTGGAAGTCTAATTGGCTTTTACCTGTGGCCCAATGAAAAATCCAACTCATAAATTTCCAGTGGTATTTCCACTGTGCAAGACTATAAAGCTTTGGATGAGGAGATCTATTGTGAAAAAAATTATATGGTTCTGGTTAACAAGACACAGGATAGCTTTTAGAAACGATATACTGCCTACATGCAACGATTTAAGAAAAGTTGTTGTTTTAACAAAAAAGCTTTAAGATGTATAAGCTCAACCTCATGATATTTTATTTAATAAAATCCTAAATGAACATTGCGAACCAAATCTTAATTATTAATTAAATGTGAAACGAGCCCGAAACGTTCTTCGGGTTGAAAGAACACTGAAAGTTATTGGTTTAATTACATAAAAATTTTAAAAGCTCGGTATAGGTACCCTAATTCCGATAGTCAATTAAAATAGACAACCTTCTTAACAAATACGTTGTATTGCTTAAAAGATAACAAACCCGGTTCATCTTGTTGTATCGAAAATGGGTAATGGTGCTGGAAGCTTCTATTATTTACAAAGCTCTCTCCTCTTACAGTATAGGACATACTTGAACAACACCTATTATACTCCTGAAATATTCACAGAAATGAGTGGTTTATATTTCAGGATTATAATAGGAGTCGACATTACTCTCAGTGAAGAACTAGTCCCTGCTTCGTGCATCAAACATTACACAAACTGCACAATGTCTTATTATATCTCAATTTAATTTATGCTCTTTGTCGTATACATAATTATGTTGCAGTCAAAAATCATTTTCAGTCAGTTGGAACTTTACAAGATGATATTTATTATAAAACTGTATACAGCATCTAAGTTGTAGTCTATAAACTTTATTACAACGAAAAGCATAAACGAAAGCTACAAAGTATAACAATCATCCTTATAGTGTATACGCGAGTACATAATGGAACTTTAATTGAGGAAAAGCTTAATTTATTTCGACTGCTATTGATGTCAGACATTATTATGTTTAGAAAGCTTAAACTAAAAGCTTAACCAAGCCAATACTTAAATAGTCGTTCCGAATCAATGCCACTCTATATATAGTTATTTTTAAATGTGTGATTACAGTACTCCTTAATCGATTTTCTTTTGTGCAGAATAAAAGCACATTTCGAACAATAACAAACCATTGTTATATACTCGACTATACATACATATATGTAGAGTCTTGACACGCAAGCAGTTTATAAATACAATATTTTGTACATGGGTAAATGATCCATATACTCAAATGTTAACAATTATATAGCAGAAGCATCTATTTTAACAGGCAGTAAAACTTAAAGGCCGTGAAGTGTTTATTTTAGTTCATTCCATTGGGAGTACACATACATAGTGGACGAGTATATCTCTATAATAATGTTGGAATTAGTGTTTTTGCTATTATGTTGTCTGTCGGAAATTAACTTTACGTGTTTCAATTATATACAAATTTGCATATAAATGTGAGTGTTGGGTGGTTTTGTAAAATCGAAGATCGATTATTGTAGTTTTGATAAATTGGATGAGAACAATGACAATTCTATATTTAAGGCTTGATTCGTCTCTCTGTTTGCATTGTATTTAGAGCAGACCAATACCAGCCATACCGCAGCTAAAATACATATTCAAAGGAAAAGCTCATAAAACTGCAGTAGCCATAACCACTACTTGAGAACTGTCGCACTTCTCAACATCACAATAAAAGTGTTAGAATCAAAAACTATTTCACCAGCCAAGCAACATTTAAGAATGGAACACCAAGGACTGAAAAGATGACTATTAATGGTTCAGCCTGATTTTTTCAAATGTTCTTTAAAGGGGTTCTCAAAAGAGTAGATAATAAATCTCTGCACTTTTTTCGTTTCATTAAACATTCATCTGAATCATTCTAAGTACATTTTTTTGTAGTTCTGAACCAACTCATTCAATGTCCCCGTTTAAGGACAGAACTGCTCTTTCATTCCATTTGATCTCACTATGTGGCAATACCCAAGGAATTGCCTGTATTAAAAAATATATTCGTGTGTTCAAGTGTAGTGCTAGCTCTATATATTAATTTTTACTTTCAAGCTTTCTAAACATTTCATTATCATTCTTACGGACTTTTTTGACTGTGATCCATGCTCTCATGTAATGAAGAGGCCAAACACTCATTTCAAACCACAAAGTATGTATCGAGGTTGCTTAATGAATCTGGTCTTAAAAGCTCTTTAATAATATAAGTTTTTTGACAACAACAACAATAATTGTCTAAATAAGCTGCATAGATCGGGAAATGCAACCAAATACGATATAAAGTCACTGGTTCAGTTAATATTTACAGTCGGGTTTAAATGTGAGCTTCCATATTAATATTTGAGCTTTTATTTAATTTTAAAGTCTTAACCTCAAGGTCGTTATGTAACCATAACTGTATTCTAGCTTACTATAAATTTTTTTATTGAGGTTAAGGTATTTAATGAAAAGCGACGTGAAAGCTCAATAAATGTTTAATTAAAGCTTTTGCAACAAATTTTTGTAACGCTCTTAAATTCTACACTACCTTTTTTAGAATATATATTTAAAAATATGGTCTGTTTCGAATTTATATAAAATTTTTATCAACGTACAAGCTTTTGACAACAACAAGAAAAAGTTCGTGTCAACAACACCATCCATAATTGTCTTACCAGCATAGATATAAAATTAAAATCGATCACGACTGAATATTAGGTATGGACAGTAAATACTTACAAATGGAATATATAGATGAGCTTTCATATTTGTGCTTTTGTTCAAATTTAAATTTTGGTAGTCTCAAGTTTGGTTTCCTTCCAAATCCGTGTCTTCCAGCTATAAATTCCATTCATCAATATTCAGTATTTGATTTGGGTTAACGAAACTACATCGATAACAAAAAACCGAATAGTTGAAAGTATGGTCAAAACTCATGAGAATGGGTAATGAAAGCTCATTTTAAAAGATTTTTGAATAAGTTTTTGTGTTAAACTAGCAAATTAATCAAATTTAATCGGATCATATAAAGAAAATACTTCTGGTTAAAATTGATATCTAATTGTGAAGATTTTTAATACCTTTGATAACAACAACAACAGAATTTTGACAACAACATTAAAATGTGTTTAACTAAACAGAATAGATTGGGGAAGATCCAGAAATGAACCCAAATACGATCAAACAGCACTTCGTCATTAAATATTTACAGTTGGAGTTTAAAGTTGAGCTTTTATATTAAGACGTGAGCTTTTATTTAATTTTAATTTTGGTGTTTTAATTTCAAGGTCATTGGTTGCCTTAATTGTAGTTGACTGTAAATTTTATTTATTGGGGATCGGAACTCACTTAAGGTTAACCAAACTTCTTCGGGAAGAAATGTTTAAATAATTGACACAATTGTCATTGGATATCGATAGTGAAATTGCTTTTGACAACAACAACAACCGAATTCTTACGACACCAATACCTGTTTTAATGAACTTAATAAACGGCAGCTAAGATCTAGAGTTAAAACCAAACATGATTATATATCATGTCGACAGTAAAACCTAACAATAAGAATATAAAGTAGAGCTTTCATGTTGAGATGTGAGCTTTTGTTCAATTTGAAAATCTTAATCTCAAGGTCGAACAGTGTTTTCTAGCTGACTATAAATATTCGTTTCATATAACTTAGGTCTATCCACTCTTTCTTTTAATAAAGAAGCCAACTAGCCATTATAAAGACGGAGTTTGCATCGGAGTTGATTAAAGAATCTACTTTGAACATAATAAATTTAATAACTTAAAGTATTGTAAGTGGTCAAGAAAGGTATCTAATATATTTCATATAAGCTTTCGTAACTTATTTAAGGTAACATTGTTAAACTATTCATATTTCATCAAAATTTATTAAACAATTAATTTGGTAGAGAGCTGATATAAAAAATAATTGCTTTTGACAACAATTGCATTTCCACAACAACGGTAATTGTTTATAAACCAGTCTAGATCGGGAAATGCAACCAAATGCCATCAGAAGTCACTTGGGCATTAAATATTTACAATCGGAATTAGAGTAGAGCTTTCATGGTAATATTTGAGCCTTTGTTCAATAGACTATAAATTAATCTCAAGGTAGGTTAACAACCATAACTGTATTCTAGCCTAATAAAAATTATATTAATCGGGGTTCAAGGCTCATATAAGGTATTAAATGAATATCGAGGATGAAAGCTCATCAATATATTTAATATTAGCTTTAGACACAATTTTTTGTTATACTGTCAAATTTATCAAATTTTTTTGGAATATATTCAGAAATTGTTCCTTTTTAGAAATAGCGATGAATATAAAAGCTTTTGACAACAAAATTCGATTTTTTCAAAAACACCCATATTTACTTTCAGAACTGATTAGACCGTTCTTGGACGAAATGAAACCGGGCAGCAAATATTAACAATCGGAATGCAAAGTTGAGCTTTCATATTAATATTTGTGCTTTTGTTCAGTTTAAAAGAGTTTTAATCCAAAGTGGGCTTAGTTTCTATTTGTCGAGACTCAAAACTCAGTTAAAGTTAACGAAACTATACTTTGAAAAGAAAAATTTTAATTATTGACAGTATTGTTCGTGAATATCAAAAAATTGCTTCTGACAATAACTTTTTGACAACAACATCGATAATTTGTTTAATGTACTGAATAAACCAACCTAGATTTTAAACTGAAACTGAACACCACTATGATTTGTGTTTCTGTTCAATTTTGTCATGAATATGGGAAACGAAAGCTTTCGTAATAAATATAAGTTAATTGAATCGCAATATATAGAGTTTATGTAAAATTGTGTTAGCATAAAACCTCAGGTGACAACAACAACAACCTTGGGTTAACAACAACATCCAAAGTTGTCATAGGGAACTATATAATTTGGACTAGATCTGAAAATGAATTGAAACGCGATTCAATATCAGGTGAACAGTAAATACTTTCAATTGAAATATAAAGTTTTTATTCAGATCTGAGCTTTTGTTTAAATTTAATCTGCGTCAACTGTATATTCTTACTGACTATTTCTCGATGTTCAAAACTTATTTAAGGTAAACGAAACCTCTTGCAGACGAAAATGTTTCATAGTTGATATTATTGTCATGACTATGTATAATTAAAGCTCGTAAATATATTTAATATAAGCTTTTGTAACAAATTTTGAATTAGCACTGGCACATTAATCAAATTTCATCGGAACATTAATAATCCTGTTTAGAATTGATATACAATTGAGAACAATCAAATTATTGGAGCCAAGCCTTAAAAAAAAAATTAAATTAAGTTTGACAACCAAAACAACCGAATTGAGTGGCCAAGATCGAGAAATGAAACCGAATACGATCTAATATTACTTGGGTAGTAAATTTTCATAATCAGAATATAAAGTTGAGCTTGTAGAAAAGTATTAAATCTTTTTTTTCAGTTTTCATCTCAAGGACGTTTGGTTATTATAATTGTGCTTTTCGACTAAATTCAAATTCTATTTAGATTCGAAACCCAGTTAAGGTTAACGAAACTAATCGAAGAGCAAAATTGGAACAGTTGAAAGTATTGTCAGTGGTCATAAATATGGGTATTGAAAGCTCATCAATACAAGCTTTTGAATTTTTTAAAGTAATGCTGGAAATTTCATCAAATTTCATCAGAATATGTTTAAAAACTATTATTGGTCAGAATTGATGTAAAACTGTGAACAATAAAATTTCTGTTGACAACAACAACAATCATATTTTGACAACAACAACGCTTACTGTCGTAATGAACTGAATACGTAGACAGTACGTGGACATATAATTGACATAGAAAGTAGATTTTGCATTTTATGATTTGAGCTTTTACTCAACTTTTATATAAATTTTAAGTAGTCTTAATCTAAGTTATATCATGAGTCCTAATCATCGATAAATAGGATTTATAATCAGCTTTAGAATACACACTATAGCTGATTATAAATCCTATTTATCGATGATCAGGACTCAATTAATGTAAACCAAACTACTTCGAGAAGAAAAATGTAATTAACGACAGCATAGTCGACAATTGTCTTAATAAACTGAATAAAACGCTTAGATATAACGTTACACAAGAAAATTATCACCATTGCATTGTTCGATGTCAGTACATGTAAGGGTAACGAATTCTGCTCTAAAATAGGAAGTCACCAGGCGTAGAATAATTATTAGCTGCATTTCCATCTCGTTGCGCTATGATTCGACCCCAAACTTTCGCTCCAACTGAAGTTGATGTAACCAAAGCCCCCTGAATATATAAAGCCAGAATGAATACTCACTTTCTGAAACGAGCTTTATTTAGTGTATCAATAATGTACGTTTTATCAAGAAACTCATACGAAACGTACAAATTTCTTTTTAAGTTTTTAGCTATTGCAACTTAGAGCTTTTACAATTTTATTTCATAAAATGACTAAGAAAGGGTGAAATTAGATCTGAACATATCTCATTTTTTTCAAATCAAAATAAATCACGATCAAATTTAATTATAAATTGATCTAATTTTTATAAATTTTGTGCTTTTTATTTCAATATAAAGGATATCCTCTAAAATATATTCTCCTCGCTCTAATTCTCTCTTGGTTGTACGACGAAAGTCAAACTCATTTCTTAATAAATTTAGAAAAATAATATTGACGAAAATACACATAATTTAACGCGAAAACTTAAAAAATTAATTATTAATTTATTTAAATGAAATTATGTATTCGAAAAAATTAACTAAAACCGAATTTATAAACATAAATCAGCTCAAAAGATATTTTCAACATGCAGTTGTCATTAAATAATATAATCAGCTGATTTATGTTTACACTTCAAAATGAACACATAACCTAATCACAATTTCTATTTTGCTACACATTTATTCACAATCACAGCAAAACACTACACTATATTCTCAATCCTGAAATACAGAGGAACATTAAAAAAGGTTTATTTATGCTGTATCAACATAAGAATAATATTTAATTGCATAATTATGCATTAAATACAAAACCAATTTTCATAATGACATAAATGTCATAACAATGGGAGAGAGAGAATATTTTTTTATATTGAATGATAGTTCGATGAAATGCCATTACTAGCGTTGCTGTTGTATAAAAATTTTGCAAGCCATTCATGTTAAAATCATACATGTGTGCATGTAATCATTAAATCAAGTTAAATGTGTATATGAGATTTGGGCATTGGTATTGTTCATTTTATACATGAAAGCAAAACACAAATTACAATACAACTTAACATTTAATGAAATTGATTTGTTTGGTGTAAAGTGCGGGTGCCATTTTGATTTATTCTCTTTGTGAGCATACTTAAAATAAAATATAGTTCTCGTAACCTAACTATGTATCTGTCTCTGTTTACATTTTATGTTATTAAAATACCATATTTTTATTTAATGAATAAAAGAAAATGGAAAAATAAATGGAAAAATGATCAATTTCAGGATGAAAATTGGAATTTCTGTTTTCAGTTGAATATAACCTAAGTTAAATTTGAACTACTTTTCATTCAAATATTTACTATATAGTAAAGCCTTACCTTTCATACATTTTGTATGAAACTGACATTGATTTTTGTATTTTTTGTTACACTAAATAAAGCTCATTTTGAACATTCCTGCTTCAATCACTTCAAGAATGCTTTGATGTAACCATTCCACCATTTGATCGGCTAGGGTTGAATGAATACTAAAGTATAAATTTGCATATTTATGAATGTTAACTTCTATAATTCGGTTAAACTTCCGATACAATAACCAAAATCCTATTATAACTTTACCATTGGAATACATTAATGTTTTATAAATTTCCGAAAGAATAAATTTGAATGAATCATTTGCAATTTCAACCTTTTCTTGGCAATAAAATTAACGATTTCAACAATAATAAGTCAGTATCGTTTTTTATATTATTGTTATGTAGCATAAATATGTATATTTAGAATAATTTATGATTCAATAACATAAGTTTCATTGTACTTAATTACGCACTGTACGTGTATAGTTAGTTGGGCATATTCAAAACGATATTGTACACTCGTTTAGCGCGATAAAGCTTTATGATTTAATTTAAGCGTGAGACTAATTAAAATATGAAAAAATTATTTTTGGCCCGCGTTTAGCACAACCATAATCCAATTCAATCATAATGAGGACATGAAAGGTGTAATAAATACCATTTTCGTGGGTGTTTGTTCACGTTATTAATTGATTTGATGGTGTTGGGGCGCTAGCAAATAAAGAAAGTATATTCGACCCCGTATTCAAATTGCAGAAGTTTATTGACTTGCATCCAGTGCTTTCGTTAGAATTTGATAATGTCGATTACATGATATGGGAACATACCGGCCCCGTTGAATCACTCGATTCAATAAACGGTAAATAAATTAATTTGTTCACTGGTCGTTTATAGTCGCTTTTAGATGTGTGTATGGACACAACTCTAACTAATCCGTCGTCGCTTGGAAACACTTTTGATTGGAGGTTGATTTTCGTCCATCAGAATGACTACATCATCCACTTGAAGGTTGTATTTGCTGTATTGCCATTTATTTCGTTTTTGTAGTGACCTCAAATAATCCTTGTACCACGTATCCCAGAGATATTGTTTTTTTTTTTCGATTATAGTCTCCATCGAGACAACAATGAAATTTTGCCTTTCATTGTGGGATCGTGAAATCGCTGTGATATTACGTCCAAAAGGAAAATGTGATATGGGGTAGTTGTTTGACCATCCTTCGTAGAGTAAATTGGGTGCGAATTTATTATCCCCTCAAATTGCACCAACAGAGTGCCCGTTTCTTCGTATGTAAACGTTTGATTACCAATAACACGTCTTAGATGGTACTTCATGGACTTCGCGGCTGCTTCCCAAAGACCACCGAAGTTTGGGAGGAATCATTTTCCACTTACCACGATCCTTTAATACATAATTTGAACAATTATTAGAATTTTTGTTAAGAAAATCAAACCACTCATTTAATTGATTTCTAGCACCAACGAAATTTGTCCCATTGTCGCTAAAAATTTCAGTGCATAGTCCTCAACGCGAAGTGAATCATGTTAGTGCAGCGATAAACGCCTCTGACGTCATGTCACTCACTAATTCGATATGAACCGCGTTGGTACAAAAGCACATAAATATTGCTACATATGCCGTTGACGTTCGACGACCTCTTCTATTGTGTTCTCTTACTAGCATAGACCCCGCGTAATCGACCCTCTTCTGACAATTCGGATCCATTGATTTCAACTTTCTGCACAGGCCATTCCTGCTTCGAAAGCCATTCTGGTCCATGCCACCATATTGTGCTATTCATTAAATCAGAAGCCGGCATGCCACGCGATGCCAAATCTGCAGGATTGTCGGCCGATCTTACATGACGCCATTGGCCTTTTGATGTAATCTCTAAAATTTCCATCTACGTGGATGTGATGATATAACAATGCGAGTACAATCGTTGCATCGGACCATGCTGTAAATCGAATTGTGTAGCTACTCAATGCCTCTTTCACCGTGGTATATAACTTCACTAGTAGTCGTGGAAGACAGACTTGTTTGATTGGTGCCATACCTTGGTTTTACAGGCAATAATGTTAATTGATATGCCAGTTTCTCTATTGATTCTGCAATAGATTACAGCACCATACGCCATTTCAGAGGCATCACAAAACCCGCATGTAATTCAATTTGGGGTGTCTTCGATGTTCCCAGCCATCTTGGTATTCGGATTTGTTCTACTAAGGGCAAACTGTTTTTAATAGCTATCCATTTAGCAATATGTTCTGAAGGCAGCTCGTCATCCCAATTCAGGTCTAAGAGCCACAATCGTTGGAAGAATATATTCAGTTTCGATGCTTCCGCTAGGATCTTCCGTTTTGTGTATAAATTCGTAATAACCTTGAAGAAAAACGTATCTGTATGTGGATTCCAGTGTAACGCCTTGACATGTCATCCTTAATGCCTTGACATGTGAATCGGGATTGAAATCTAAATTGCGCAATTCTCTATCTTCAACTGGTACAGAATTTAAAATCTTTGCGGAGTTAGAACACCATTTTCTCAGTTTGAATCCAACTTTTTCAAAGCGTGTTTAAGTTTTTCTTGGATTCTTAATGCTTCCTCTATGTCGTTAGATCCAGTTAATACATCATCAACATAAAAGTCGTTGAGAATAACTCGTGCTATTTCATCGTCTTCTTGTGCTGCCATTTTCCCGATTTCCTTCAATATACGTGTTGCTAGAAACGGTGCACTAGCAGTACCGTACGTTATGGTTAGTAATTTGTACTCCCGTATTTCCTGGTCAGGTGTTGCTCTCCAGACAATTCTCTGGTACTCACAATCCTTCTCATCAACTAATATTTGCCGGTACATTTTCTCTACGTCGGCTGTAAATGCTACATTGTACAGGCGGAATCTTTGAAGGATTGCAACCAAACTATCTTGAATGGTTGGTCCTACCATTAACCAATCATTCAGACTGTTCCCAGAACTTGATTTGACTGAAGCGTCAAATACTACTCTTAATCTGGTAGTGGTACTATGTTGCTTTAAAACACCATGGTGTGAAGGGTTTCATATTCCTCCATGAATTTCACATACATTTTTTTCAATTGCTCATCCCTTTTTAAACGCCGTTCCATTGCCAAAAGCCGTTACACTGCTAAACGTCTGGTGGAACCAATGGAAACATCTAACGATTTGAACGGCAATTTCACTTGAAACTGCCCATTGATGTTTATGGTGTAAAATGTGACATTGGCAGTAAAATGTGATACACAGGCTATCACCTCATCAGTTAGCGTTAAAAGGTAATTCCTCAACTTCCCAAAACTTCCTCAATAATACGTCTAGGTTGGGCTGCACATGGAGATTCGTTCTAGACTGATTATAGTTTGATCCCTCACTGATTTATACAAATGGTCTAAGTCCGAAATATTTATCTCGACCATTGGATGGTGTGATGTCACTTTCTGCAGCACAACTGCTTGTATACTTAACTTTGAGTTAGTATCCCTTACGGAACTAATAACTAGATTTTCCATTCCAGTAGCTACACCAACATTTGATGAACCTAACCCAGTGAGTGGTAATCTCGTTTTTTGTTTTGGTAAACGCAGTCGCCTTACACATGACTTTGTCACTTTGGATATTTGAGAACCAGGATTACCAAAATTGACCACGACCACAATACTGTGTGCTGAGAACACAACATCAAATAACGAGAAAGACGTAAGGAATAAAAATTAGTAAGATCCTCTTACTAAATTAGAGTCTAGCTAATTCATTTTGGAGGTATTGTCAAAGAAAACACAATATCTCAGGTCAAATAGTGGTTTCTTTTGAACTATTTGCCTTGAACTAAGGACGGTTAAACAACAACTTTGCCAAAACGTTAATTTCCATGCGTCGATAAGTTGGACCGGACTAAATTAGTAAATGACCAATTATGATGTATCCGATGTACATATCGCACCTCAATAATCTGCAACACATGACACTTGAGATGCTAAATCACCTATAAATTACAAACTTGTACGTCAATGTTGTTGATTGGGGTGCAGGTGCACGCACGGCCAACTATCGTTCAGCCAGAAATAGTGTTAGTGATGTAGCTTCGGTAACCATCAGATTTATTGACCGTTAAGTAGCACGCACAGGAAATAATCCGAATAGTATTACAATTGTTGGACGCAGATTGGGTGCACAAATATTACACGTACACTAGTAATTGCCGGACGTATCGGTCGTTCGTTGGATTTAAACCATCTGGGGTCCACTTTATTGCCGTCGTCCAAAAGATCGTATGAACCAGGGTGTATTGATCACAACCAGCTTGCAGTGTATACTGATGTTATCGGAACATGTGCACTAATTTTGAGACAAGTTTATTTCGCTGAATTGATCTTAACGCCATTCGGTTTCTGGAATGTACCATCAATTAAATGGAAACTTTTGTACAAGTCAGTGAGAGTAGAAGAATGTATAGATAAACAAGTCTGATAAAGTCAACCTCAATTTTTAGGGTTATCATCTGCAAAAAAAAAGAGATTTGCAAGGGTCAAATGGGTAAAACGGGCTTTGCGAAAGCTCGGCAATAAATCAGGATTGTTAACAAATTTAATATATATTCTTGATCTGCCACCACTAGAGGCAAATTATAGAGAGGCATTCTCGAGCATCGAGGTTACGAAAGCTAGTGAAGAATTGTAATTTTGGAAAATGGGAACATGAAATGGATTAAAATTGCCAAATTTGCAGAAAATGTAAACTGTGTGTGGCATCCCCTTCCAGTCGTTAGCTCTGTCCCGAAGTATATGTTGGTTCTTCGAATGAACCCGAAGTTAGTCGATATCTTCGCTGTCGTCAGTTGATCTTTAAATAGGAATCATGATTCAACGTAGGGTAGTAATGTGGAAAGTTTGGAGGACAAGACTGCAGGAAGAGCTCTTCAATTATTTGCTCTCCTCCCCCCAAACTATTGGTAGTTTAAAATTTTATTCAGAACATATGATTATTCAGATAACAATGCCCCGTGAGAATGCCCAGCAAGATCCGTAAAGTGCCTCTATCATAATTCTTGAGGGACAGGGATATTTGCTGAATTATTGTTCGTAAGTTGATTTTGGATAGGCGACAAGAGATGAGGTTATCTCTTCTGGTCTAGACTACCAAAGCGACAGTCGATACTTCCCCTAAGAAATAATTACGTTACTCCTAAAGCGGGCTCAGGTCCCTCAAAATAAGGAGGCTGTACTCAAACGGGTTAATTTATCATGCAATACGTTCCTTTTGATATCTATATGACTGGGTATTCTGTACATTTACACATTTCACTGAAAGCTATTGGAGTCAATCGTCTTTAGAACAACGTGAATGTCAGAAAAAATGCAGATACGGAGTTATTTCCGCCTGAATGACAGTAACCATACCTACCAAGAGGGATAGATAATTTACCCTCAAGATTTAGTTTTCACCAGCCAGATCCCAGCATACTGATCCATCAATAACGATCATACCATCACTGGAGAAGAGGATGACCTGTCGTAGTCCCATGTGGGCTGTTTTGCGCCAGCCCACCTCTCTCCATATTTAGCAGTGTTCTGAAGAATTAAAATTATAAAATGGCCAAAAACAGAGCTAAAAAATGTATAGTGACCACAATAGTGGAAATGTAAATTCCCTGAGATAGGAGAAGGATGGAAGATTGCTCAGCTTTTTATTATAGTTAAAAAAGTAAAACGAATGAGCAACATTTAATCGAAAAGAAAACATAGCAAAGCTTTTCGGTCGAATCCTATCTCACAAATGATTAAGGAAAGATATTGTTCAGCAAATACAATTAATTAACAAGCTTTTGAAGCTTCCAAAAAGCTCTTGAAACCAACTTTACATAATTATATACTATTGATTGGTTAAGCGGCGTTATTCAAGGAGAGCAAACAGAGATCTTGATTCAACGTTTTATGCGAAAAAGCTTTTTATGAAAATAACCAGAATTGCATTTATGAAAACAGGAGCTTTCTAATTAACATAAAAACTTTTAGTTTATTATTTAAATAATTAAAAGCTCTGTAAAATTTTAAGAATTTTAAGAGCAAAAAAAAATAGATATTTGAAGAACTTTTAATTATCACATATAGAACAATGTCGAACATAACATTTTTCACCATCATTCAGCATCCATCATCTCTATCATCCTTATCATAACAAAGAGATAAACTTTCGTCAAAATGTAACAATTTTAACATAAACATCACCCTAAGCAATAAAATTGAATTATATTTTTATAAAATATTCTATCATTTTACTTTGTGCTTTATTCTAAAAGTCTAAAGCTCTGATACTTTATAGACACACACAGCCATACACAAACACAAACCGAAATTTATTGTTGAAGAAACGAACATATAAACCAATTTAATAACGAGAAAAGCTTAATAGCTTTGTGTGTGTATGTATATACGTATGTACATAAGCTTTAAGTCGTGTATTTTATGTACATACATTGAGACGAGCGAGCATAAGCTTCGTCTATATACACATAAATGGATTTCAAAACGATTTCGAAACAATCACACAAACAACATCGAATCAAAATGATTTTAAATTTGTTTCTCACACTCACTTCTTCACTCGGCATAATTTAGTCGAATTTGATCTACTGTATAGTTATAGTTAAAAATTTCGACTACATCACATCGCGAAGCACAATTGCTGACTGATCTGTGTACGCGCAATTTATTACAGATCGATCTCGAATGAACTAAATTACTAGCGGTGAAACTGTCAAACGCGCATCAAGTCAAACTGCTCCGATCATAATACATGATTCATCGATATCATCTGGTTTTTAATTATAGAGTTGCAGTCGGCCAATAACATATACATAGTTTGCACGTATATAATGTTGTGCTCGTTTTTTATAAATATTTAAAATTAATTTTAATTAAAATTTTCATCTGTTTATTTTCATTTTGTCTATTAATTTGTGTGTATATACCTCATATTGACGTTCCGATCAAATCCGAAATTTTTATAATAATTTCAATTTTATTCATCTGTAATTCTTAAATGATCGTCCACGAGCCGCTATGACTTTCGAAGTATGCATCATTGGTACACATCAAACCAAGATACTCATTCAATCACAAGGATTTAGGTATCACAGAATATATATATATATATATATATATATATATATATATATATATATATATATATATATATATATATATATATATATATATATATATATATATATATATATATAAATATATATAAATATATATATATATATATATATATATATATATATATATATATATATATATATATATATATATATATATATATATATATATAAATATATATATATATATATATATATATATATATATATATATATATATATATATATATATATATATATATATATATATATATATATATATATATATATATATATATCTGAAAGATAGAGAATCCATTGGGGGACGCCTATAAAATTGTAACCTAAAAATTACACCATTGCTGCAGAAACTGTCGCCACAATATAAAGGGTGGTTAAACGTTCGGGTGGTTAAATTTTAAGGGCCGAAAATGGGCGTTCAAATCAAAATGCATATCGTGTACTTTGTGATTGTTTCGGTCAATGTAATCGTCCAAATGTGCGAACAATCGGAAAAATTGTGCAAAAATTTGATCAAACCGGGTCTGTAGGAGATTTTAAAACACCAGTGCATGCTCGAACAGCTCGTATTGCTAAAAATATTGCTGCTGTTCGCGATAGTGTGACTGAAGAGCCGTGCACCTCAACTCGAAGTCGTGGCCCAACAATTGCACCTTTCATGCTCCTCGTTGATGAACATTATGCATAAAAACTTGCATTTACACGCTTATAAGATGCAATAGACTCAAGAACTAAAGCTTCTTGACCATTCCACACGTCGTCAATGGACAGAATGGTGGCAAGACATGGCAACAGTGGATGATCAATTTTCGAAGAAAATCATCTTCAGTGATGGGGCACATTTTCACCTCAGTGGATTGTCAAAAAACCACTGCACCCACAAATAGTGACTGTTTAGTGCGATTTATGGACTGGTGGCAGCATCGGGCCGTATTTTGTCCAAAATGAGGCCGGTCAGGCAGTTACTGTGAATGGTGTTCGCTATCGTGAGATGATAACGAACTTTTTATGGCCCGAATTGGAAGATATGGATGTGGACGAATTGGAAGATATGGATGTGGAAACAATGGCTTTTTTGCGCGACAAATTCAATGGCCGTGTTATCTCACCTGGTGGCGATGTCAATTGACCACCAAGATCATTTGATTTGACACCGTTGGACTTCTTTCTTTGGGGTTATTTGAAAGAACAGGTGAACGTCGATAAGTCAGTAACAATTGAAGAGCTTAAGGATGAGATAATTTGACACATTAACAGCATAGAACCTCCATTATGCCTTAGCGTCATCGAAAATTTGGACCATCGGGTGGAGTGTGCCATACATAATTGAACCAAACCATATTATAATAATAAAATGAATTGAAAATAATTTCCTAAATAATTTGTGTTTTATTCAAAATAAACATCGGCCCCTAAAATTTAACCATCCTTTACCATATATTGAGCTTTTCCCCCTTCATGAGCGAGCGAACTATAAGTCCATACAGCCGCAAGAATTTTTACCATTCACTAGAGAAGAACTAAAGACCGCATGGATTAAGCTAGAGATGAAAAAAAGTGCTGGCCCGAATGGGATCGCACTGTTAGCGGTCAAAATTGCATCTGATGTCCACCCAAAAAGAATGATGTAATAAATCAAACTTATAAAGGGAAGGAAACCGTATGATGTGTATGCGTAGTATAGATCACTTTGCCTATTGGGCACCTTCGGGAAAATATATGAGCACCTACTGTGCCACAGATTGAAAGACGAAGTTAAAAACTAGACGTACGGAATGCATTCAAAAGCGTTGCTTGAGAGTTAATCCAGCAAGGGCTTGAGGAATGTCAAGTGATCATTGTAGAATTAGTGGGAGCCACTCGGATGGAGGTTAGGAGTAGTGTACCAGAGTGCTCGATATTAGGACCACTACTGTAAAATATTTTTTGTGACTGTCTTCTCAGAATTCTTTTGCCCGAGGACTCCAACCTAGTGGGGTTTGACGATGATCTAGCACTTATTGTGAGACAACTTGTAGACCGTGAAGAGTCCGAGGTTGAAGTTATTTTGAAATGGCTCTGCCCTCATCGGTACCGTGAAAGACCGAGGCAATTGTAATGGTAGTTAGGAGAATACTTTCGCCCTTGGAATTTAATATAGGAGAAATAAGAATTAAGTCCTTGAGGGTGCGGTTCGACCATCGACGAAGCTTTCAAGAGCACATTAGACAAACAGTGGCAAATCCGAATAGAACAACAATAGGCCTTATTCGATTAATGGCCAGTACTGGCGGACCGAGCACGCAAGTAAAAGGAAATTGCTTCTCTCGGTATGTAGTGCTTATAGGACAATCTCGAAAGAGGCAGCCTTCATAACATCTAGCATGTCACCTATTACGTTAATGGCTAAACACAGACAAGCAGTGCTCAGCGGAACTCCTAAGGAAGGCGCCAAACAATTAATGATGGAACAGTGGCAAAAACGATACGTCGAACGCTTCAGAAGTGACGATTTCAACATTGAGGATAAGAAGCGCTCCAGTGTACCAAAAACATTTCAAGAAATCTAGCTGCCAAGGGTTCGTGGATGAAAATGAAACTCAAAATGAACTTGCGGAGGCATTAAACATGACTCCCTTAGGTATTTCCAAACGTTGACATGCTATGGGAAAAATTAAATAAATGGAGATTGGATGCTTTAAGAGTTGACTGAAAGGTTTATAAAAATCTATAGCTATTTCTGAATTTTCGCTTTCATACTCCTAACAATTAGACCGAAAGAAAGAGCTTTCGGTCTAATTGTTATTAGAAGCGGATATTTTTTAAGAATCCCAAACTCAAAAAATTATGGCTTTGAAGGATACATAAGGAATCGTATACTATGAGCTGATGAAACCGAGTAAAACTGTCAATGGATTACTGACAACAACTCATTTGGGAACACGCTGAAATGAGATCAACGACCTCCTCCGATTTATTTGCCAGACCTGTCCTCTCGGACTTATTTGCAAGACCTGTCCTCTCAGTGCTACACTTGTTCAGTAACAAAGAGGTGCAAAATTGCTTGGATTTCGGTCCCAAAAGGCATTGTTTGTCGTCGTGGTATTATTCGTATAAACAATTTTAAAAACCGAGGTAGTCCCACCAAATACAGAACATGGCTTTGGAGCACTGAGTATTGAGTTTAGTCGACAACAATGATGCGTGTTCGGATCCTTTGATTTTCGACGATTGGCGTTTTTGTAGTAAGAGCATTTTTTGTCCCCTATAGTCAAAATGCAGTACAGGAAACCTTTACCTTTTAAGCAATTGTTTACAAGGAAATAAATTCTGTTCTGGATCATTTCGAGGTCTTTGAAGCGTTTTAAAATTGCTTTTTGAATTATTTCTACTGATCGTGCCCAATTTGCTTTATTAACAAGAATCCGTGTTAAAATTGTCTTGCTCTCTCGTTATTCGGATCATTTGAGAGAAAATGGTTATTTATAGCTTTACATATAAAAGTCCTTCCTGGTATCCATCTCTGCTATCAGTGGTAGCTCCTCTGCTACTTTATCATTCTTCTGTGCGGATCATACCTTTCCACCCTCATTGATAATTTAATCGTGACTGCTACCATTATCTGTTAGAGTAGTTTCAGTTGCAACACAAACCAAACATAATCACATCCACTAGACATAATGACAGCTGTGAAACTACTAAGGTCACTTAAAACCACCCAGCTTTCAAAGCCGTTTCCAGTCAACTCCAGCTTCATTGAATTGATTACTTGCTTATATAAATCAAAACCACGTTCTTCAAGTTTAGTTTCTCCTTCCAATCCTTTCCATTCTGAGCTTTTAATAAAGCGCTGATCCACTTATAACCTTCAAGCCATTTCGGAGGTATGTCAGTAGAGTTCTTCCTTATATATTCTGCAGGCTTACATAAGAAACAACGACCACGACGATTCTCACTTTTGCACTTATTTGGTATTGCCTAAACGAAATGAGCTGTTAAGATTTAGACAGATAAAAGTTTGGCCAGATTTGTATATCAAGAAGCTTCTTCTTGCAGCAAGACCTTACATGAAACGAGTGGTATTTCGATGTTCACTCTGCTTGATAGGATATTGTTTTGTGGTGCCATGACGAGCAAGTTTATCCACTTTTTCATTTTCCACTATACATTAAAATGTGAACTATTCCCAACTCGCCCAGATTGAATGGGTATCTGTACACTAGAAGGTGGATAGTTCATTACAAGCAAATCATGGTCTTATGGGGGTTTTACTTTCTGTTTCTTCAATAGAAGTAAAGTTTAAGTGGAAATTCTGGTGTAAATTTTGAGAAGTTCTGAGAGCCTATTTAACCACTCTACTAATCAACTGCGTGCTATATAGTATTATATCCAAGTTGATTGAAAGCTTCGATAATATCTATACTAGAAAACACTGCTTAGCAATTTAGTAGTCCGTCATTAAAAACAGGTTGAGAAACACTGCTATTCTAGTACAACATGTGCAAACAAATTTGAACATACCATGTTGTAAAGGTCACTATCGGCAACAACCACTATACACAATCAATAACTTATTGCACCACCTTGTGACGATAGTCATAAACAAGCAATAACTACACAATTATACGCGAGTATACGTTCTCGTGTACATTCCGATAAATAAATGTATTTGGTTTTAAAAATAAACTAAATCGAACGAATTTTCATATTTTCCATACATCATTCATCAATTCAAAATCAAATCAAAGAAAATACAAAAGAAAATTGATTTGGAAATGAGGAAAATTGTTTATAAGATAGATACATGCTACGTAATAATAACAATGCTAAGTTTCCGAAATGACGACCCGTCTTATTTTAAAGTGTGTCGATGAGGTCCTCTCAACTCATCAGGTACTCTAACAGCTCTAACTTTTCATAAATCCGAGCCAGTCACAATACATAGTTGGTAAACGAAAATTATTATTCTGTGTAGTCACCCTGTAGTCATAAATCACTATACGCTTCTCATGTCTTGATTATTTAATTTAATGGGGGTAACTACGTACTGTACTTACCGGGTGTGTCTTAAATACATTTGACAAAATCCAAACTAAGCGAATATTCTCTCATTTCGTCGTGATTGTCGTCTGTGTGAATTCATAACACTTTCAGCATCAGGAGGGATGCCGAAAGCGTTACTGGAACGGATCGAGAGTAAATTTTTTTCAGAACTAAATTTTTATCACTGATGGAAATCTCCCAAATCTAAAGGGGAACCAAAAAGTTTCCCAAAGTGAAGTTCCCGAAGAACTTTAAAATCAAACAGGCTGTAGTGTAGCTTGCCTTTAAGAGCTATTGACAGAGTAAACGTTATTAGATTATATTCCCTAAGACCATCATGGTCATTCGGTCTGGATAAGGACTAGCTTGATCGAGCCAGTGGAATCGCTTTCTCTTGATTTCATGTACGATAAAAAAAAAACTTGATCAGTGGCTGACCGATTTGAACAGAACCCTTCTTCGATGTCATCGATATTTTGCAAGAAACATAAGCCCTTATATATCACATCAGCCAAAGCTTGTCGTAGGAAGTGACTGAGTCTGTTTGAACGACCCGTATCCGTAAAATCCTAGACTATTGAATTTGTTGATAAACAAATCGGATAATCTCAACATAATCCAATTAGAGGAAAGTATACGAATTGGGAGGTAGAATAGGTTTCTTTTTAACTCAGAAAGAAGATATGTTGTTAGGCTAGCATTCAAGACACATTTCGGAATGTTAGGACACTCAGAATCCGCAGCAATCAAGCAATTAATGAAGAGACGGTTTATTCGGGCCTCAGAACTAAAATAATAACACAGCGACTTCATGAGTGAGCATCTTACTCAATTATATTGAACAAGAGTTAGAAATTGATAGAGTAAAAATCTTCGCATGAACCGACTCAAAAATCGTATTGTTGTGGTAATCGAATGAACCTCGAGGCTGCAAAAATTGGTAATAAAACTGATGAAATCCTAGAGAATACTTCTCGAGTGAAAAGTAATCACGTGGCTGCGAAATGCTACCCAGAGGGTGGAGCTTTTAAAAATGGTTACTGAGCCCAATAAATAGAACCAATTTGGAAGAACGACATCGACCGATAACCAACACACCGACTTAAAAATTTATTAGTGAGAGTTGACTCCATTTACAAAAATTAAATGAATTGTGGCAAAGATGTGACAGAAGTATCCAATAGTTCTGATTCAATGAAACACAAGCGGGGCAGAATTCTGTGTGAAGTAGGCACACTGAAAAAGTCCAGGAATTTGACGAGGTCATGTGACAGATTGGATTGCAAGATCTGAAATCGTATCGCTCTTTTCATCATTTTCCAGAAAAAATTTGTTAAATGAAGAAATGCAACGGGAACGATCTATTCACTTGGCTCAGCGACTTCTTACATTCCATGACCATTAACGTGATAAATGATCCAAAACATGATTCAATTCAGCTTAGAATGCTATTGCCTCCAACTGAGTTTTGACCTAGCCCATAAAGTGATATTGTATGTGTGGGGGTGTTCAGAGTCAACGTTAAATTATGGGCCTTTTTAAGCTCATAGCAAGCATACACTCAATGTTGTATAGTGTAATTCTTTAAATTTTTTAGGAAACACTCTTATTTACCAGCTAACGGGCCAAGTCACTGCAGTTCACTGGTTTATACGACCAGTTCGATCTTATAGTTATGCCAATCGCCAATCTTATCGAACCTGATAAACTCATTTCAATTTACGCATCTTGTCAGTTCTAAAACAACTAGCTTGTAACATACCGTAACACCACCTTATGATTTATTAAGGACCAGGATCCCGACACAGCTTGTTTGAGTTAATTCAGAATAAAATGCCCCAGTATACATTTCAAGCGAAAGTCAGCAGAAAAAGTTGGGCCGAGAGCATTTTTGGGGACCATCTCCAAGAATTTCCAAAAGCTCTTCGACATTGCCAATAGTGGCATGATATTTTGTGGTTTAAAATCTTAGGAAACACCAAGGTGCTTGACGTAGGCTGAACTATTATGTATCCAAGCTGAACTATTACGCATTCACATGTAAACCTTTATTCTGACACCACTGTTGTAGAACGACAAGGGCGTGTTAAGTTAAATCTGATAAGATTGTCTGTTTTCCGAAACAGTTTGAAAGCAAAACTTTGAGATGTGAAGCCACGACAGAGGTGAAAGCACACCACTCTGAAGTCATCCTCTGGCAATTTTGACTGAGGCGTATCCCCAACTTCGAACATAACAATGCGCTCGGTGATAATGGGCTCGATTCTTCCTTTTTAAAAAAATTTGTGTCCAACTTGTCAATTGATAGACGAAGTGCTCCATGTTTCGAGTAAAGAAGCAAACTCAAAACTCTCTCGACCGAATATAAAATAGAGAATCACCGAATTGCACCATATCTTAAAATCTCGGTCAACTGCCAATTTAAGGTAAATTGCTGATATCGTGCATGAAATCAAAGGATAGCGAGTACACTGGCTCGGTCACATTCGACATGCGGATCCGAACTATATCGGTAGGCGAAGAGGTCGCTGTTGCCGATAAGACAATGGCTCCATGGCGTAGAGATCGATCTGGCATCGTTTAGTTGCTTGCAACAGTATGATAAGCTGGCTCGTGCTCGAAACCGATGGAGTCCGATTCCAACAAAATTCTGCTTCAAGTTATGGAATGCCGGTCAATTCGTTCTGTCAGTGTCTATATAGGAAGTGGGTGAGGTGTAACCTACGTTCACTCACGCTTTGATGCCGACATAATGGCGTACTTTGAGATCAATTATTAATCCCGTGATTAATGTATTATTTAAGAACATCTCATTAAAAAATGTTGATCTTAAATATTCTAGCCCGGATGTTGCTCGCATCAAAAGTGAAAAATGATTTATTAATCAGCCATTTCCTTAATTTAACGACGTGCCGATTAGATCACATCGCTGCCAATAAAAATATTTCTATTCGTCTCTGCTTGTTGGTCGTTCGATCATTCTCGTGGGCGTGTGTGTGTGTGTGTACCAATTCAATCATTGAGCGTTGAGTGAAAACAACTTTTATCACTGTAAGCTAATACAGTTCTGTTCCGCGTTTTTGTTGTATCGTACGTAAACAATTTTGTCTTATACATAAACAAAATATAATCTAAATAAACGAAAACGGTGTAATGTAATCTTTAGATTCAAGGTTATATGGTACTCTAGAGGTGACTATATACATACGAGTATATTAGTACGCTTGCGTTTCAAAAATATGTGTCCGCGTTTCTGTGGGAGTGTATATACAAACGAATGGACGGCTAAGGCCCATTAATTGAAATTCTGAATCCGCATATTCCTCTAGGTCTTATCACAGCTTTTCACACTCCCCCAAATTATTGTTGTTGTCAAGCTTTCAATAATAAAACAACAAAATATTTCACTATACACACAGCATCACTTCCAGTTAACCCCTTTACCATTGTATATATGTATGTATAGTATGTGTTGATGTTTTTGAGAACAACGGTGGAAATAACAAAAGGAAATGGATTTTTCATCATCCATTTCCCATCGATTATATAATGTCTTTTGTTGTTGTCGTATTTTAATTTATTTTGTATGCTTGTAGGGTGAATTTGAATTAAAAACGTGCAAGGTATTAAGACAACGATTATAGCATAAAGATCTAATTATTTATTTTTACTGAGGGTGTGTTTTGGTTTTGTTGAGCATCATGTACCCTATAAGCCCCAATAAAACCAGTTTGGATGCCGCTAATCTAACACTGAACCCAGGACGCTGGATTGAGAATCAGGGTAGGCCAAAGCCAAATTTCATATGGGCAAACTAAAAGGTAGAGTTTCTAAACAAAGGATGCTACGCCTAGGTGAGTGCTTTTGGTGATAGGAAAAAAGTGAACAAAACCATCATCAAATGTTCGAATCAGATCGATAACGGGAGACGCATAGTGAAGTTATCGAGAGCAATTACAATGATATGACGTAAGAGTGTCGCAAGCTCCACTATAGACAGACACCAACATTATCGGCATCAATTATCTCAGTTGCTCAAACTGAAACGTTGACCTCAGACGTTCAACACGAAGACATTACAATCGATCAACAACACAACACAAGTGACCGCAAGGTAAGACATGATTCAGATAAGCGCAACCAACAGAATTCGGATGGATCATCTTAGGATTAATGCGGAGAAAACTGAAAAATCAAGAGTTCTCACGACGACCATCAAAAAAGATGTTCCATTTGCATCAGCTCTACTTTAACCGAATCAGAACCAACACAGAAGACTCCCATACAAAATCAAGAGTGGTCTGCTTCGTATGGACCGACTCAAAATTTTTTTGCGATGCTGCAAAAGTTTCATTGACTTTCGAAAGGCAGCTCGGCGAGTATAGCTACCTCTACCTCTAAGCAAATCTTAACAGTGGTCCCAATCTTGTTACTGAGACCCATAGAAAAATGGTCTTAGGAATTGCGATGGCAAAAAATCACAGTTATAGCTGGACGTGATTGAAATGTACAAAAATGTGCGTAGAAGTATTTAAGGAAGAAAACGACTCTGACATAGTCAGGTGACTGATCGGATTCCAAGATCGTATCCTTCATACCATTTTTCAGTGAAAGTTTGAAAAATTAAGAAATGCAACGAGAATATAACGATCTCCCCACTAGGATGACCGCTAAACGACGGAAAAAGCATAAATGGTGTAACGTTGGGTTCCGGTTGAGAGTTCATTTATAGAAGTTACCGGACACTACATTTTAAGACTGTATAATTCGGTAGACGGATGGAGGCCTTTATGTCTTGTATATTTATCTGATCTATACGTTGGATCTCTCGGAAAGTCATAACTCATGACATAAGCCTTGTTGTTGGCAATCGGGCTTAACAGGCCGGTTACACCGTTCAGAGCTGTTGCCATCGTTGCAACAGTTATTTATTAGCTATCAAGAAAAATGTTCGTCCTGGTCCGCAAGAAGTGATATGCGAGGTAGGGTTCCGCTTCAACGTTGAATTATAGGCTTTTGCAAGCTCAAAAAAGCACTGGATGTTAAAGCACACATCCTTACTCTATAAACTACCACTAAACTGTTCAGATTACACTGCTTTTCTCCAGCTTACTGGCCAAGTGACTGAAGTTGGCCCGTATTCTCATCCCGTAATTTTATGATCCATGTCGTGGCCAGCTGGAAAAAAAGTTATGGTTTTATGGTGGAAAAAGAGTAGTTCCGTTGATCCAGATGGCTGGCCCCAAACAAGGTAACCAATTCAGTTTCATACGGGTTTACATGTGAACAAGGCACTACTGTTCCTCAAAGAGTAGAGCGTGTTGAATAAAATCTGGTAAGACACTAAGGTGCTTTTGAGAATTTGCCAAATATGCAAGCATATTGCAGTTTACTGAGCCGAGAGGTTATAAATCTGTCAACAATCCTTTCCAAAGATTTTAGAAAGATTGATGATAAACAGATGGGGCGAAACTATTTGGGGTCAGTCAATAGTACAGTTTTTGGAATAAAAATAATTCTTCCAAGAATATGGAACCAAACTTTAAGCAATACATAACTGAAACAGATCTGATAAATGTTCCTTAATAAGAAGAAATTCATGGTGTTACTCAACAGGAAATAAACCATCAGTATCTGTCGAATGAAAAGGGTTGAAAGTGATCCAACACAAAACCCCATGATAAATTAGTCTGCAAGATAAGTGTTAATTGGGTTATGTCCGCTTATGTCCCCGTTAATGTCCGTCTATGGGGAAGTATTATATGCTAAGACTTCCCCATAGAGTGTCCATTAATAGTAAAAAGTGTTCATCTTTAAACGAACTGGCAAGATATGTTAAATTCTCAAAAGGAGACCGACCAAATGGCTCAGTGGTTAAAGCTGCGGCAATTGAAGCAGAAGGTATCAGGTTCGAATTCCGATAACTGCGGGATGCAAAAGTGATTTTTTACCATCTGATTACGATCAGTGGTGTGAATTAAAACCTCTATGACCCCCTGTTGAAGTGCAGAATGATATATGCAATGCGCAGATGATAAAACGTTGCTCAGATCTATAGCCGTACATCCTAGGATTGGGTGTACTTACGTAAAAGAAGGACGTAAATAAGCGAATCTCAAAAGGGTTGGGAGAGCTTTGAGCCCCCAAACAGACATTCTCAGAAAAAGTTGGTGTACTGGAATCATAAGAAAATACACTGAGGCAATAACCAATTCAGTGAAAAATATGTGAAGAATTGAGAATAATATGTGCAGCTGTAATATTCTGGGTTCGAATCCCGATGTCAGTTGGGTGGTAAAACGAATTTTCATCATGCGATTACGTTTAGTGATGTTAATGACCACATCTGCGACTCACTGTTGTAGTACAAAGCTCATCGGTTGATATTTTTTAATAAATCACACCTATGAAATAGGAATGTTTCAGCCATTTTTATATATAAAAGCTCGTTTATATCGGCGAGCATCCATGTTTCGTAAATATTTCGAACGATACATAAGACTTATAGTTTATCACCACAGTGGACTATGTCGCGTAAGAGGTGACTGAATCTGGTTAAATAACTGGACTGACGACCCGCTTCCGTAAAAAATAATTACTGTTTAAAATGTTAACAAACAAAAAAATCGGTTACCGCCAAAATAACAAAGACCCCCGCTTAAGTACCTGGCAACGAGATTGAGGATTGGTGGAACGTGTAAAAAATCGATGGCCTAAAAGTGGAGACCATGTGTCCCAAGGCTATATACGTTTAATATATATGAGTTGATTTCAAAAGAGCGGGCTCGGGTTGTCCAAGACGTGAGATCTTATCGATCGTATTCGTAGACAGTGACTATTACCTATGGTCTCTGCAAAGACGATCGAAATTTTCGTACAAGTCAGGGCGGACAGGGGAATATACAACGCGATTCTCCTGTAAAGGTCTGATAAATGAAGAAACGCAACAAAAATATCAAGATCAGCAATAGCATTTTGCGATCTAATTACCAATCTGAAGAAGTGCGATCTTTGAAGAAAGAGTCGCCTTTCGGTAGGCGAAGATGGCTCCACGGCGTAGAGAGCGCTCTGGCATTTTCTAATTACTTGCAACAGTATGAAGAGGCTAGAGATTGAAACTGATGGAGTCAGATTGTATAGACACGGTACGGGCCAACAATGGTTGGCCTATAAAAGCCGTCAAAAGAGAAAAAAATATCGGCGATATATTGGCATACGCACGTCTAATTAACGCCCGCTAATTTATGCCAATCATATTGATTATTTCCAAAATTTATATTCAAAATCGTATAAAACGTGCCATAAAATGGCTGTACCGTGAATTAATTACCAAATTTATAAATAATCAAATTCTCCATTTTTATGTATACGAAATTGGAATGTGGCCGCACATCAGGTGGTAAAACGGAATTGCTTATATAAGAATAAATTTGATTATTATGCATTGCGAATTGTTAATTAAATTAGAAAATTTCGTATATCTCCATGGTAATAAATTTTAGTGATTTGGCAACCAATTGGTGGCGTGGGCGCTAAATTTAATTATCGAAATTAAACTGATAATCCCAAATGGTTGTGAGGCGAACCGCTATAAATAATTTCTATTTCTACTTGCCTACCCCAAGATACAATGTATATCAGTACGTAAGACAGGTATTTTATATATGAAAAATGCATACAGTATATATGTATGTACGAACAGCTTTTGATGAGCTTTTATAAAACTTTTGAATTATTCTCTTTTCGGAATGTAAATATATTTTATAATTATTCGTTTCGTAAATTCAACAAAAATCTAATTATTTTTAATTAAATTTACTCAAACCTCGTTTTTTTTCTCTCTCTCTCGATGTACTGTGTGTATAAAAGTAATAAGCTTTCGTTATTGTTGGAACTTTTTATTCGCGAAACAAAACAAGTGTTTAAAAACAAAATTTAATTATAATTTTGTTTATGTATAGTGTTACAGTGTTTAAAAATAACTTGGATGTGCTTAATGATGAGAAAAAGCACATCTGTAACCCGTATCACACTGGAATTGATTTTAAGGCTAAAAAAACTTTTCGAACTTGTTAGCGCGAAGTGATGAAGTTGTCGGTTTTAATAAGATTCATGAACTGAAAGATAAATTTTATCAGCTCGCTGTAAACTCTTTCGCGGTTCTCTTATTTACGTCCTACTTTACGCCATTACATAGACAAATCGAGGACATACACCTAAAGGTCCAATTTAAGTAGACCCATCTACACATTGCATAGCTTCATGCCAGCCTATAGTACTAACATGGAAGATGGGTTGGCCTATGATATCTGCACTTCACAATTTGCAGCATCTGATCAGGGGGTGATCAGATGCTGCAAATCCCTTTGTATCCTGCCCCATCGGGATTTGAACCGAGTATCTACCCCTCTCCAATTGCAGTAGTTACATGTATACAAGAGTGGGTACTTACGCTGCTGTTATGAAGTTTACAAGCTTACGAAACCTTCTTGTCTTACGTCACAGTTAAAAAAAGTTATCGAAATGGAATTCATACGCAGCAGTATTATAGCTTTGTATTTGGCTGGAAAAACGCATCTTCCCAGTGCGACATTTACATATGTATACAAATTGTTTGTGTATCGGACCATTACAACAACGCCAGGCATGGTTCGAAAAATGAAGACCAGAATACAATGTAATCCACGACAAAATGCAGTTTAATGTAATTTAGTCAAGCGAATTGGTCTGCGAAAGCAATCACCAGGATCAGTGATGGTTTGGGTCGAGGTGACTATGCCACGATGCACTCATCACTCGTTATCGTTCGAGTAAAAGGCTGTACCCCTGTAGTACAGAAGACCTTACTCTTACTTTCATATGACAAACGAATTAACAGAGTGAAGAGTGAAACCACAAAAATAACTGGCGGCAATAAATTTGGAACTTTTAACAAATAACAACTACAAAGTTTGTACCACGAAAACAACTACCAGCATCGCTAAGTTTACCATCGGAAGCAGTCGGTCCAACAACAAAGAAATTTAACAAATAACACTTAGATTTGCAACATAAGTGTTACAACAAGTGGCGCCATGATCGATGTACTACTATAAGAACAAGAGGAGATTGTAGAAAAAATCCAAATCCTGCAGAAAAGTTTTAATGAGGCATAAAGGCAGTCAAAACAACGAACCATATCAGAACTCTACGACACCAAGCTCAACTATGCCTGACTGAAAGACGTTCTAGTCCCCATTTGGCGCCGAAAATTAAACAACAACAGAAGCATGATGGATCAGCTACATGAAGTGCTTCTGTTGGAAATTCCAGAAGAACAACATATCACCATTCCATATTTTCAAAATCAAGAATACGATGAAGTAGACGAAATGACAGCCTAGCTTCAAGAAGCAATACAACTATTGTTATACCTCTAGAATGCGTCAACATCAACAAGAAACCCGATTTCCAACCAGAAATAAAATTGCCTCCTATCGAAATACTATATTTCAGTGGGCAATACCAAGAATGGACAACGTTTCACGATCGATCTAGCAGATTTGTGCATGACAACAAAAACCTCACAGATACACATAAAATCAGTTACCTGAAAACCTATGTTAAAGGAGAGGCAGCAAATCTAATAAATTATAAGGGTGGAACAGGTGCGCTTCAACTTTTTTCCGATAGGGACGGCGAACGACGCCATATATTTTATTGTTCTTTTGTCATTTGGAAACTTCATTAGTATATATTTCATTATGGAACGCTACACACGTGAACAGCGATTGCAAATCGTGCAAATTTTTTATCAAAATAATCGTTCTGTTGCTGCTACTTTAAGAGCATTACCGCCATTTTACGGTCTATTCAACAAGCCAGCCCCCGTTCGACAATCGACCGTATAGTGGCAAAATTTGAGTCTACGTTTCCCTACATAATGTTTCGGTGCCCTCGAGAGCAAGAAGTGCTCGAAGTGTTAAAAACATCGCAGCCGCCAGTGCTTCAGTTCAAGAAGACGCAAATGTGTCGCTCACACGACGTTCGCAACAATTGGGCCTTTCTGTAACATCATTGTGGCGAATTTTACGTAAAGAACTTGGTCTACATCCGTATAAGATCAAGCTGACACAACAACTAAAGCCGTTTGACCATTTGAAGCGACGCTGATTCGTGAATTGGGCTCAAGAGCAAATCGAAAATGATGCAGATTTTCACCGAAAAATCATCTTCAGCGATGAGGCTCACTTTTGGCGTGTGATTTGACACCTCTAGATTATTTTCTTTGGGGTTATGTGAAGTCATTGGTCTATGCCAATAAGCCGGTGACGTTGCAAGAGCTCAGAGCCAATAGTGAACGTGAAATTGCTGGAATTTCGGCCGATTTATGCGAAAAAGTGGTCGAAAATTGGGTTCAAAGATTGGACTTCGTAAAACGGGCACGCGGTGGTCATGCAAAAAAGTTAGTTCAAAAGTCGAATAGTTTGTGTTTTATTCAAAAAAAAAAAGTTGAAGTGCTCTTATTGAAAAACCCGATATATTAACATCATAGGAAGAAATTAAACGAATGCATTATACGGATCATTACAACAACAGACGATTACTGGTAACCAACCATGTCAAAATTTTACTACATTTACCAAGCATTACCTTGGAATCGGAAACCGGGTCAAAATCTTCATGATACCATAGTAGAAAATCTGTATGACAAAATATGACAAAATTTGGGGTATATGAAGACCAGTAGCATAAAATATAAGGTGTACGTATAACCATAACACCACATTTAGTAGACGGATTAATTAAGGTCTCGTCAGATCATCCAGTAGCTCAAAGAACGCAGTTTGGATGGATTCTTATGGTGATGACACAAAACCCCAACCGACAACAAAATCGATATTTTTTTCTCTGATATATTATACTGATCTGGATTTAGAACTATGTAAATTCTGGGAAATAGAAGAAATAAGCAGATGTAACCAAAACTCAGAAGAAGAAGAGCTGTGCGAACGGCTATACAAAGACTCATTTAATCGATTAGCAGATGCAAGGTATGAAGTCACTATACCAATAAAGGATGAGCTCGCTGGAGGAGATAGCAAGAATCAAGCCATAGCAAGATTGCTACAAGTGGAGAGAAGATTAGAGAAGAATCCACAATTAAAACGAGAATATCATGAGTACACCGAACTAGGACATATGGTTCCAATAAATACAGGTGACGATACATACAAAAACAACTTAAGCTATTTACCGCACCACGCAGTGATCAAGTATTGTAGTACAACTATATACCAAGCTTAGGGTAGTATTTGACGCATCGGCAAAGACATCAAATGGACTAAGTTTTAAGGACATCGAATTAGTCTGTCCAATACTTCAACAGGATCTAACATCGATAATAACAAGGTGGAGAAAGCACAGATATGTATTTATTGCAGACATCGAACAGATTTTGGTGAGCGAAAGTGTTATCAACATAAAAGTCTCTCAGCAGAATTTCTGAAGCCATTGGATATTTATTTTGCTCATCTAAGGCGATTTGTCTAAGTGTTCTTCTGGTCAAGTATGGAGCAGATGATGTACCGTGTGTTACTGTTCGTAACTTGTAAAATTTTATTGGTGCCTCTGGATCAGTTCTTCAAACTATTCTTTGTAAATTTTGTTGGCTTTCGCGTACCAAAATCTGTATATATATCTTCTAGATGTCTGCAATAAATACATATCTGTGCACCGATAGTTCTCCGCTAAAGGAGTGATATCCGCTAAAGGTCAGTTCAAAAGAAATGAAATACAATTTGTTTGTGAAACTGGATTGTTATTGGATAATCCAACACGTGTACATTCATTTAAAGAATCGTACCGCCGAAAACATCGCAGCTGTTGCTCAGAATTTATCTGGGCATTCACCAACTTCAACTCAGCATCGTGTTTTATAATTGAATATATTTGAAGCAATTCTGTGATGAGAATTTTTGTATAAAGATCTCGGGTATTATAAGGAGTACAAGGTTCAGCAAAATGACCATCCCCAACGTTTTCGGTTCTCTAATTGGGCTGTTGACCGCATCACTTGGTGAGTCGATGTCTTTGTTCACTATAACAATAAGAAGAGATGATGGTGGATTTCTCGTATCCCCTGTCCGTATTTAGGAATACATTCCTCTGTATGTTAGGCTCGGGTTGTGATGCTCGAACGATTGCTGATTTTTGTGTCCTTGAGGATTCCAACGATTGAAATCTGCGCGTTAAAAATGCCACGCATTCTTCCAGCTGGGAAAATTTCTTGAACGATGGTCATTTTTCATATTCTTCGTGAAAAAGAGGAATTTCTAAACTGGGAGTCACAATATGTTGGTTGATCTTACTGGTTGGTCTTCATGATCGTTTACCACTTGATGATGCTTTAGTAAAGTTGTGTCTGCATTCCGTATCAGTATTCCGTAGCAATCATCTACGAAATATTTCGCGCTTTGCTCTGATTCATCGATGTTGATTAATATGGATCGGTGTTGTCGCTCAATTAAGTTGATCTGCTCGATATTCATCTAGGCAAGATTTTGAGAGTAGTTGTCGCCTAACTGCTCTTGATTGATGATATCCAATTTTCTATGCAGGTATCGCATGCTGATGACTTGCTCGTGAAATAATTTATACGGCATCTCCGAGGCACCTACCTGCTGGCTTATGCTCTTCGCTTTTTGCGCCGAATGGTCACTGCTAGTATATGCGAAGAGAATGGTGCCAGGTCGTCCAATGATGGTAGTGTAGGTGTCTTCGATTGTCCGTTATGCGGCCGATTACGCATTTCTCCAATTAATGCGTTGAGGGATCTTCACAAACGAGATAAGATGGGGATGGTTCTTCTCCAGCGGTTGTACTAGCTTCAGAATTTTACCATCCGTTCCCACATATTCGGAATACATTGCGATTTTTTCACCTCGCCAACAAGCAAAATTATCGTAACCATTGAGAAGTCGAAGCACTCACAACGCGTTACTATTTTATATGTAGATGGACCAGCGCGGCATCATTGATCCATTTCCTTCGAAGATGAACAAGGAACCGCCCTTATAGCCGCAATAGGGAGTATTACTGAACATTACTGCCCCGAAAGTAAATTTTCCCTCCATTTGTGATTCAAATCGGTGACCCTTACGTCCCTTTTTAGGGAACATTGCATTACAGTACACGTCCGATACCTTCTGACACAGAACATCCCAAAAATTTCATTCAACCTAATGTCTAATCTATAACAATTTGGCAACTTCTCAATGGCCTTCTTTAATGGCCTTCTCAAGGCGCATATATTTTCTGGAAGTTCGTCTTTCGTGTAAAGTCTTGTAATCCGCTATAACTGTCGCGAACGAATATCAAGTCCGATCTTTTCGATCACACAGTCATTCAATGACGTCATCATCCTCAGATCGAAACCGGCCTAGCGAATAACAACAACATATTCATACAAAACTTCGAATAACAATACACAAAGTCTACCAACAACGGGGCGCAACAGATCACTATGTACCTATACACATTTTCATGTGCAGACTAACTCGGGCCCCAAACCCAGCACCAATCAGCATGTGTCTATATTACGCTTCAGCAATTTGTTTGTTGCTACTGTAATGTTATGGAGACTATGTAAACCTGCAGTTTTGGATATTTTCGGTAACTACCTCTGGAGTATTGACTGCAATTTTTAAATACGAAAGCCATCAATCACCATTAATACCAGAATAGTGATTGATGGCTTTCGTCCAGGCTATTACCTTGAATTAACCTTACTTTAGTAGGCAAACGTATTCAAATATACGATTGAGATGGGCTAAGTTGACTTCATGCGACTAAGAAAACCCACCGAATATACAAGCGTCCAATGATGTGTTGCGGTTTGGTTCACCAGATCGAAGAAGTGCTGCCACAAATTCCTTGAATTCGAGTTAAATCTATATTATCCAGACCTTTCTCTGCACCGGTGAAGCAATCGTCGCGAACAGCGACCCCTTCGTCTACCGAAAGTCAGCTCTCCCTATACCATTCGATATGTATAAGCAAGCAGAACGTGACCTAGCCAGCGTACTCGCTATGTACTTTGATTTTATGCACGATACGAGGAACTCGCATTAAATTCCTGCCCTCGTGATTGAAAAGAACTCGATATGTGCCATATCGACGACACGTTTTGGGCCATATATCACACCCATAATTTTTTTTTTAATTTTAGGCGTCACCATTCGTACTGATCCATCAAGGTCTGACAGTCACATCGATACATGACAACGGTCTTGTATGGATGTCAGAGTCGGGTAATGTCTAATTTTTCCGAAATTATGGTCGGCATTGATCACTTTAGCTGTTGAGTCAATGACGATCCAGTGTCGAACCTCACAGCGTGAGTATATATATTATGTTGCTGATATTGTATATAAACCTTCATTCGCCCTTAATGGGGAGCTATACCGAGCCACGACAACGAGTTCCGAGGATTACACAAACGACATTGGGTTTCACAACGACAGCACAATATAACAGAGATATCAATTGACACCAATGGTCTGAGATTGCACTATTTTTTGTTATAGTAACCGCTTAAGGATAAGTGTATTGATTAGCGAATCATGCAAGACTTGAAAGATCAAATCGATTTAGGATATCGTTGTTCCTCCTATGCAGGTTTCGCAAAGTATATAGTTCAACTTTATTACGTTTCTCAACAGCGTGACAACTTCACCACACCAATCGTATGGGTTATAATTTTACCATGTACTGTTATTATTTTACCATGTAGTAAATATTGTGGGTCACAGTGATAAGCGGCGTTTCAATACTTTTAAAAAGTATTGGAATATAGTAGACAATGCTACTCTTTATGGCGGTCGTGTGTATTTGGCTTCGAGGATTTGTGTTTTGCTACTTTCTGGACGTGGAGACTATGTATTCCATCACTTTATGCAAACTTGACCTTCATTGGGTAGGTTAACGCATTGACGTATGGGTTAAGTTGACTTCACGCTGCCCAAGAAGACCCACTTTTCTTACCTTACAAGTTGCGATATTAAGAAAGAATCCCGTGAACATTCAATACCGTTTACTACATTAAGAACATAGAAATAGAGTAAACCAGTTACTTTCGAGTAAAAGACTAACGCTTCACATGCTCTTTTACCAACTGACTTGCATTAGAGTTAAATCACAATTATTATTCATACAGTGCCTACTCCATCGGTTTCGATCACGAGGCAGCTCGGTCTCTATGCCGTGGAGTCATTGTCGCCGACAGCGACCTCTTCGCCTATCGAAAGGGGGCTCCTCCTATATCATTTGGTCCGGATCAGCACGCAGAACATGATCGAACCATTCAACACTCAAAACTAACACCCACAGAGGGTGATACCAATACGGTTTCAACGTCATCTTAGTGACGGTCATCGTGATTTTACTTTTAATCCATTGAATATTTGATACGTTCGTTACACCTTGTACTATATATATATAATACAACCCACATCCAACTTAATCTGAGGTACGTGTGGTGTTAGGAGAAAGGTTGGATTTTACCACTTTATAACCAGAGTATACCTGCAATCCTAATAGCTGTCATATATATAGAGAGACAACATTTATTTGGTACAATCCAAAAGTACTCACCTCCTCCTTCGTTATCAATGTGACCTTCTTCATTGGTGTCGTATTGTGGACAATCGTTTCCTTTTTTGTATTATTGGTACTCGTCGTATTGTTAGTTGGATTCTGGGCTAGATTTTTCATTTTAAAATTGTTGGTCAACTTATTTTGTAATACTTTATTGGTCATACTCTATGTATGTATGTATGTATGTCGAAGACGTTCTAACTCCTACCAACACGTCGATCTAGTAACATCACCAAACTTATCTCCCAGAAATGTAAAAACCACCTTATCTTAAGTATGTCGAAAACTTAAAGGCAAACTACGGCTGTGATTTATTACTTCCTGATACAAAATTATTTTTTGGGCGGTCAAGTACGAGCTCGATAATTAATTAAAATGTCGAATATATACTCGCTTATTGTTATCTTATCAAAATCTATTTATTTTCTTTGTTTATATTGTTCACTGATAATGGATATACATACACATATATGTATCGAGGGGATGTACATAAAAAAAAATCAATAACATAAATATGCTCATCTAAAAATATAAATGTTTACAAACAATATACACAACACAACTACGTTCATCAAAAGCGCATATATGTACAATAGTTAGCAATAAATTTAATCGCTTAAATATTTAATTAATTACACAAATTATTTCTAATTAACACACTCACTAATTTATAAACACACTTAGACACTAATTAATTCCATAAAATTACATATCAACACTATATGGTCGCATTGTACTAGACGATTAGATCACAATTAAGATCTTAGTATATAAGACATAACAGTGTATGTCTATTAGCTTGGAATCACTTTAATTTAAGAATAAAATTTTTCCAAAACAACAAAATTAAATTTTCCAACTGGAATTTATCATCGCGTCTTAATGAGAGAAATCGAAACACTAAACTAACTGGTTTGTGTGATAAATGAAAAATGAGAAAATATTTTGGTTGATGAATTTTCCATGGGTTTTCTTGAGTGTTTGGGAGAGATTTTCTCATTACGTATTTTTAGACTGCTATCTCGTTTCGTTAAATTTAGCCAATGCACGCACTATCTTTCTATCGCTGTGTGGCGTCATCATTCGTAAATTTTTGTAAACCGATAAATTCGTTTGTTTAGTACTTGGATAAAAATATAGCAAGGACACACTGTTAGTACTTCATTTAAGGAGTGGTGAATAAATGTGTAGTTTCGACCAATTTCGCTAGGCTTACAGCGATGACTTATTAGTCGAGACATTAACCTTATCGAATGTACATAAAATTTAATTGGGATTGAATCCCGATATTAGTGGCAGGATGCAAATGAGAGTTTTTACTATCTAATTAGATTGGTGGTGAGAATGAACCCATCTATGACCCAGTTTTGTAATTCAGAATTCATGGGCTGACGTCAGTACAGGATATATATTATATATATATTGGGAGTACCTTGACGACCAAAAAGAATAGAAATCGAGAATCGCTGTCACTTTCATGCTTCAAGAATCATCTTTTTATGTTTAGCTTTAATTGGGTGCAGGGCGGACTTTTAGACTGTCCTAGCTCCTTGTAACTGTCAGAGCTCCTGCACCAAACGCGCGATCCTTCAAGTAAAGGTTGATAGCTGCCTTAAACTTATGCATTTTATACTCAAACGGAAGCTGAAAACCGGCCAACGAATTCTACTTCCTATATAAATGTTCGATAAATAAATTCAGCTATATAAGCTGTTTTGATCTTTCGTAGTCTGGACTTTCGTATTATTCGAATGGCACGCCGCGGAATTCTATCCAGCGACCGGAGAGCAATGCCATCACAGTAAAAAATTTCGGTTGAAAATTACGTGAATTTACTGGTGGGCAAAATTGCCAAGCTTTATCACGTAAAATTACATTCACATACAAATAAAAAATAATAATTAAAATTAATTACTAAAAGTCATAAATTTGTTAGCAAAATCATGTAATATTTAAATAACAAAACTTATAGTTTTGCAGGAAGTTTGCACATTTATGTTTAAAAGAATGCAATTTAGCATGGGTTTACCTGTAATATTTTAAACTTCTAAAATTTGTACATAACAAAACGTACAATTTTACCTGAACTATTGCGTAATTTTAATAAATCAAACCCTAAGAAAAGATTTTGCATGAAAAGACTATAGTGTAAATAAGGTAAGCAAAGAGTTTCCACAATCCCAGCCAAACCTACAAAACGGTGATTCAGACATTTCTCTCCGACCACGATTATTATTCTAGGCCCTTGAGTGAGATATCCGTAGATAATAATAATTTATATATAATAACGTTGTAATATACTAGCAAAGTATATCGCGACGAATAAAATCAATTTATTGTGGTTTTGGTTTGTAAATTTACGGAATTCACAAAATTTTACATGCAATAGTTCTTGGTTACATTAATTTCTCTTAAATTTAAAAAAAAAGGAATAATAGTAGAAACGGTTTGTAATTGTACTATAAATATCTTCCAATTTTAAAGTCCTGTTGAATAATACAAGAATAATATATTTTACATAAGAATGTGTGTAAAAATACTATTATCTTGCTTTATTATAGACAAGTTTTAAATTTACGCTACAAAGTTACCAAAATTTCTATTGAAAATTCAATTTATTTTTTACTGTGTATGCTCGACCCCAAACCTAACAGCAATATTCTATAGACGGTCTAATAAAGGTTTTACAGGAAAATGGAAGCCAACAGGAAAATGGTTCATATAGTCTGTCATCTAAGACGCAAGATTGTAACTATAAGTGTGGAATTAGTAAATACTGAATATGCTAGAAACCGTGTCTGTCAATACCTGAAATACCTGTGACCACCATACAGTTTATGAAGGTTTGTGAATGGTTTAGAACGATATAATTTGTTAAGGTGTGATACAAGAATCTGCACAATGGGATATAATTTCAAATGTAAATCAAACAGCCAATATTGGCTGATCTAATTCCAGCCACTCAACAAAAAGGTAAGATCGGCAAAAAGGAACAAAATGATGTTTAGATGGATATCCTGCACAAAATCGATTATACATCACGTTTTCAATAAAGACTTTCAAGAATCGACTTAGTGATTATTTCAACTCGAATCATATACAAATCCAAGTCAGTATGGGAAGTCAGTTTTCACCACTTCGCTTTTATGTTCAAAAATTTGTTTTTGTTTTAACAGAACAGGGCCAAAAGGCTTCTACATAAAGGAGCTCAGACTCTTAAGCGATGTAAAGGAAAAATAATCCAGTCTGACGAAACCATAGCGGCAGCTCTAGAGAAAAACGGAAAGTGGAAGCCTCACATTACCGCAGCCTATATATAAAATCACGGAAACACCTGAACAAATTATTAGAGAAAAGGATAAGCCCTTTAAGTCTATAATTTCCTAGGCAACCAGTACAAGAGCGGCTGGTTTGTTGGTACAATTCGGTCGTGGGAATAACCGCAACAAAATACTGGCCAGGAGTGAATTTTCCCGAGCACAAATTATGCTTGACACCTTTCTAATTAACATTGAGCTACCTGTTAAATGAATTCAATCCTTTGTCGACAGCCATGAAGAACTGGCAGTTTCGAAGTGAAGGGTTATTGGTGAAAAACACAATAGGCTTTTGCACACTCTTGATAGATCATGTATTACCGAAAATACATAAAAGGAGGGAGCAAAATATAGTTAAGAACTATTTGTCTGTGTGATGCTCGCTCGTTATACTAATGCACAAAACAATCCATACAAACATTCAATGGTTTGCTGGACCGTTCTTGTTAAATCACTTCTAAAACACAATTTAGAAGGGTACAAACCAAACGGTTGGTGTCGATAAGATGAATGTCTCAGGTTTCAATCTGATTACGATTGGTGCTGTGAGCAAACACAACAGAGAGCCTCTGTTATAGGGTGCAGAATATATGTTTGGACTCGTCATGGCTGGCATGGAGCTATAAAGTACCTCAAAAACGATGACAAAGATTAGCATTAAAAAAATTGGATCTCGGAATTATTGCATGTTTAGTGCCAGAATTTTTCCTCTCATGCTACGGGATGGTTCTTGATGTCTGTATATTACAATAAGTAGACCATTAAGGCAAGGTCTTCCGATACTGTCTTTATATCGTATATCGAGTTGAAAGGAGAAATGCCAGAATAAAGGCGAGTCATTTCAGAAAGCTTCGGCCAATATCGAGAGGTTGGTACATCTTTCACACGTCAACATGGCTAGTGAGTATACGGAGCGGATTGAGGTCGATGAAATACGGATACGAGACGTGCACTAGTGTTGTAGTTGAAACAAACGTATACCGAGAACATTTCATATGCATACTAACAAACGACACTGGAAATAATATCATTAAGGTAGTAGTCAAGGTACGGCGAGATGAAATGGAACAAGACCGGAATATAATTGGAAATCAATGGGGTTGAGTTGGTTATAAATCTGATCACATGTTCACGAAGAACTAGGGATTGGTTTTGGTGACCATGAAGACTTGCGAGCCAATATAATAAGCAGTGAGATTCAACCAATCGGCGAGGTAGTAACGCTCAGTAAACGCGCATTGAACTCAAAGGACTGATTTCAGTAGAGAATTTATTGCAGAACACGTGTGATTCGTGTCAAACAGTTATAGTATATTTGTTCAGTATTGTTTGACATTTCATCAAATGGAAAGCCATAAGTCCGAGACATCATCTTAGTCCGAGACACAATCCACTAAACCATCGAAAAATGATAGCCCTATTTTTGTTAGTGGACGATAAACAACTACATCCAGCACGAAGTGAAGATAATGGCGGTAGCTGAATACGAAATGAATCGATCCGGCAACCTTCTCAACAGCTTGGCTTACCGTATGCAAAGGTTTGGCGTATTTTATAATAATGTATTTTACGTAAGCCGGCCGACCTACTATAAATCATCACCGTTTCAGTCGTTGGGCTCTTCAAAAGCTAAAGGGTGGAATAATCTTATCATGGTATCGAACTCAAAGACAAATGCTAACAAATGATACAGTACGACATTGTACTGAAAATGGAGAAGGATTAGCCTACTTGGAGGAAAGGAATTGTGATCAAACTCAGTACATTTTATAGGGATACTTAGCACAAGAAGTGCTTAACAATTTCGTTTTCTCCTCCCCCACACTGTTTGCAGTTGAAGTTGTTTCGAATTTTCATTATTCAGGGAACAATGTTTCGTGAGAATGCCTATAAAACATTACCGCTAGAGAGCGCAGGTTCCACAAATTTTGGGCAACAAGTGTTGAGCTTTGGCAAAATCGAGGTAAACACATAACAAATAAACAAATCATGCTACTTGGATAAATTTATGGACGCCAGTAAGAAGAAGCATATGAGAGATGGCATATTAAGAAGGAGAGTTACAAAAAAGCGTAAGATGATAATTGCGATTTCGCGGAGGTAAAGTGAACGAACATCAAACAACTTGGTATAAAATATCCAATAAAAGTGCAATAGTAAAGGCGCATTGGACTTAGCGGATAGATTTGTATATTGAAGGCGGGTGTTAGAGAAGGTGTGGAAAGTCTCTCATATGGTTCCCAGAAATAGGTGGTGGTACCCAAGGTTTAGTAGGAAGATTATGGACATATATATCATATAGAGGCTGGTGGCATTCATCTAGGAATCGGACTGAAAAAAGTATAGTGGGATGGTGCCGAAAGTATTACCAATCACTGAAAAGAACTAGAAAATGGATGAAGCTCCAAAAACCAACATCTTGACATTACGGCGACTTCGGGGCAAAAACAAGAGTCAAGCAGTTCGACAACAGCCGGATATGCGGTTCACGTAAATGGTCGAATATTCAAGAACGAACATACAGCACAGTTTAAACGTAGAGAAGAAACTTGACTAGTAAGCAATACTTAAACATGGATAGGAAGAGACCTAAAAAAGGAGGTTTCGAAACTCGGCGTAATTATATCAGTTGACTGACTTGAGAGAGACACCTATGTGAGATTGACACAGTACATGTTCAATATTCACCTTAGATCACCGTAAATATTTTATGAGTTTTTTTCGGGATAAAATATTTTCCCAGGTTAATTTCATATTCTTAAACTTAAAGAGAACTGCTACCGGATGAAACAGTAGTGTCTAAGAGAGAGGTAAATTCACACAAGGGTTCTTCAAGGCATTGTACTGAAAATGGCAAATGATCATGTTGAATGAGCCCTTATATGATAAAACTGCCAATTGATGCATCGGTGCACGTCTCAACCCCTATTCTAGACCAAGGTTTTAAACTGTGTAGCTTTGTTTGTATGGCCAATATAGTAAAACTGGAACGAACACTGTAATAGATTCTCGAAAGAATGGTAAATGGAACGTAAATCAGATACTTTGACGAATAACAAACAATCCAAGTGGTAACGTTACAACTACCTGGCTGGAAAGTAAGTAAATAAAGACCACGTCGAGCTATTTCTAAGAACCAATCGGATCATAAGGAAATCCATGGAAACAGTCTATGAACAATAAGCTCAAAAAGATTTTGCCATTGAACTACTCACAATTTGCTTATTGTGACATCCCGTCCCAGGCCAAGACAGTTCCGAAATCTGTTTGTTCTTCGAATGAAGCCCAATATACCCGACGTGATCCAAAGCAGTGTTTTCTATGGGGAGGCTATAAAGGACAGGAGCACATGAAGTACTTAAACTTTCTTCTTTTCCCCCTCACTTCTCGGTTTGAGTTGTTTTGAATTTTTATTCGAAACATGTAATTACTCAGGGAACAATGTCCCGTGAGAATGCTTGGCCATTAAAGTACGTCTGTATCAAGAGGGACGAGAATCTTTGCTGATTTATTGTTCCAAAGAAGGTTTTTGGATAGGCGACTTGAGATGATTGTTGCACCAAAGTGTCACTCCATATTTGTCTTAAAAAATCATAACGTCACCACTAGAGTGAGCTCAGATTCCACAAAAGTGAAAGCTTTTGTGGAATCTGAGAATCAATTGTCGAATCAATAAAGCGCCCAAATGGGCTAATTTATTGGCAAATACGTTTCCTTTGATATCCATGTGATACCCGCATTGTCAAGTTAAGTCTAACTTGGTTCAGACTACTGCTAGTCGATTCAAGGCACTCAATGAAACAATAGGGGAGTCAATCGCCTTTAGAGGCATAACGATCTCTGCAATCCATGCCATTTAGCAAAGAGTGCTGCTCTCAAAAATAGTGCAAATAATTTCCGCTTGAAAGACAGTAGCGTACTTACAAAGGGGTAGATAATTTCACATCAACAGAGGTAGGAAAGGCGGTAAGCCGTATCTGGCAGTTATGTGTATGACTGCGAAATGCTCCCCAATCACATTACACCCCCTCATGTTGTATTTGTTTAATTTAAATTAATTTGAATATAATATTTGACGTTGGCACATATTTAATCAATAAAAGCTCGTTAACGAACACAACTTTACATCATTAATTTATATTAATTGACTGTCACGCTATACAATCATATATTAATAGACATTAATTGTTTGATTATGTAAATTATGTTTTTGGAATGGATTTGATGAATGGGGTAAATAACATGGAGGCGGAAAATTCATCTCGCACAGTTACATGTGAACACACAGAGATTCATTACACAATTGTTAAAGGCATTGAACCAAATACACACCATCCCACACTCGCAGAGGGTATGATTTTATGTGCTTTACACTCGACACCTAAATTTCACCCAAAAATATTCAACCTACATACAAATGTGGTGTGTGGACCAAAATATTACATGTGCGTTAGGGTAAAAAATTAAATTACACCTATCAGGACCAGATGTATATATACGAGTATGTGATGTTTGGGTAGCACCTATATATGTACTTTGATTTTGTTTGTGTTTAACCATCCTTCGGAAGGTACATATAGGTATATGTATAATGGAATATTGAAGAGGTTAATGATCTGCCAAATATTTATTTTTTGTTTGGGTTGTTGAAATTCTTGTCTATATGGTAATTAGGATTGTCTTCATCTTCCTGTTGTTAAATTGTTAATTTATGTTTAGGTTTGTCGAAATGTCGAAATTTTGATTCATCCGAAATGATAAGCCCAAGAATTATAATTAAACAAGGTTTTGACAGCACGTCTAGCAAGTGAGCGGGGATCTACACCATAGGTAGTAAAGCTGAACTACAAAGAAGGCTACAACAAGCTTTGTTGGAAAAAACATGGATCTTCAGGATTTTGCGTTTAATACTGAGGCACCAAATGCAGAGACTGCGAGAGAAGGGGCTACAAATACCGGAACGACCATTCCACAAATTTCGATATGGGGCAGTTAAAGACAGTGATGCACAAAATGATGTATGGTTTAGAAAAAAACGTGAAACCCTGAATGCTAACCGGACAAGGCAGAAAAAAGAATGGAGCTAAAAATAAGATCAAAAAATGGTGTTCGAAAGATTGGATGAGAAGTTTCATTCGACCGAACAACGCTTCCTCCAATAAAGAAAGAAACTATGGGGTTGATCAAAATTGGCTATATCAAATGGAGCCAAAAGGTCGATGTCAAAAAGACTGAGAAACACTACAGGGGTTTTCTGCAGACATAAAGCGATTGGTGTATTTATAGAAAACTATATAACGCAGTAACAGAGTCAGCAACGAGGATTCGGGATACCAATAGCAGAATCAAGTGTTGGGCCTGCGACAAATCTAACCAATTTCGGGAGATGGCTGCGAAATCAAACGCATGCGAGCAAGAACATCTTCGTCTATATATACCATAAGTCAAATGACGACCACAGTAGATCAGAAGGTAAGACATGTCCTGCAAATTCACAAGAGTTAAACGAGTTGCCAACAGTTTTAAGAAGCCAAAGCTGACTCCATGGTCCAAATACTCCATAGTCTTCATCCCTGTTTCTCGATTGGTAAGAAATCAAAAACGTTTGACCTTAAGTGGAGAAATCGATGCCAAATCTAGTGTTATAACATTGGATCGTACGGGCTGGCTTAATAGACAATGAGCTCCTTGGTTCTTAGTGAATATTGGCAGATATAAATCGCACTGCACGATACATAAAAAAGAGAAATTAGTGCTAGTAATAAATTGTTGTAATTTAACGTTATGCCATTTGGACTATGTCGAAATGTGCCGAGCTTCCGAAACGAAGTAAAATATTTCTGGCAAAAGATTACAACGTGTGGTATATACACGGATTAGGATATAATTTTAGCTGTTAACACCTTCACGATATAAAAAGATTTATTGGACTTTACACGTACCATCGATTCGTACCGGGATTTGCAGACGTGTGAAAAGTTTGCATGAGTAAAAGCCAAAAATAAAATATTCCAATGGACTTAGAAGCATGAAGAAGCGTTTAACGCTTCACAGAAATACTTGCATACCCGAGGAAATAGATGGATAAGAACGAGTAATACAACTTGTCAAATCCAGATCGATATTACTGTTTAACAAGGAGAAAGCTGTAAGCCATAATACAATGGATAGAGTATTTTCGAAAGTATCTCTATGGCCGGTCATTTCTTATATAAGAACAGATAGATTATGGCACTGTAACATCGTTGCTACAATTTACGAACTTACGACTGATAGCTCGCTGGATCGAGAGTGCTTCGATAATACCAATCGACATTGGAAAGGAAGTTCTCACGGTAATGCAGATGCTTTACGGTACGACAATATAAGGTGGTACGAGAAACACCGTTGAAATCTACTGAATCTGCTTTGAATTGGATATGAACGAACGGTAGTGGTACGGAACGGATACGGGTAGCATATCTGGGTCAGTACGATTATTGTACATAATAAATGAAAAGTTTGAAGATCCTTATGTTGGTTAGACTCCTAACACTTTGCTGCCATCAGTCAGTTAGGCTAACGGATAAGAATTTCACATCAACTTTTGGTAGTTCGGCGGCTAGAACCTTTTGACCAAGACACTCAAAAATTTTACAATTAGACGTGACTATTGACAACAGATCGATGCAGAGCTTTCATTTCTTGCAGACAAATGTATAACATAGTATATTTTCGAAGCAATAATCGTGTTCTAAAAATATGTTATAATGATCTTAGATACTCTCGTTTCACGAGAAAGAAACCAGAAGACAATCAACGACCTTGAAACGAGAACAACTCTAGAAACCAATTACAAAAAGCTTTTATGTTAATGCACAGCGAAAAGCTTTATTATTGTCAACTACTAATTATTCTACCACCCAAACTAATGAATTATACTATTCATCCCAAATTTTGGTATGCCCCTTCCTCTATCTAAGTTGTGTCTCGTTGAATTGTGAAAACATGACCACAAAATGTTTATAAAGTAGATATATGTTAAAATGTGGTTTTTACCATGTACTCGTATATGTAAAGCTGACATGTTCTATGCAGTTTTTACTGTCCGATATACGTACGTGTATAAAATACTCAATTAAACTTTAACCCACACCTCGGTACATGCACATGTTCTGACCGATTGAATTGCAATTTTGAATTGTTAATGTATCTCGGTGTACAATATTGAGGTTTGAGTGACACTTTACAATGGGATAGTGGACGTGACCATTAAATTGATTATTGATTGTTCATTAACGATGAGAGAGTTATTGTTAGATTATGAAACTAGATATAAACGATATGCAGAAAATCAATACCCATATCGACCAAAAATCAACAGTAAGAGTATCAGAAATCGGAAGATAAACGAAAATAACACTTTTAATTGCTTTTCTACGTGACTTAATTGGACTTTTGGAGTACAAACGTCGAACGTGATATAAAAAACCGGCGAAGACGGGAGAGGTGTTACAGGGCAAATCACTATATAAGAATGAAAGTTATTTTAATTAGTTTATTGTCGAATATATGTTTGCTACTTTGCCAGATACGTATACATATTATACAGTATAATACAAAGGAGTCGTGTAAATAGTATTAGTTACGAGTATACTCGTATATTCAATAAAATGTTGTGTTCTTTTGTAAAATGTGAAGTAGCTTATGTGAATACGTCCATTATATTGAATATGTGTTCAAAATTGATATGTTTGTAGATATACGATTAGAATATAGATTAGCGGGATGATACCCGCCAATATATATATAGTAAAACAAGAAGGGGGTTGAAGTTTTAAGTATTATGCCTAAACCTAGTTTTGCTCAAAAACGTGAAGGTTTAATAATTTGGGTCTAGAAGCAGGAGAACACGTCTTCGTTCCGTTTTCATTTCGTCTCCGTTCAGTCTCCGTTCCGTCTCCGTTTCGTCTCCGTTCCGTCTCCGTTCCGTCTCCGTTCCGTCTCCGTTCCGTCTCCGTTCCGTCTCCGTTCCGTCTCCGTTCCGTCTCCGTTTCGTCTCCGTTCCGTCTCCGTTCCATCTGCACTCCGTCTCCGTTCTGTCTCCGTTCTGTCTCCGTTCTGTCTCCGTCCCATCTCCATTCTGTCTCCATTCCATCTTTATTTTGTTTCTATTTCATCTTCATTCCGTCTCTCTTCCATCTCCGTCATCGTTTTTGTGCCCAAATAAGGTTTTAACTCTGGTTGTGGTTCCAACTTCGATATCGTGTTAAAATAATAATTTAAAGAGTTCGAATCTTAGAAACAGGATCGCTTCAGATACATTATACACTTTCAATTCTCTGAAAGCAGAGAGTATCCTTCAACGCTAACGTGTGTTGTTTGCACTGTAGATATCTCCCTGAATAGCCCATTCACATGAAATATAGTAGACACGTGTGTAAAGTACACATACGATATAGTTTTACTTGCTTGATTAAATCTCAGAGTAAATTTTATATCAAGTTTCAGTTCCAAATTGTATGTGATGCACATCACATAATCTGGGGCAGCACTGATTTCAACGAAAGCGGTGAGATATTTTTTTGATTTCCTATTAAATAATAATCTTTGGGTGTGTAGTATTGAGCAAGAACCCACATTTATTTCGAAAAGTTTTAGACATAACATTAGCCTCAGAAAAGATATATCCTATGGTCAGGGAATGGCGAATGGCGGAGGAGCACTCCTTTTCTGACTATCGTTTTATAACCTTTAGACTTAACGTTTCCTCTGCCACCCCGAAACCTTTTAGGGACCCTAGAAGGACAAACTGGAGCAAGTATTAGAAAACGGTTAAAGAACTAATAACATCGGGATCCCCTGAACCACCTGCGACAATGGAGGATCTTCAAATCGTTCCATCAACGGCTGCTTGCCCATTAGTTAAGGCCGGGGTAAGCAAAAACATAGTGGTCCAAGGAGCTGAGGACTTACCGGAAGGCGTTTAGAAAAGCCTTTAATATAGCCAAACGTACGAGAGAGACTTAAGATTAGGACTCCTTCAAGGAGGATCTAAAATTGAGGAAGGCACAAAAGAGGTCATGAAGACTCTTCTGCGATAAAATGGAAGAAGTCTACGAGACCTCTGATCTTAAGTTAAGAAACTGTCTACTTCCAGTCCCAATTATTGAATTAAACCGGAAGGATCCTGGACTGCTTCTAGTGAGGAATCTTTGAAACTTCTCATTGAAACCCACTTTCCAGATATCTTTGACGATTGGACGGAGACTAGCACTCATCGAGAAGCACACTCACTGCGCATAGAGGATATCGCAAAAAAAATGGATCCCATGGGCACTTGAGCTGCTCCTGACTGGATTATTCCAGTGGAGATTCAGAACAACTCGAAGATTATTCTTCCCTGACTGAAAGAAATCTTTAAAGGGTGTTTAAAACTGGTTTTTATTCCGCGGAAGTGGGCATCAGAGTGATCTTTAATACGAAAGCAGGTAAATGCTCACATGGCTACCCAAAGGACTTAAGACCAATAACTTTATCATCCTTTCTACTGAAAGCCTTGAAAAGGCTGATAGATATCTACATATGCTCAAAAATAAATCCCAACGACTGGGCTCAGACTCAGCATGCTTACTGTAAAGGGAAATATATGGACACAGTTCTGCACGCCCTAGAATAAGTTCAATTGAGAAATCTGTATTCTCACAAGAATTTTGTATGGTGGTGTTCCTTCATATTGAGGGCGTCTTTAACAATGTAAAGACCGAAGCAATTCTGGATGAATTGCCGTACCTCGGAGAGGAGTACCCTGTAAGTGGGTTAATCAATCACATGCTTCAATGCAGGATGATTAGCTCGGAGCTGGAGAAATCCACCATCAGGAGGCGGGTACCTAAGGGAAACCACGATTATAGAACCACCTCTCCTAAATGGCAGAACTCTAGTTTCTACTGACAAGTCAAGATTTCTAGGCGTAATATTGGATAGTAAGCTTAGTTGGAAGCCCAACATTGAATTGGTTGACATAATGTGGTATCCTCGAGTGATGTCTTAATTTATGTGGATGCTGCAATCAACTCACTGGACTCTGTTTCTCTGACGTGTAGAGTAGCGTTGGGTTGCCACTTGTCTCTGAATGAGATGAGTGAGCATTTCATCATTCAGATAGTCTAGGTCTCTGGCCACTCGGACGTCATAAGGCACTGCAGAGTGGACGAACTAGCGAAGCATGCTACAACTCTCGAACTGCTACCGGTAAAGAGAAAAACTGAGGAGGCCCATTAAGGCACCCAAGAGTGCGGGATGAAAAAAAAGGTGGACGAACACCATCTCATGTAGTGTAGTAAGGCAAGTCTGGCGAAAGCTGTACTTGAAACGCTCAAAGTCACTGATCATGTGTCCTCTTAACAGTAGCAGCTCTTAGCGGTAGCAGCCTCTTAACCTAACCTAACCAATGGGTTGACCAATTGAGGTGATATTCTCAAAACTGTTGATGACATTCTCTAACAGAGAGATTTCTATGGCATTTATCTCGGCAATGATGTCGGTTTTCAGGTCTTAGATGGTGACTTGCCTTTCTACGAACAATTATGTTTTCAATATTCTCATGAATTTTTGACGAAGCTTTGCAATTCATCAATATTCACACGCGTATTATAGTAAGTGACACCGTCTTGTTGAATGTAATCGGACTAATTTTTCCGATTATATTGCATGGGATCCCTTCATTTTCAAAAAATAAGGTTCAATGAACCCTTTTGACTTCAATATAGCTGAAGATGATTTTTTTTAGTAGTGGTCATCAATTGCACGATACTCTAATAGATATTGAAATGCCCAATTCAAATGGTCGCACGTTATCGATTGTTTCAGATTATTTCCAACACCTTGCCTTACAATAGCGTTACTATCCGGTGTGCGAACAATTTTGGTGCTGCCAGGCTTTGGAATACTCGCCACAGAACTCGTAGCCTTTAATTGACGTACCAAACGACCGAGAATTGGTTCATTTGGGCAGTTATGGGAAATAAAATATTTACGAATTGCCCAAAACGCTTTAACACGATTCTGATCAATCAATCTCTTCTGCGTCCTCATTTTGTACCGAAAACATAACAAATCTCAGTGAGAGTATGTCGATAAATATTAAGACATTGTCGTTTAAAGCAGAAGCAGTTTGCTTTCAATTCTCAACAAAGACCATCACACCTCCCACTTACGAAGACAATTAACTCAGCTGGTTCAACAAGACCATTTCTGCGTATGCTTAGCTGTCAACTTTGGCGCAATAAGAAACTTCGTGTTATTTATCGATGACTGACTGTTTGGTGTAGATTATCGGCTTGAGGAGTAATTCGATTAACGAGTCTAGGCCAAACAATCGTGACATGATATCTATCCTTTTTTGTAAGTTAATTGAACGGTATGGAATACCAAACGAAGAAATATGGTTACCGCACAAATGGTGCAGTGGTTAAAAGGTGCGACAGTTATGTAGAGCGGGAGGTACCGGGATTATCGAATTCTGATAGAGGCAGGGTACAAAAGGGATTTTTGACCATCTGATTATACGATCGCTGGTGTGATGAATGAGCACATCTTTGCCCCCCTGTTAGAGTGCAGAACTTATAGGCTTACCCATCTTCTATGTCAGTACTATAGGTTGGCATGGAGCTATGCAATGTGCAGATGGTTCTGCTTAAACTGGAACTATAGCCGGACGTCCTCTATTAATGGCGTAATATAGGACGTAAATAAGCAAACCGCGAAAGAGGCTTTTGCATGGTGAACAAGATGGTGCCACCTACCATACAGCAAGAGAAATCATTCATTTGTTGACGAAACGTAAAATGTTATCACAAGGGGCAAGGTGTGCCAGGACAGACGATATCAACATCCAATGACTCTTTACATAACTATTTGGCACATAATCGGTATTCGTATATGTGGAGACCCTGATTATGTTACATATTTAATGAGTATAATCGTTTTGGCAGTACAACAAGATGCTTGTGTTTAATCTGGTCCAATTATGCACATTATTTTATTGTTGGTCACCGTATCATTAAATCTAAATCTCTTTTGTTGGAATGTATGGATTATAAAAAAACTTTTATAGTTTTTGGAATAAAACAAGAGGATTTCGGTTTCCTAATATACAGATTAGCTGTCGTCCAATTTCTATCCCAAACTAAATTTAAATTTCCAATTTTCGTTTTATTCACATTAATCTAATTTATTCCAGATGAGACATCTTCCAAAAAAAATATACATTTATAAAAACAAATTAAATATTAATGTCTGTACCCATTTCCGTAAAAAAGAAAATGAGAAGAAAAATATTGGAAAAAGTTCCGCTCTTTAAATCTAACAATTTAACAACTTGTGCTGTCGCAACAACATTACACAGAACATTAACTTATTTATTTATGATTTTGAGCCACAAATTTGTCACAAATTTTATGACGTTTTATAAATCTAATTTAAATCTTATAATTATTTGCCGGAAACGGGATGGGATTATTTTTTAATTGGTTTCACTTTTTAATTACTTTTTGAGATGCTATTTTGTTACTTGAATTGACTGATCAATAAACTGACGTATCGTTGAGCTTTAAGCTCGAAAATACAAGGTGTATTGGTCGGAGTGGGGATTGCCCCATAAAATTGAACGAATGGTCTAATACTGGAACCCAGTGTGAAATTTTTGGCACCACCGAGCGCAACAATTCTCATATTGACCTTTAGTCATCCAACCGGAGACAAAGCAATTTTTTATGTTGGACTACTTCCAGCGGTAATGATATAGTCTGTTTCATTTTGAAAATCAGTAACGAGATGAGGAAAGAGATATTCAACGAGTGATCCAAATATCGGGTGAATGGAAATATCTCAAAGTGTTTCATCGACATTCATGCAGCAGAATGGAATGACCCGATTATTGTAAGAGGAATTATCCGATTGAACGAGAATCCATTCGATTTGTCTATATGAAGTGCTGAATTGCAGTATCTGTCAAGCAAAGTTTTATGTTTGACTTAACTCTGGACTTTACAATTTTGATCTGTGTCACGAACTGTAGCAGAGTCGTAACAATACATGTCGGAAGTGGGATTATTGACAGCAGGTGGTCAAAATTAATGAGCTTACAAGTGCCTCGAAATCGGAATGGTTACTTAGATTGCAGAATTTAATGGAAGAAGCGCATGAAATTCCTCAAACAGTTGAGTTTGAACCATAATTAGAGCCATCCGAGGGACGATGGTTATAACCACTCCACCCACATAGGATCAGACGCAGACGATGTTGCAGGGACTGCTAACTCAACAACAGTAACTTGCTGAACACTTTTGCGCGACAACAACAAGAGCTGGAATAGCATCAAAAGTTGCAAGGAACATTTGAACTAGAAGTTTCAAAAACGCCGAAATCGATATAAAAAACTGGAGCAACAACGGAAATTTGCCAAATCTACATATTTAACAAGTGAAGTGTTAAAGTTAAGTGAGGCCTAGTGTCATCGTAGTATAGAGTCGTAAGCTGGTACAAACACATATTAGTATATGAACTTAAAGCAGGAGAAATGGTCAGCCTCTCAACATGCGTAGTGTAAGGGTAAATCGGTAGATACGGCCCTGCATGCCTTGGTACGCACAATTGAGAGATCATTTCACTCAAAAGAGTATTGTTTGGTAGCTTTTCTTGAGGGCGCCTTTAATAACGTTCAGACAGATGCAATCCTGAAAGGATTATCGTTCATGGAAGTGGAATCTTCCATAATCAACTTGATCAGTCATATGCTGGGAAGCAGGACTGGAAACTCAGACTTAGGGGAGTCAACTATAAGAAGGCGAGTGGTTAGGGGAACCCTACAAGGGGAGAGTCCTGTCTCCTCTTCTCTGGAACATGGTGATCAATGGCCTACTTCTGGAGTTAGAGAGGGAGGGTTAAGGAGTGGTTGCCTACGCTGATGACGTGGCGATCATGGTATCAGGTAAATTCTTACCGACTATTAAGGAGGTAATGCATGCACTTTTTATTATTACAAGATGGGCCAGTAAATGTGGATTGGGAGTCAATCCATCTAAGACAGAGCTGGTACTCTTCACTAAGAAATATAAAATTCCGGTAGTTGACCCACCTACCGTAAATGGCACTAAACTGGCCTTTACTGATAAAGCGAGATTTCTGGGTGTAATCTTAGACAGTAAACTAAGCTGGAAAGCTTAGTAGCTGGTACACTGGCTCTACTCTGCCGTAGTAAGACCCGTTCTTATGTATAGAGTGAGTATTTGGTGGCCGGCACTGGATAGAGTAACCTATAGAAAGAAGTTAGAGAAGGTGCAAGGGATAGCCTGTTTGCTCATAAGTGGGGCACTGAGAACAACACCTACTCAGGCCTTAGAGGTCATATACACCTTCTTCCAGTGGATATCTATGGCAAACAGATGGCGGTGAGTGAGCATTTCAATATTCAGATTATCTGGGTCGCCGGCCACTCTGACGTCAGGGGTAACTGCAGTGCAGACAAACTAGCTAGGCAAGGTATAACTCTTCAGCTAAAGCCTGAAAGGGCCTATGTGGGGAGGCCTACAGCGGAGCTTAGACTGGCTTTATGGAAAAGGGCAGAAACTTCAGCACTGGAGAGGTGGTCTAACTCCCTCACATGCAAGAGAGCGAGACAAATGTGGCCAAGGCTGGATTTGAATCGCTCCAGGACCTTAATCTCTCTGGAGAGGAGAGAACTAAAAAGAATAGTAGGAATATTAACGGGACACTGCCTTTTCGGTGAACATGCGAGAAAGCTGGGTCTAGAAACAAATGACTTCTGTAGAAGCTGCATGGACGAGGAGGAGGAAGAGACGCTTGTTCACTTCCTGTGCTCTTGTCCGGCAATGGCTCAGGATGGTTACAATAGAGTGTTAGGGGTCCTAGGGGGACTAAGATCCTGTGGCATCACAACGGACCGGCAACGGTCTAAGTATGCGTTAGCAGCCACTCTTAGCTAACCTAACCTAACCATAGAGTCGTAACACACTAACAATTTACTGCCAGTAGTTTATTTTTCAAATCTTACGAGCTAACACTTCGCTGCACTCTTCGATTATCTTGGTGCCCAGTACTTCTTTATACGCTAGTACAACTCCACAGTTGAATGCCATATGGCTATATATAAGAGTGATATATGCTTTAAACGCCCATATTTCTCTTCATCATAGTCATGAAGCTTTGAATCATGTCTGGTAGATTGTTGACTGGTTTCAAGACCTTGCCTCATACACTTGCTTAAGCTGTCGAGTCTTGTATGAGAAAATCCTTCATGTACATTACTATTCACCATTGCATTTTGGATTATATTTGGAAAGTTGGTGAATATAATGTCTGGTCGTATTTCGGGTTTAGCTGCTGACTAGAAATTAAATATTCGTTGTTCTGCTCGCAGCTAAGAGTGAACTGCCCTGTTTTAATTCAATAAAAACTGGTCAACCTCTTTTATTTGTCGTATGATTTCCATTACAATTGCTTCGAGTGCTAATTCTACTGGCCCAATCCGGTTCTTTTGTTCTTCGATGGTTATTCTTATGTGCAATAAGTTGAATTTTCTATTACATATCCCATGCTGACCCTTTACTGATTTGTTGTTTCGCTGCAATTCCAAATGGAACAAAACTGATCCAGCATTACTTTTTATAAATCTTGGATTTGAATTAGGTTTTAAGCTATCAGATGTGATGTCTTGTATACGTTATGATAAACCTGCTACTATTGAACTATGCAGTTGTCTGTAAATCTCCTGAGATATTTTCTCTCCCGTCATCTCTTTCACCTCACGTAGCTTTTCATTGCGTTTTAAAGTTATTCGAGAACCTTTACGACATTCTTCATTCCCTGAGCTTTTTCAGATATGTCAGGGAGGATGGAAGACAAACAGTATATAACCAGACTCTTTCCACCAAAAGGTGTGATAAAAATGATAAACGAATACATTTCGATTTCTACTGTAAGCAATTGAATTATAACGATAAATTTTAACTCGGATAATCATTAATTCATGTCATACGGTGAAGGAAACGTATACATACTCGCACATACGTATACACACGAATAAATAACGCATGAAAATATTTTATCTATAAAAGCATTTATCACAAATTTTTTTTTTCGTTCGGTTTGTATTATCTATTATCAAGATGTAGCTTTCTTGTTGTTGGTGTACGTCTTTTGAAAATTTAGGTAAATCTGGGGTATAATTTATGGAAATCTATTTAAATACATATTCAAAAATTTAATGTATACGAGTGTGTTTGCGAATGAGATATTCGTATTTTGAAACGACAACATTCAACTTTCCAGAAGCAGGGGGAATCCACCAGTTAACATGATTAATTTTGTGGTATGCACTCACCCCAAATTCAGCCATTTTTGTAGCGTATAGTGGTCCGACCATCATTTCGAGTGAGTTGATGTGAGTCTTACCCACGGACGATACCATGCTTAAGCTTACCAAACAGTACCAGACCACTGTCTAAATTTAGTGAGATAGAAAAGACTATAAATATGTCCAAAGAATGTGTTTGCCCCACATTGAATCAAGATTAATACATGAGACTACTGACCGGCTCCATAAAATGCAAAAAAGCTTCATATAGAGTGACCTTAATCGATTATCTACAAATTCATTACACTATACGCATCGTTACTTGACAAGCCAGAAATTGCTGATAAAAGTTTCGTCGCCTTCCTTACACACTAAATCTAACACAAAGCTTCTTGTTTTGTTCCCTAAGCTATATGATTGCGCTTAAAAGACGAATGGGTTGAAGATATGAAAGCCGCTTGAGGAGAAGTGTTTACCATGAGACTATATAGCTTAAGAAACTGTATTTGTGTTAAGTCGAAAACTTTTCCGAAAACCCTCGTATATATATATATATATATATGTGTGTGTGTACTTTGAAGAAAATTGCTTCGGAGTAAAAGCACAAAACTTTTATAAATAACAATAAAGCAAAACTTTTTACTTATAGCCTGAACAAAGTTTTTTGCTATTGAATGAAACACATTTCCTGTTATCATTTTGGCTTTGTTGTTGGTAATCTAGCACAGATCCAGTTTAACATCAATATTGGAGTAGCTTTTCATACAATAATTTATTACAAATGTTGAAAACTTATACAACGACTTAAAAGTCTCCGAGTGCAGCAGTTGGAGCAGAAGGCACCGGGTTCAAATCCTGATAAGTGACAAAATTTGATAGCAGACCCCGTTTTCATGTCAGTACTAGACTGACATAGAGTTTTGCAATCTGCCGATGGTTCTATTGAGACATTCTAAATAAAAGAGAGTCGAAGTTCGGTGAAGAATGAGTTTCAAGGTAGATTCTGTCTAGGTTTGATTCTATCGTGAATTGGATTTGGCATTTTTTGAGCTTTAAAAGCTTTTATGAAAAAATATGATGGTTGTCTGTCTTACAGTTCTGATGTTATAAAGAAACAGAGTTATAGCAATGGAGCTGCTTTCAGGCCTATGATTGCTAACCGGTTATTCTATCCCAATTTTGAAATGCGTATCATGGCAGACTGATAAGTTTAAATAAGGACAGTAGCTTTAGCTGACCTAGAATTAATATTAAGGAACGAACTTTTGTTACAAGCCGCACAGCTTCAAAAAAATTGAATCAAGTCATAATCGTCTTCAACACAGTATAATAGCGTAAGACTAATTGAGATATACCAATGCGACGGGGATGGTCTTTAAACGATCATGACTAGTATGAATAATCACCAAAACTCTTATTTCAGCATTCTTATTTCAGCTATCCAGTAGATTCTGTGTTTGTGGGAGTCGAAGCCTGATCTATCAACATCATTTCAAGTCCATTGAATTTGAGTCTTTATGGTTGGCCATTGACCACCATAAGAACATTTAAGAAAATAACGGCAACCACAGCGCTTTAAACAAAAAATATTTCATTTTCGGGTTTTTCCAAAAGCTCAACTATAGATGGCCTAAATAGGTATGGTATTCAAGAAAACGCCAAGATGCTCTAATCTATAGTGTAATTGTTCTACCAAAGGGAACAGGTAAAGAAAAATCTCGAGGGCTTTTTCTCACAACTTTAGCTTTTTTCAGACTTCTCAATAATAAATAAATACCTCCGGTGTTAATTCAGAGAAGACATTTTGTACATAAGACTGTAATATACAAGACCAACAGTTCCAGCTCTGTGGAATGGAGCCACAATCTGATAAAAAACTCACCACTGACCATACGTTTTAAACCAGAGCTGAAACCACCCACATTACGCAGACGATAACTATTTATAAATATATTTAGTACTGAAATGGCAACCTTTAAGATTCATTAGCTATGATTGTGGTCCGAGACATGATTTCAGCGGTTGTTTTTCAAAAGCTCGGGGTAAGGGTGGAGCAACATCAATGTGCTTGACAAAATACAAACAGAGCAGGTACAATTTAAATAAATTCTCTAAAGGTAATTCAAAACCACCTGGGTTGGTCATTTTAGAGTCTTTTTATAAAATATACACACGACAGTAACAAAGTGTCAATGCTGTGTTGAAGTTGAGAACTTTTGCAATTACTTCTTCTGGCAAGAGAGTGAAAGAGATCAACTGGTGTTCAGCTTCCCAGTTTTTGGGAGAGGACATCAAAATTTGTCTTGCCGCTGGCAATCGAGCCTTATATCCTCTACGTTCACTTCTGAAATCAAAATATCTTGGAAAGGCGGATAAGCTCAAATTGTCCAGAGTGTTGATCAGACCCGTTGTCATCTATGGATGTGACAGTTGGACCTTTAATGGATGAGTACGAAAGATGGTGTCTAATATTCGAGAGAAGAATCATGCGTGTGATATATGGCCCAAAACGCGACGTTGATGGCACATAGCGAGTTTATCTCAACCAAGAGATCAGGAATTTAATGGAAATTCCTGATATCGTGCACAGTGAGGACGATAGCTCTCTTAGATACGCTACGATAGCTCGCTGTCTCACACAGCGATCTTTAAAGGGATACCTATTTTTCGGTAAGCGAAGAGCGCAAACTGGCATCTTCTAGTTGCTTGTAAGGGGCGGGATACGAAACCTATATACACTAAAATAGGGTCGACTGTCAAATATTTTGTATATATAGGATTCGATTACAGTGCGTCAAGATTTTATAGTTCAAATCAGAACAATCAAACATCGTTATGTACAAATGCTATACGGACAACTACTTTACATTATAATCCAATTTCGACTATTCTTAACAATAATATAGCATAATTACGGTTCAAGTTTTATTCCAGATGAATAGACTAAACCTCTCGTTATCGACTCGTCAACCGGTCAAAATTTTATTCGATCCATATTCAAAAAATTTCTAGGGTTAATTTGTTTCACACAAAAGCGTATATATAAAGTGGAGAGAGTACTCCAAACCGAAATAGCTACACAGTTTTGAGTGCCCATTTACACCTCTATATGTACACTAGATGAATGGGGTATCCCAAAATGATTATCGATTATTGAGCAGTCGAGTCGAATTTCACTAGCTTTAAGGGTGTATGTATATACATTTTCACTCGCATGGTAGATAATTCAATAATCTTTGAACTCTCGATATACCCCGTCCATATGTCGGATACTCTCGACTATATAGTAACATATTAATGATTAAATTGAAGATGAGTATCCGATATATATCGCCAATTAAGAAATCATATTTGTTATTTTTGAACGAACAAAAAACCAACTCGTATATATCGAGGGGTTGGTCGAGATCAGCAATTTTTTTTTATTATTAATACGTTTGATGTAATTTGATTGGTTTTTTTATGTAACGTTTATTGAACAAAATAAATAAAAATTTAGCTATTCGATGGTTTGGAAAAAAGTTGGTTTTATGTCACATAAGTCGATAAATTTTTATATAATGTTATATACTCTCAACAAGTCCGGTGGGTGGGAGCAACCATGTTTCGTAAATATTTCGAACGATACATAAGACTCATAGAATACAACCACAGTATCCCCTGAGCTTGTCGTGGGAGGCTGGTTGGAACGCTGCGCTATGATGACCCGCTGCCGTAAAAAACAACAAAAACATGCAGTCACTTAGAAAACCCGGCGCGTTTGACAGCCTTATTACATGTATGACAGAGTGTCGACCGGAACTCATAGCGCTCCAAGAAACTCGATGGCCTAAAAGTGGAGACCATATGTCCGAATGCTCGGAAATCTTGGAGCTGAATTTCTCATTGGGCCACAGGTAAAAGAATCGGTACTGGATTTTCAGACAGTCGATAGTCGTATGCGTAATGTTTGCTTGCACATGAGATTAGCCAACCTGTCAATTGTATGTGTACATGCACCCATTGCTGCAAGCCAATCCTAATGTCCCAAGATTAAGTCTCATTTTACAATAATTTGGATAATCTGATGGGCTCTATACCTGTGCACGATGTTAGGTTGGTGATTGGTGACTTTAATGCTAAAGCTGGCAGAAATCAGACCGACTCATGCAATAATAAAGAACCGTACACAAAACTGCAATATATAATTGCCAACCTGAAGAAATGAACGGCACATTCTCGGTATAGTGAAAACTTAGCCCGAAAATGATTGGTTTGATGAGGAGTGTTGTCAATGAAATATAGCCCCGAATGAAGTGCAGACTTGGTTCACAATCGCAAGAAGTTCAGCAGTCCTTGATTCAGCAGTCCACGAATGGTGGGAGGCTAAGGTCTTAAGAATACAACTCACGTGGTTTCTTCAAAGGAATCAACGGATTGCACCATACCTTTAGATCTCGGTCAACTGCCATTCGGGACCAGGATGGAAATCCTTGTGTTGACGTCGATGTGGTACTCGATACATGGCGTGAACATTTATCTGGCCTATTTAATACTCCACATGTATCACAAGCTTGGTTTGAGTAGCCTCAAATACAGACCGCCCATAAGATGATCTTTGAGGATCTATCACCTTTAGGTTCACCTTGCCGCTGGCAATCGGGATTTATAACCTCTAGGTCCACTTCTGAAATCAAAATATCTTGCAAACACGGATAAGCTGAAATTGTACAGAGTGTTGATCAGTCTCATTGTCATGTATGGATACAAACACTAAATACGCTCAATGTATCCAGCCAGGATGCAAAAAAAGGGTTTTCACCATTTCATTACTTTTTTTTCTATGTTAGTCGGACCTATAATCATGAAACAGTGCTTGGGAGTACCTTGAGCTTCTCAGAAACGATTACAAAGAAAGAAACAGACAGAGTGTATATATACATACATAATATGAACACCGTGGTTAGTTTCAGACGATAAGAGCCCTTAACGTAATCCGATAAGTATGTTTTCTTGTAGAATGGGCAAAATACAGGTCAACATCTAATTAAAAACTTTTTAAAGTGTTATACACCAACATGAACAATATAACTCACTCATGTAACCCAATACAGTGAACATATCAACAATTTCGATTTGGAAAAATTAGTTTTTTGGTTGAATAATTTTTTGAATGGGATCGTGTCGATGAAATCTTCGTCTTATTTTTTGGGGCACCAACATGAGTTGATTTATGGTAGTAAGAATTATAAATTTATCTTTGTCTCTGGTGACAGACTCTTTGTATGATAAGAAAGGATACATTTGCACATGTTACAAAGTTACACTTCATTTAAATTAATCTCGTTCGAATACATAATATATAGATAAGTTGTCTAGTTGCTGAACCAAAGATGAAATTTAATATACATTTGGCCTACAGAAGTGTTTACGAATCGAAACATCAACTCTAATTGAAACATGAGCAGGACGTGAACATATTAACATAAGATAAAGCCAATTGAGGTAGTGATGACCTAACCATCGTTATAGACTCTGGATCACATGAATAACACTTGGTCGCAGAACAAGAGTTGAATTAGATCACGTTAAGATCAACATGAACTCCAGCAAAACGAGGAATGAAAATATTCTCAAGTGGAAGAAATAGGTTGCAAGAACCAGAAACATGGGCATCTGGTCTATACAAACACTATATGGTATATATAAGAATAAAGGTATTATCAATGCTCGTCCAAACTGCACGAAGCGGCATGCATCCCACATTCGACACAACACAGCAGAATCCCAATTAGGAAGACATATTGTGACATGGGCAACCCTGTAAGGAAATTAATCGAATACATACAAGAACTGTATTGGGAAGTTGGTTGTCGCGAATACAATCGAGTACAAAGGCAGACAAGGTCAAATATATCAAGATATAAGAGACAAGAGTAAGTGTAAGAAGGGAGTGTTGTATCAAATCTCACCTCTTTTGTTTCTTTTCGTATACTATAGACACTTTCATGAGAATATTAGATCACCCAACTCCATCTAGTGGATACTAACAAAAATTCGTACAATACGGTTGTGCTAACACTCAAACACACCAACATACTATAGGAAGCACATTATAGCTATAAAACTTAAGACGGCCTCGATGAGATTAAATCGACACCAAATTCTATGCCTTAACTGTATAGGAGCGATAAAGGGTGAACCAGTTGAAGATAATAAACGTTGAGCTATATAAACAAACGAACTCAAAACAGTCGCAAATTTAGATGGGTCGATCATATGCTGACGGAACCACCAAATAACAAGGACGTGTAAAGAAACGAACCGATAATAAAAAAGAAAAATCGGAATACCTACAGCTGTAGAGTGAGGTTCTGTCCTCGCTCCTGTGGTGTCTTGTGGTCAACTCACTCCTCGTCCAACTAAACAACAACTGATTTTTCTGCCAGGGTACTGAGGTAGGTATATACGGATGTAATATGTGATCACATGCAAATTGCTATTAACATAGTTGTAGCCTGGTGTAGTGACCAGGGTTTATCAGTCAACCCTAGAAAAACTGAGATGGTTCCTTTCACTATAAGGCGCATGACTTTAGGAAACTTAAGTCTTTAAAAATTTTAGCTCATACGATTCTGCCCTCTTCGGAGGTCTAAAATCTGGGGAGCTATTAGATTTGAAAATTACTTCAAGAACATAAAGGGAAATGCAACAAAGGATGCAACATTTAATTTAAACGCAAATAATTATTTGGAAAGACATGAGACCTGAAACCTAGACACATGTACCGCAGGTCCGCAACTATACGTTTCGGTGATTAGACCCATAATTTCGTTTGCCGCAGTTATTTGGTGGTCTAAATGCCCACTCGGATACTATAGTGACGAAGCAAGCATTCGAGAAATTATTTTGGGTAACTATAACCGGAAATCATACATGGGATTATAATAGCCCATCCTACCCCTCTGGTGACGATATGATAATCTTTACTGACGGACCTGTATTCTGTACTCTATAGTGTCGGATTATTCATACAAAACTCTGAGGTCGAATTATCTATCCCTTTTGGCAGGTACTGTCTTTCAGGCGAATGTTGCTGCTATTTTAGAAGCAGAACTCTTTGCAAAAAACATGAATTGCAAAATCGTCGTATCTGCATTCTTTCTGACAGCCAGGCTCCTGTAAAGGCGTAATGTTTAATGGAAACTTGTTTTTGAGGATCAATCACATGGGTATCAAGGGAAATTGGCTTATTAATTGGCCCGTTTGGGTGCGGCTTCCAATTTTGTGGGACCTAAGCCCACTTTAGGAGTGTCGTCATTGAGTGACATGTCGACTGTTGAAAATCTTCTTTGGATCAATAAATCCACAAAGAACTCAGTCCTTCTTAGATTATGATAGATGTACTTAAAGACCTTGCTGGGCATTCTCACGGGGCATTGCTTGAATAGTCATATGTTTCGAATGAAAATTTGGAAAACAGCAAACTGCAATCAGTATAGGGGAGGAGAAGAAGAAACTGTTTAGCACTTCTGTGCTTCTGCTCTTCATATACTGTACTACTTTGGATCACAATTCCTATTTGAGGATCAACTGACGACTTCGGGGATACCAGATATCTTGGACTTCATTAGAAGAAAAAACTGATTTCGGGACTGATAGTGTACGTCTGGAAAAGGATGTCAGAAGAGGCCAATCGAGCCTGAGTGGTAAGTCCACAACAAATGAAACTTTTTTAATATTGTAACAAATATGCCCTCTTATAAAGGCAGTAAACATCGTGGGAGTCATTGGTCATATGCGGTTATGTTAGTATACGGTAGATGCAGTATAGTCAAAAGAGAAGCTGGTTCGAATCAACGAGAGACCATGATGCCTCAAGCAGTGATGCCAGGGTTAGCTTTCAGCTCGAGAAGTTGAGAAAAAAGATAAAAGCAAGGGATTCAACATCATGTGAACGCAACAAGTAACTCGAAACCAGTTGTTTACACTGCACTACAATTACACATTGAAATGTCTGGAAATGTACTAAACTGAATTTTCTGCCTCACTTCCTTGACTGGTATTACACAGCTCGCGGTATGTGTTGTTACTCGCCTTTAACACAACATAAGAATTTCACTGTGACATTTCATGCATCTTGGTTAGTATTCGAATATCTAGATATAAATGGACTGTTTTGTATTCAAGGGGAGGTGGAATCATCTGAGTGTTTCTATCCAACTGCACAAACAGCTATCGATAATGCGTTCAAATTGGTTCTATAATAAAACTATAATCTCAAGCTATGAAATAAAGCCATACCGGTTTAAGCCTAAACACTATAACACAGCACTGTTGGGTTATGGGGTTTTATGTGCAACATTTTATGTAGTATTTGGCTACTTTATCTGGTTGGACCAAACGACGAATTTTAACACTACACGTGAATCAGTTTCTCATTGAGGTGTTACTGTGTGATCAAACGGAGTGACGCGTGTCTTTTTTCCATCAGTATATGCACATAAGGGTTTTGAAAAGCACACATCCATCTCTAAGCATGCGGGTTACCAAACCTCGCCCAGAAGACCTTTGTAGATTCAATTATATGATAATTCCTGCTTATCCGCGTACAATCAGAAAACTACGCTTACCTTGCAACACAGACTTCAAAAGATTTTGGATAGTCGATTTATTTCTGGCAAAACTGAACAACAGTAGATAAATATGTTCAAAAATATTTAAGTATTATATAAAAGCTTTCCTATATTACATGTGTGCCTTGTTTGGTGTGTACATACGTTACTTGATATATAAATAGAAAATGCGGCTTACCTGCAATGAAAGAAAATACAAAATCCTTTAATATTTTAATCAAAGTAGAATAATGTTATTGATTTATTTGAAAAAAAAAAATTGTTACATCAATTTGTAAGAATCTCTTCTTACTTTCTCTATAACCACTCACTATGGGGGCGTTTTGGTAATCGTTTTGAAGAACATATTGTTAAGCAGAAAATATCGATCTAACCCGGGTGAGGTATTTTATTTATTTTTAAAGTTGGTTGGAACCTTTTAAGGTTCCACATTCAATTCCTCAAATGGTCCATGGTGCAAACCCTATAAATCTACTCTTCCCTGGTAGAAACAGCTCCATGGTGCAAATTGTAGCATTTTGAACCAGGTCCGAGTAGATTTATAGGAAATTCCTGGAGTTAAAGACAAGAGCTGGACATAACTGCTGATGAAGTGTATAAGTTATCATCAACACCTTCAAGACATTTGAACCACGCAGCACCACTAACAAGTCCCATGAGATGAAGGTGAGTTTTAAACGGGCATGGCCCAGTAAGTATATAAACTATCTCAATTTGGTGTTTTTCAATGACGTAACTGGTCAGCTTAGGGTTAATTCCTGTGACAAAGTGTTTCGCTTTACGACAAGGAGGGGTATATAGTTTGACCAAGTCAGCTTTAGATTCGATAGGCAACGGTTTTAACAGTTTGTTTCAGGACCTGTATACGAATTAATTGCGAGAACCGCAGTTCTAGCCAAACAGTCTTCAATTTCGTTGCCCTTAAATGCCACAGTAGGAACCCACATGATCGTTACCTTGTTGTTACAACCAAGGAATAAGTTTAGATATTTGTTACAATATCCTACCAGTTTAGAGCTGGTTAAAGGGTCGTTCAAGGCGTTAAGGACAATTTTATTATCCGTACAAAATATAATCTCTTTGTCATCGGCAGCGAGGTTAAAAGCTGAAATCACGCAGTGAGTAATTCCGTTTGATGAATAGTTCAGTATATCCCCAGACTGCCTGAGATTCTCAGATCATACAATGGACATTAGTAACCAAAGCCAGCACCCTGTTAAGTGACGGAGCCATCTGAAAAGAATACAAGCGGTTCTGATATCTGCGGTTGAACAAATCTGATGAGGACCACATATCCCTGGATGGATCAAACACCTTAAATGATCGATGGAAATTAAATACAGGCAGAAGCCTATCAATAACCATGTCAAGTTCTGTCATAGTTTAAATTCATTAAGAATTGATATATGACCTGATATATGACCTAGGGAGAGAATTAGTTCAATAGCTAAAGAAGCGAAATTGAACCCATGGGTCCAGTTACAGCCAGACAGCCGATGGTTTGTGGGATAATTCCCAAGAAGTATCAAAAGCTCTACGGCTTTTTGTAATTTAAGATCAAGATGATACTTCCAAGAATATTTATTGTCTTTAGAAAAACGAACCAATGTATTTGACGTAAGCTGAACTATTAATCCTACATCCCAAAAATTGATGGTAGAGAAAAAGCTACAGTTTTCCTACGTCTTGTAAATATAACCATGTCGGTCTTAGACGGGTTCACATGTAAACAGTTATCCACCACTATTGTTCAATGATAAAACCATGTTGAGTTATATCTGATCTCAAGAAACTCGTTATTGTGCATAGATCTCTTAATCCTATAGTTATATGAGTTCATGTAAGGCAGTCTCATAGGATTTTCCAACTCTGTAAGCATGTTGTATGTTACTGAGCGGAGTGGTGACTAAATGTTGGTCCCTGATAAACCTATCAACAAGCTTTTCTAAAGATTTCAGAAAATTTTATGACAGATATATTGGCCGAAACAATTTTGGGGTTGGTGTAGTCCGACTTACCAATTTTTAAAATAAAAATTACTTTACTTCTGCTCCAAGATTGTGGAACAAAACTAAAAGCGATAGATGCTTGGAACAGATGCAGTAAATGTTCATTAATGATAAGATATCAATGCTGTAATACAGCAGGAAACCATCAGGACCAGCAGATTTGAAGGGTTCAAAAGAGAATACGCATCTTTTCATAAGTAGAAGGCGAACCAAAAGTCCAATGTGATCAACTTCTTCTATTAAAGGAATTGAGTTACCTGTTTGAGAGTAACTGCTTCCTAGCAGAAAAGGGGATATAAGGTTCCAGTTGATTCCACGTTTTAAAACTAACCCGCGCTTATTAAAGTATACCTTTGGGTTGAAATTAGTTCAATACTACTGGATATTTTAATAAATGTATCTTCCTTTCCCTAAATTCAAAATAGTAATGGGGATGATAAAAAAAGAAGGCTCGGAAAGTATTCCAGCACTCAATGACACAATGGGGGCCTACGGTTCAACCGGTGTTTTTAACATGGAATTGTGTATGAATATAACACAATTCCACATTAAAAACACCGAATCGTTTTGGTTACTCGGACCCCGAATGACATAACAAGAATGCTACTTACTCTTTCGATTAAGGATTAACTGCGCGGTGGTTTACCAGATGTTCGTGTTGTAGTTATTTGAGAGTATATACTACTGAGCGATGTGTATTGTCTTTTGAGATAGATGATGATAGATTATGAGGAGATGGGGCCCACCGTCTCGTGGTGGTAAAAGATTGGATCGCGAGTGATAAGTCCTTGGATATCTGCACATCTTGGATTCTGTAATTATCTGGTTATAGTGTATGTGGAATTGGCAAGATACAATTAAAATTGCTAAGGTTGATGTGGGGCGTGTTTGTGCGGGGGAATGTGGTTGGATGTATGTGTTTTGTATGGGTTCCTACATTTGCGGGTTTGGGGTACTTAGTCTTGTAGTTCTAAGCCAGTTTGACTCAGAACGATTTGGGTCTTTGAGTCTTTAAGTGCTTGTTTATTGTAAATGGTTTCGTTATCTGGAATTGGCGTTGAGAGTTGTTATGTTCTCCACCACTCAGATGTCTCTTTTGCTTCATGAGGGTGTAATATGTACATATATTCTTATACTATGTTCATGGTACTTATGTGAAATGCATGTGTCCAACCATTTGTTTTCATGTGAAGATTGGTTTTACGGATTTGAGGCGGAGATTAGGTACATCTCTAAATTATCCATAGCGAATTTGATATTAATGATAGGTGACCAAAGATTGGAGATTAAAAATGGGAATTGCAATACCTTAGGATTTTCGAAATGGCTACCTGTTAGTCCCAATCATATAATATTAATTTGCCAGTGTTATCGATACCTCGCTACTTTCATTCAAGTTTTCTTTTTATTGTGACATAATCATTTTGATACAGTAACAGTGTTGTCATAAATATAATTACGCAAGGGGATAATGAGGGGTGTATTCTGTAAAGCATATTTGATATTTTAAATTCTTGTAAGTTAGATAAAATTATCTTAACTAATTTTACTGTGCAAAGGTGTTGCTGCTTTATTCGTATATTGCGACAAGAAAGTTTATTGTTGTTCAAGACTCTTCATATATGATTGTGTGATGAAGTGGGGCAATATTGCGATGAAGCACGTACAGTAAATTTAATAATCTATGGTATGCTTTTAGAATGAATCTCTTCATTGGTTTGTACATACTTGAGTTTATAAGAAAATTTAAAAGAATTAATGACAAGAAGAAATGATACTTTTGGATGCACTGTTCAAAATTCTTTGATACGAATCGCATGCAAGAACATTAAAAAGCATTAAAAATTATAAATTTTGTGTTGTGTGTTTTCTCGAAGACAATGCAAAATAGAATCGAGTACATCAGAGATTTGATACATACACATGCATATGCATTGCAAAAACATGAGAAGTAAACCTTCATGAACCCAAAAAACTTGACAAACTGTTATGAACTTTTTTTTTATACATTTCAGAAAGACGAGGTTGCCGGTTATGACAATGATAGTTAAGATTAAGAACGAGTATGAACGGATTATTTTGGAAGATAAGAACTAAAAATAGCTTTCGTAACCAAAAGAGAACGCCCTAACGATGCTGCTCTAAATAATCCGATCAACGACAAGAGATCGTCAGACACGATGATCGAGTGTATTCAGGTCTCCTTACACGTCTTTCTACGTCGCGTAGGAGGTCTCGTTCGAGGTCATACTTTCGTTGGTTGATCTATTTTGTGAACGGAGAACATGTTCAAGCCATCTGATCCTTGACGAATCTAATTATATCAACTTTATCAAGATCCCATGATTCATTTGTCTCCGGTAAATGACTCTCTCTGTAATAACTTATTCACTCTTCGTGACCACTCATATTGTGTTTCTCTTAAAATGAACTCTCCATGAGTCTGGCCCAATTGCAGTGACCATATATTGGGTTTACTTTGTCAATTTGATGGCCAATTTGTTGGGCTGACATTTCCAGCGGGAGGAGAACCTCTTTGGTGTGCTAATAGCGGGCACCACTAACCACTTTGAGCGTTAAAATCACCTCATAAAATTTGAACATCGTGTTGCGCTATTTGGCTAAAGATAGTTTCGAGATCATCATACAAATTGTCATGTTATTGCTTTGACAGATTGTTAATCTCTAAAGCACATGTAATCGACGATATAATTACCGATTAGTCTTACTTTCTGCAGTACTGATGTCGAACTTATACTTTGATTCAAAGAGTTGCTGAAGGCTTACTGGGCAATTTAGGTTAAGTACGTTCCAAACCTTATATTGGGTCCGGGGTTATGTCGGAGTTGTGAATGTACTGGAGGTGTAGTACGGAAGCCGTGCTAGTCATATATTGGTGCCACACATATGTGGTGTAAAATGCAGATCAATAGGGCATATCGTTAAGATTTTAGTATGTCGATTTCAGTGATTGATTGAGACGATTTCGAGCTGTCCTAAACGTATATAAACTATGCTTACATCGTTTATGTATGTCATACCAATGTCAAACTTAGAGTAATCATCAAAAATCAATAAATCGAAAAGGAAAATTCATTAATAATTAACACGAAAGAGTTACAAATCAAAATGTTGAAATTCAAATTCATTATGAAGATATGACCTTGAATTTTAACTATGAGTAAATAACACAACAACAACATACGTAAAGAATTTTGTTGTGTCTGATCGATTCATTCATAAAAAGGAAACATTTTTTGTTTTGTTTCGAAATTTTCTTAACAGACAGATCGACGGAAATTATCTGTCTCATTCTCAAATACAATTATGATATGTGTTAGAAAGAGACCGGATATGATGAAATAGATAAATGTTGTATGATGTCCTTGTTTGTTTTGTGTAATCCAAAAAATAAAAAAAAAAACAAAAATGACGATAGAATGCATAAAATACTAGATATGCGTCTCGTATGTCCAAATAATATTATTTTAGTGTTGGTCTCTTTTAACATATGTAATAATCGATATCTTGTTTCTCTCTTTTGTCAAAAATTGTATGGAGTCATAAAAAATAGCGGACAGTCGTTAAAAATTTTTTATTTACTTTTTGTTTCATTAATCTCATAGATTATTTTTCTCATACTCCTTTAATTAAACATGGCTTTAATACAAAAACAAAAATCGTTTCTCAGTAGCGTAGAACGAAATCGGGACAGAAGATATTAACATGTACAAAGAATATGATATGAGGAGCATGCATGTGGAGAAGTTGGATTAATTGAAAATCCTGGGATGAAGACGGAAATGGAATATCCGATTCAACCAGAATTCAGAAAAAAATTTTCGCTGAGAAGATACCGAAATTATCTCAGAAGTGTGATATTTTTATCTACTATAGGGAGAGTGAATTCAATGTATTCAAATTTGGCAAGGAATGGTTTGTTCTTCGATTGTAAGCCTAATCCTTGATTTAGAGTTGATGTAGGCTAGTTAAATGGATTACCTTTATAACCACGGTCTTGGAATATGCACCGGATTCCAAAAATAACTGCAAGGCCGATTAATGTTCATATTAAAATATGTGACGCCGCATAGTGATGAATATCATGAGCGTCTATCTGAATTCCTTATCCTCTTGCTGTTTGCTCAACCCTTTCTCTAGCTCCGATGTATCTGGAGTCTTGATGTCAGATAGATTGAACCGCATAATTGTTATGACTACTGGTTCATTCAAAATGGCTGAGATGTTGAAAGCTGGTATGAATGATTCATCCGCAGTATTGGTTCTTGTATTCATGGTATGCTAGTGCAACGGTTTGCGGTTACTTCTTGACATGCACTCATCTCTGCTGATACGATTGCAAAGTGTTTTCGGAATCACTCAACCAGGATGTACATGGTATATGTATGAATTCGGATTTGTATGTTCTTACGAATAATTGGAATCGCTAGCATTTCATAGAGCGTCTCAAGAGTGTTTTAACCATGTCTTGGACGAATGACTGTTTTGGCAGCTGCTTCGAGCTCTATAGTTGTTTTTCGAGCTGTTTCGAGCTCTAGTTGTTTCGGTGATAATAAGGCTGGATAGATTAAATCGTGTTTTGCTCCTGTAAGTAACTTTAAGTAAACCTTTTTGAGTACCTTCTACGTGCTTGATGATCAATCGAAATTATGCATTGATAGAATTAAGGTGGATAAAGATTTGTCATGCTACGCGTTCGATATTAGTTTAACCTGGTTTAGTTCCAGTTCTACAGATCGATGTGTCTCTTGTAATTAGCTAAGATGTTGTGCGATATTTTCATTGATGTGTTTGATAACCTGCTTGATGTCATTAGACTTTCTCTGAAGTTGTTGTGTAAAGAGATCACATTTAAGCGACTTTGCATTTTTACAGGCCTTTGCAAATAAATGTAGACTATAATTTCGACATTTTCGATCTATTTCCAATAACCGGTGAGGTTGTAGTGAATTATCAGCTTCCATTTGGTTTTTTTAACGAAACTAGCTTTAACTGCACCGGAGGACTCTCATGTGTGCTATTTGGGATCATTCCTCAAGGCTTGCTATCAACCATCTTAATAAATATGCATAGTAAATAATTATTTATTTACAAAGAAATCCTTTCTTGTTACATGTGACATGGCTTCGTTTTTGTTTTTCAAGCCGACTAGGTTGTTGTCTGTAAAGTAGATTGAGAGTTGTCATTACTGCATCCTTTTATTTGTCTATTAACACCTGCTGTACTGGTATAAGTGATAACTTGGTGATTGGTCACTTTATGCTAGGATTATCAGCAGTTTTGAAGGTTACAACGCGAATTATCACCGGAAATCCGTCCCCATCTTCTATCTCGTTGGTGGTTGTAACTCATTTCGAAGAAAAAACCACGTCCCTCCTTTCCCTGATTTCGGTTTCTTAACGCCATTTGGGCCTTTGTTCCAAGCGATGTATGTACTGATATTCATGTTTGTCAGAACTGAGTCCGCATATTTTGTACAACCTTACATCGTGTAATGAGTTGGTGTTGAGAGTCAAATACTTCCTTTTCGGGTAGCTCTAGTAGTCAACTATTAATCAAGAAATGCCCTGGTGTTAAAATATCCAATGACTCCGGATCCTCTGTTAATGGACCGTGTGGACTGGAATTTAAACATACCTCAATAAAAAGACAATTTCTTCAATTGTTAGCTTTGTTTCACGTATACATTTCTTCAAGTGTGTTTTGATGGATATTATGCCTCCTTCTCATAGTCCGTTAGAGTGATAAAGTGCCAATTGATTGATTCTTATTCTTTGCTGGCTCCTACAAAGTTTGTGGTATTGTTACTGTACATATAAGCCACATTTCCCAGCAGGGCAGTCATCCTTCGGAAAGCGCTGACGAATCTTTCCTTAGTAAGATCAGATGCTACTTCTATGTGGATAGCCTTTAGACAAATGAAGATGCATATGTAGCTCTTGTATGATTTCATACCACGCCCTTTACTTATTGGTATATTTGAATAGATCGTGGATAATCGATCCCTGTATGAGTGAAAGGTCGCGGTTAGCCATCAATTGCTATGATGTCCATGCCTTGAACCTGTGTCAACGCGGGTCACTGATGACTGTGGTCATGAATGTACTGTATTGCCTCCGTGTAATGTTTCTTAGTGACCCCAATCTAGTATCAACTTAGTAAGGTGTCCCTTACAAGGATGTAGTTCTTCATATGGTAGTTGAACATTTTTAAATCGTCCTTCTTCTCCAATGATGTTGTTTTCATCTAGAAACGGATGTTAGGATTGAAGCTTATGCTTTCGAACGGATTTTGTTTTTTTCAAGGCAGAGTGATCCTCGTTCACATCCGAAGTTGAGTTGCCCGAACTAGAGATGATAATGCTTCCTGCCATACTATTGCCCGTACCTCTGATGTTTCATACAACTTTTCATCAGATGATTGTTCTAAAGTTGTTAAAAAGTTGGGACCGTTCCACTAACTGTTCAGGGATGCTATAGTTTTTTTCTTGTTGTTCCACGAGACGCACAATTGGCTGGATTGTCTTCAGATTTAACGTGTTTCCATGTGACCATGGTAGTATTTGTTTGGATCGCATTCTCTCGATTTGCCACAAAAGACTTACAGGTTGATGAAGGTTTTCGTATCCATGACAAGGTTCTGGTAGAATCAGATCATAAGGTCACGGCCTCTATGTTTGCATTGAAAGCTTTAATAATCTTTTGATCTAGCAGAGTTATCGTATGCTTGTTCGTATGCGTCACAAAATCCATGAAGTTAATCTCTACAGTTATTTTGGGAATAACGAATATACCTTGGGATCTGAATGACATGAGTTCAAATTTAAACTCCATAAGCTCTGCTGCTTGATTTTACAACTCACTGTTAGTGGTGTTAACCATCCTAAAGGATCGAAGTTTCTTGATATCTCTGATAGTAGTTTCCATTTGGTACATGTTCCAACAGGTCTCAAACCAAACAACTATATCAGCCTACTTCCAGTAATGCAAGCCATAGAAGATGACAGATCATCAGTATTCATACAAACTATGAAAACTGAGACGATTTGGACATTTTCCAGAGAACCGATTTATAAGTAATACTTGCGCCTGGAAAAACATGCACTGTTCTTAGGGTGTATAGAAAAATTTTAGTTTTCGCTTTCAATGATTGAACAAGATGATTGGCAGCTGTCTCAAATGTATATAAGCTATGCTCATATCGTTCATATATGTTGTTGTTGTATCAATGTCAACTCGGACCAAAGTCCTATATTAGTGCTATTACTATGTAGTATAAGATAAAGATGAATATGACTTGAATGCATAGCTTAGATTTATATGGTAAGCCGATGATGCAGCATCACATGCTTTGAATCACATTCATTATTACGTTGCTTGTTTATATAGATGGTTTGTATAAGCTTTATCCATTATATATACCTTTTCTGTTTGTTTTTCATTGTAGACAGCCGGATTAAATATTATCTGTCTTATTATAAAATGTATATAGCACAGTTTGTGTATCGCTGGAAAGCTCTCTCGCAATAAACAACCATTAATCTTTTCAAAGCTCTATATTTCTATATACATTGCCTTATATATACGACGCTTTGCATTATACTTTTTCTCGTTGGTTTAGGCGTTACAAAAAATAATTTAACGACTTGGTGTAAATTATGAGCTTTCCAACATTTTAAACAAACTTTCATTTAATTATTCACCTTATATCGACTGACGATTATTTTATGATATAAATTTGTTAATTTAAGATAAATTTATCTTTATCAACACGAATGAAAAAGTGATTATTACAAGATACTTGTATAATACAGATGATAAGCTAGAAATTTCTACCTGACTTAATAACAACAAAAACACTGTGAACTAAGCTTTTAAATCTCTTTATGTATCAGGAGAAAGTTTATAAATATAAGTTTCTAGTATCGTCTTTACGTGTGGAAGATATAGAAAATATTTGACTATTTTGCAATTTTTTTTATCATAATGCTAAAGCTTTCACATAGAAAGCACATAAAAGATTCTGGTAGATATATTTTAATTTAATTTATTTTATGTACTTGCTCTGCTTATATATTATGTATATAATTTAAAATTTTTGGTAAAACTTTTTGACAACAAACGTATCATTTTTTCCATTATATAGAAAAAGGGGGGTTGGGGGAGCAAAGTTTTACGTTTTATTGATGTACACGCGAAATTATTTTAATAGAGCGTCCTCAACAAGTAGTATTATGTACATTTTCTGTACTATACATATATTTTTTATTAAACCGTAAGCTTTAATTTTTTGGACGAAATGTGGTTTGGCTACCTTCCTTGGAAATTATTGTTATTGAAAGAATTTTTAATAGCATTAAAAGTTTTGCTATTTAGGCATAATATTTTACTAATATTACGAGTCGTTTTTGTTATTAAGTTTGCTTCATCATATTTAAGATTTTATAAGTCAGTGCCTGCAGATCTAAGAATTACGAAATTAATAATTTTAAATGCTTTGACGTGCTTTTAATTGTATTACAAAAGTATTGAAATGACAAGCATATTGAAAAGCACGTTACACAAAATTCTACCCATAAAAAAGGAGCTTTTCGTTTGATATCTTGAAAATCAAAATTTGCTCCAAACATAGATAGCTATTCCGTTATCTGGAAATTCGTGTTATTCTTCATCTGGAAATTCGTGAAGCGCGCTGCTTTGGTTTCTGAGTTTATCAATTTGACGGCCTCGTGATTCATTTAGGTTTTTGAGCACCTAATATTTTTAGACATTTCTATTTCATTCACGACATTTCTGAAACAGCCTACTTGAGTGACACTATTGGTCGTTTATCCTGAATTATAATAATATTGGAACAAAGTTCAAAATATCGTGAACACGTGTAACAAAAACATCTTGACAGTGGATAACCTCAAAAGATTAAAATGATCGTGGTAAAATGATTAGGTTGTTCTAATGGAATCTTCTAAACGATATTTATTCTATTAGATGGTATTTGTAGAATGGAGATCTAATCTGTCATGTCCAGTCACATATACATTGACTTTATTGTAAGCCGATAATAGGTTAGGTTAGGTTAGGTTGAGTGGCTGCTACCACACACTTAAACTGGTGACGGTCCATTGTGAAACCGAGCGTATTACTTCCCGATTACCTTTATGAGAACCAATTTGAGCAACCTAAATCTCGTACCTTACAATTTTCGAGATCAGAGAGACAGACGATTAAGAATTTACCCAAATATTCATGTCTTTTGTGTGCCAAAGCTGGGCATGAGAATAGGAGATGGACTACCGTCTGTTCCTCCTCCTCCACATACAGCTTCTGCAAAAAGTCATTTGCTTCTAGTCCTAGTCTCCTTGTATATTTTTGAAGTAGGCAGTGGCCTGTTAGTATCCGCATGATCGTTTTTAGTTCAAGTTTTCGTAGGGAGATAAGTGTCTTTGAGCATTTCAAGTCTAGTTTTGGCCAGACTTGCCTCACTGCACTACATGAGAGGTTGTTCGTCCACCTTCCACTCGCAGAGTGTCCTTGTTTAGCACAGTCGTGAGATTGAAGAAAAACTATTCCAAGATAAGAGATATACTCTGTCTTTTCAATGGTCGTGAAATACTTCAGTGGGATTCGCGACATGAGACGTATATGTTTATAAATATCCAACTGCAAATTGAGACTCAATCCGTTTGTAATTTAACACAGTTCAGATGTTTTACTAAGTCAAACGCCTGAGCTTAGCGGAAGTAAAAATGAGGATTTATCGCAGATTCAAACGTCCATTTTTATCACAAGGAATGCATTATTTCGGAAGCTATGCCGATAATTACTGAAGTTTTATGAAAGGCTGTGTAACCAAAACCAAGTTTTCGAGACAGTTGAGGGTATAGTGACCTCACGATAATTAATGTTTTTGCACGTTTAACTAACTTTGAAAATAGAAAGATGTCAAGGACCCAGAAAAACTCCGGTGCAAAAACTTTGCAGTGCAGTTTTTGGGATGAATGGAGAGAAGCCTATCATGTCCTGAACCCATGAGGTGCGATAAACAAATTAAATGCCGATCCTGAAAGACTAACATTGAGTTCCACCCAAGTAACTATATTTATAGATAACACATATAGAGTTTTTCACATTCTGTCTCCTCTACCACTGAGAGGAGACTTTACAGTCCACAATCATTCGTCATGCTCAGAGCAAGTCTTTAGTCAGCCTGTATATGTGAATTATATTCTCATCTAGGTCTGATGTAGGCTTTATAAATTTGGCGTAATTTTTATAAATTATAGAACATATGACATCGTTGTATATATACCCAAGACACCTAGCCGCCAACAATGTCTCCTTATTAAATTGAACATATCAATGGACCAATTTCAAATTAAAATGGTAATGCAGACTGTCAATTGTAAATTCAAACCTGTTTACTTCGGTCCATCTTAAAATTTTTATATGATCGTGCTCCACTCGATCGTTTATATCAGCTGTTTCAGCTCATTCTCAATTGCTCCCAATTTACATAATAGACTAGCGCAATTATTTGAAATTCACTAGACTGGTTAAAGCATCTGTTCACTTTTTATAGTGACGAAGTTAAGTCCCCATAAGTAAATAGTTAAGTCGATCAAGTATATCGTCCTTGTATAGAACTATACTGGTGGTCCAGTACGAGGTTATTATCTCCCAATTACCTCGAGTATGTCCTTCCATTAAAGTTGACTAAAATTTACTCAAAAACCTCGAACTGGAATGAGATAATAGTAAATAGAGGATTGATCGAATGGTCAGACTTCCATAGTTTGTAGTTGTACATAACCTAGTTTCCATGTAGATGCGGAAATGTTTAGAGTCATTGATTGAAACAAGACAGGTAAGTGCTTAATCAAAGTTTTCGACTCGTTGAAGAACTCGCTTGGGAAGGTTATAATTATAGCAGCAAATTTGGAGACCAGGCAGGTAGCTTTATTCTGGGATTTGGTATAAATATTTTCTTCAGTCTTTAAGGGTGGTTAACATTGGAATGATTGGAATTGGTAAGACATCCGGACAATAAAAAAAACTTGATACCTTCCATTTAATTCAATTACATATATACCCAAACAGAATGTAATTTATAATCTTTTATAAAATGTCTATTAAAATGATAAATTGTTAATAAATTTAGAAACAAATAAACTCTAATCTATTATTAAAAATAAATGTTTATTTATGACTTTTTAGTACAATTTTTGTTCTAGCAGGTTTCTGGCTTATATATCACCATTATATACGAACATAAAATTCATAATTGTTGTTGTATCTTAAAATTTATGTTATCCTGAAAATAAATAGTTTCATCACCTAATGTAGGTATAGAGATGTAGAAATATTAGTCTAGCAGAGTCAAATCGCTGGTCCAATTCGGCTGATGGATAGAGACGCCATTTTTTCCAATCAAATGTCAGCCAGATCTTCCTCTTCCATTCTTGGAGTAAAAAGCCAATGCTGATCGCCATTGGCTGTTAGACCGGCTTCTTGCCCATATATATTTCACGAATAATGACACTTTGATGTCGTAGCGAAAAGTGTGGTTTGATCTAAGTTTGATTTCAGCCATGCTAAGAAAAGCTTGGTGAAATGCGTGCTTTACTTGAGGGTGTCCAAATATGACCAGCTTAACAGTTTAACATACTTATGGAAAGCTGAGACCAACACAACTAAAAACGCGTATTGGATATATAGTCAACAATTCGGCGTGATGTTTTATTTGAAATGGGTACAAATGACTGCTTTTTCTGAACCTGCAATACTTCATTATATTGACCCATTTTTTTCTTTACATATAGCCACTTTAATAGCCTAAATCGTCTCTGCGATTACCATACAGGATTGTCATAAATAAAAGATCAACGGATTCAAATTACTGCTCCAGAGATGGTGTCCTCTTGAAACCAAATATAGGTCAGATTTTCTTCTTCAATTCTCGTGAATAAAAAATCAACCAATGTGACATTATACTAGTCACCATTTGCGAATAGTTTAACTTCTTTTCGATAATCCACACCGAACTGTCAATCGGGTTATATTACCTTAATGGCCGCATGTCATTTTTATGCGACTTCAAATAAGGCAATTATCGTCGAGGTAAACTAACCTTTAGTATATTTTTTGATACAAATGATCAAATGATCATACAAATGATAATGGCAACCGTAGACCCAACTACAAATATTTATGAAGGTATCGGTACCTTTGAAACTATAAAGAAGGTCCGGCTTTCCAAAAGTAATATAAACTGTAATTTTCTGTCAATCATTTTGACTTTTGGAGACGTGATCAATTCCCATTTGATAAAATTACTGTGTAGCCGTAGACGGTATGAATGTATATTTACCTATACATAGACTATAAGCAGAGGTCCCTTTATATGTAAAACGAAGCTGGTTAGCAAGAAGAAGATTTTGTGAGCTAGTTAGAGTACAGACAGCATTTTGTGTTCATGGTCAGCCAAATAGTGAATCTATATATCAGATAGTTTACGAATTAGTTTGATTGTTTGATAGAACTTATGACTGCAAGCTTTTTCAGGGTCAAATTGACTTTATGCTTCAAAAGCTCTGCCAATTATATTATGCAAATCAATTATGGAAGATCACTTGCTATAAAACAAATCATGAACGATTTCAATATAACTCAACAGATGGTGTGAACAGTTAAACATATTGAACAGTAAAATGGCCTAATCAGCCTACCGTACCTAAAGTTGGAGAATTTTACGTAATGGACCCAATCAATCAGTCTGAGGTTACATTATAACGATGGTATGTCAGTTGTATAAGGGCTCGAGAGAACGAATATACCAAATCGTCTAGTAAACGATACATCAGCGGTACAAGACGAAATATCAGAATGAATGGTCAAAAAATTAAGGTTTTCAAATTATCTCTGGTCCATCAAAAACAATACAACACATAATTGATTTGCATCATTTAATTAACAGAGCTTTTAAAGTATAAAGTCATTATGACCTTGAAATAGCTTGCAGTCATAAGTGAGACCTTTATACCTATAGAATTTGATAATTGACGAGCGTTTTTGAAAAAATAGATTTATGGAGATTGATTGCGAGAGTTCAGAGTTTGTTGTTTGTTTGTTTGTTTTTATCTCTACCATCTGTTTTGAAGCTCGAGGCCTTCCAACTCTTTCGCGGTTCGCTTATTTACGTCCTTACATTACGCCATTACAGCCAAATCGAGGACGTACGGCTATAGGTCCGATTTACGTAGAACCATCTGCACATTGCAATGCTCCATGACAGCCTATAGTACTGACATGGAAGATGGGTTGGACCAAAAATTCTGCACTTCAACAGAGGGTCATACATGTGTTCATTAACACTACCGATCGTAATCGTATGGTGAAAAATCCCTTTTGCATCATGCCCCTATCGGGATTCAAACCCGGTACCTCCCGCTCCAACTGCCACAGATTTAACCACTGCGCCACCTGGGCGGTGAATTCAGAGTTATAGTGCAGTTAGTGGTTTTCAATCGATCGAGGTATTTGCAGAAAATTATGCATTAACAACATAAAATGCAGCAGAACATTTTCATTGGCACAACAAATTGTTATTTATGAAGGATGGGCCAACAATCGGTTTAAATTTGAACCGCCGGTTATTTCGAATCTCGCAACACTTATGTAATTCTATTCTGACACCAAATTCAGTATATTATCTCCACTGAACGAAATGGATCGATTTACGCTTGAGCAACATTGGGATTTATTGGAAATTTCTTGATGATGCGCCAAGACGTGAGCGTACTCGTATAATGTACACCCGAGAATATCGAAGCTGTGAGTGAGAGTGTGTGTGAGAATCTAAAACATCAACTCGTGATTATTCTCAAGAATTGAACATTTCACACAACAAAGTTTACGTCGAATTTTGCGAAAAGATCACGGTATGACGCCTTACAAAGTTCAATTAGTTTAAGAATTGAAGCCGCATGACCATCCGTTTCGTTTGCTAGGCTAGCGAGAAACTACACAATGAGAAGCTCATTTATGTACATCCTGATGCGGGTACATTAATAAGCAAAATTGCCATATTTAGGGCTCAAAAACCCCACACATGATCTTATAGACGCTAATGCTCCCATTATTTCTTCGAAAATGAGGACGATACAATTGTTACGTCAATGGAGACACCTATTGCACCATGATAACCGATTTTTATGCGCTCGCTCTTCATGGTATTAATGGGAACGAAGTTTGGTTTCAACAGGATGGTACAATTTGCAACGCATCTCATGCCTCAATCGATTTATCGCGTGAAACGTTTGATGGCCGTTAAATTAGCCGAATTGGTGCTTTCAATCGGCTGGCAAAAAGATGCGACTAAACACCATTGGACTCTTTTCTGTCGAGTGCCGTTAAAGACAAGTTATGCCGACAAATCAGAGACAATTGAGAATTGGAAGGCCAACATTCGTAATGCCATCGCTGAGATACGAGCCCATTCACTCGAAAAAGTGCTCCGCGAAAATTGATCCGATCGAATGGGGTTTTGTTTTATTGCATTTTTATATTTAAACTTTTAAAAGGTCCACTCACTACTAATTGCTGCCCTAAAATACTACCCTTCAGTATAATATCAGATTGCCCTCAAAAAGACACTGTAGCGTAGTTTCGTGGTTCATCGAAATTTGGAAAACTTAATCGTCTGATTTTCGAGCACTTTTTGTTTGGCATTTTACACTTTATGGAAAGTAATCGTGCGATACTATCAAGAAAATAGCGTCCAGACCCAGTCTCAAGAACATGGGATCATAACCAATGCGAAAAATTCTAATAGCTACGAAATTTTAGCTGGTATCCTAATTTTCAAGAGATGCGGTACATCAATATGAGACAATTTAATAATGATTAAATTCTTCATCCATCTGAGTACTAATCTTAATTTTGAAATAGTTTCGCTCAAGTATCATACATTTAATTAGTTAAACTAAATATGTTAAAATCTATAAATGAAATAAACAAATGGTTTTATAAATAATATGTAAACAAACTGAAAATGAGATAAAAGTTGATTTGCCATTAATTTTCTCATCTTAGTCTATATATTTGCTTACGAAAATTGAAAATATTTTTTCTTAAAAGCTTTTGAATCCTTAAAAGGATAAGAGAAATAATTTTAAGAATTTAAATTAAGAACCATCCATATTGTACACCCCTGTAGATGTATAATTCATTTTCACACCCACAATCTCCGTCTTGCATATATACTAGATGTATTTATATGCTGAAAGCTTCATGTCCTTTTCTAGTCGACATCGATTAATGACATTCCATTGTTATCTATATATGGATGAAAATCAAGAATCACCAAATTTGTTTCACACTGTCAACCATTACACAACATATACTGCTTCCATTCGATATTTACAATTTATGTATTTGAACTTCATAAATATTTAATTCGAGACAGGAGACAGTATAGGAACAAATGTATAAATCGAAAGAATTATTTATTTTTTTTTGGTAATGATGATAAACGAATAAAATATGGATAAAAGATAACGAACGGATCAGCCAAACAAGAAACGAACGTGACATGGATAAGAAGTTCGAAAATATAATAATTTTTGTATATACTGGGTACAGCTGGATACAGATCATATGTAGGTTAAGGATATTTTAATGGGTTTGAGCTTTACGGTTCATTTATATATAAATATATACATATATATATATATATATATATATATATATATATATATATATATATATATATATATATATATATTTATATATATATATATATATATATATATATATATATATATATATATATATATATATATATATATATATAAAGGTCCGCCATCTAAAGTTTTTTTTTCAACTAGTGCTTATTTCGTGAATGGTAACACTTAGCTCATGTCTGATTTGACAGATAATTAGTTTTATCCTTCCGCTGAACGAATATGGTTATGTATACGCTTGAACAACGCTGGGAAATATTGCGACATTATTTTGAAAATCATGGTAATGTTGCAGAATGTGTACGAAAATTGCGTACGGATTTTGGAAGAAGAGAAGCACCGTCAGCTCCGTATGTTTGTTATCTTGTGAAAAAAGTGAAAGAAACTGGCATCCTAATCGATAAACCAAAGCGTGAAAAGCCAAAAACAGTGCGAACACCCGAGAATATTGATACTGTGGCAGAAAGTGTGCGAGATGCAACATCATGGTCAACTTAGACACCAACAACAAAGCCGTTGGATATTTGACCTAACGTATCTGTTTTCCAAAATCTAATTTAATGCTCGACAATAAAACAGAATTCTACGGAAGGTCACATAGAGTAAAAGTCTACATCGAGTTCACATTCCAGCCACCGCTTTTTATTTGTATATCAAAAACGTATAATTATGTCTTAGTGTTTCGGCCGTCATTGTACCAGTTTACGGATACAATAATAGTGAAAAAATTTCCCTATATTCTGACAATTTTAGCAAGAGCCAAATTAATTATTACTATATACTGTCTTCCCAGTGATATAATTCCTTCTCATCGACTGACATTGTGATCCAACGGGAGGTTTAAGTGAGTGCAATTATAGATACGGGCAATAATAACCCTACCCTTTGATATATGGTCAAGAAAAATACATATTTCCGACATTGCAGAGCATATCGATGGTTTAAATCCATTTGTGAACCGGGTCGATATTTTTTCCCACATATTCAAAGCTTTTCAAAGTGCCTAGAGAACAAAGAGTCAACCAAGTAATTGTATCACCGATTTTCACCGGAGGCAACATATTTAACAATTTTATTTGAAGATTTTTTATCACAAAATAATATGCGACTATAAGATAAAACAGAAGTAAGACTTATTCCCTATTTACAGACTTGGTAAGTGTTAGGCATGATCGATCAAAAATATTATTAGCCAATAATTGTATTTATTTGTGGATCTTGATCGTGAAATGAATGACAAATTTTGATGAAAATCACCTGCTAGCAGTATAGGATCACCTTGCTCGTATATCATTATCTCTCAAATCATAAAGTAAGTGCTTTTTTTATATACCATTTACTGAATTCGGTCCATGCCAATATTTTTTTCGTTCCTTTCTTTCTATAAAAAAAGTTGGATAGCGTTACTGAATGTTAAAACACCTTAAAAGCCCAACATCTTCATTACAATTTATGAGAGTCATCGGATAGGATAGCGCATTTTGTTTTCAACATTAGCGCAAAGTGTAAGCACGAGTATATACATCAGTCGTCAATACCTGTAAATATAGCTGTGTCTCATCTGTCGTTCAAAATTCGTACGTCGGTCTGTATTTTCTGTATCCATCACTTTTCGATTTAAGCTTTTTGAGCTTTTTAGACATTAATTTTTTTTTTGACTGGTTTAGTTAAAGCATAATTGGGTGTTGAAGAGTACTATTACAAAAGATAGTTGGAAATGCAGTCAATATCACACTTAAAACGAAGATTCTGTCCTAATTCACAAATAATCTGTGAACAGCACAAATATTACAATTTTAAACCAAAATAGAGAGGCCAACTCGCCCACTTTAAGAGAACTAGCGTTTAAAAACTAATAACAGTCATCGTATTCTTCAAGACAGTTGAAACGGATACGACATGTAAGAATACCGATCAAAATTGCGTCAACTAATAAACATACATTTTTTGACCACGGAGTCGGCGACATTACTGCCTGCAATGCCATAGTATTATGGGTCCCTTAACATCGATATACTATTGTTGGAACAAAGAAAACTAATAAAATGTTTTGTAAGCCTTGATCAGTTTTAAAGTCAGTGGATTTTGCATTGAATATATGATACTAAACCAAAACCGATCCAAACACTCTGAGACATTCAATAGTATTTTGATGAGTTTCTCGGTAGGAACTCATCAAAGTACTGTCGAACTTAAACTATAACAATAATTTATTATTAATTATATCGACTTATAGTAAAGTCAACATCCCAATGCAACCATAGAACTCTAGCATTGGTATAGTAAGCTAGCATTGGTAAAATAAGCAAACTGTAAATAAACATTATCATTAGGGGTAAGTCCCTAGAATTATCCAAATGTTCTTTAACATTGTCAATAAATGCGGTGGCTTTTTACACTATTTTCAAGTTTAACTCTCCAAGAGAGTTTAAGATTTAACCACCCAGGTGTTTGACAAGCTCAGAAATGGTGATAATCTACCCAAAAACTAAAGAGGCATAAGTGAGGTGATAGAAAGCTCCTTTAAATTTTTTAGCAGCAACTAAAAACTCATCAGAGATCGAAACATGAATCAAAACGATGCGACGATGATTTTGCCTGAATGTGAAATTAAGTGCACGTCTCAATGATGATTGTTAATTAATCTTCCAATCCTTGTTTAAAGCTTATGAAGAGCGATTTCATAGTATTTGGATGTATAAGCATGTTGTAGTGGGAAGACAGACAAGTAACAGTTTCAAATAAATCTTTCTAGAGTTCTTTCTCAAAGGCTTATCGGACAGTATCACCTGACTCCTGATAGAGGCAGGATACGAAAAGGGATTTTCACCATCGATCGTTTGAGCGGTGCAATTAGTGGTGCGAATGAACTTATCTGAGACCCTGTTTTGCTTAAAATCAGTGTGCCGTGCCATCTTCCATGTCGGTACTATAGACTGGCAGGGAGCTATGCAATGTGCAGATGGCTTCTACGAAAATCGGACCTATATAGCCCGAACGTCACGTAAAAAGTAAGATATCACAATTGAACCTGAGTGAGGAATAACACTAAAAAAATCATCTGACCTAGCTTGGGAATGAAGAGGGACAGATCGTACGTTGCGATCACTCATCATCTCAAAGTGGTAGGAATATTCTTTCTTCATGTAACCATATTGACCATATTGAACATGTGTTGATTTCAAAAGAGCTCGCTCGGGTTGTCCAAGACGTGAGATATTATCGATCGTCAACTAAATTCGTAGGCAGTGGCCATTATCTGGTCACTGAAAAGCTACGATGGAAATGTTCGTATACAAGTCAGAGAGAACAGGGGAATATACATATGTTACCTTTTATATTTCGGGATTAGAGAACAAAAACAAATATTAATCATCGAAAATCACCTTATTGTTTTTCAAAATATCTATACACTTTTGCATGCGTTTGAACCAATTGTCGAAGCACTTTTTCCACTCTGATTGAGGTATCTCTAAAACATGCATTATGAACGCAGCAACCGCTTCTTCAGGTGTCGAAAAACGTTGACATCTCAGTTTATATTTTATACGTGCGGGCATAAAAAGAATTCATTTGGTGAAAGGTCAGGACTATATAAAGCGGATGACTCATAATGCAGATGTTTGAGCCAATGTGTGAGAGCTCGCATTGTCGTGGTGTAGAGTGATCCGTCTTCGGTGGTTGGTTTTCCTGATTTCTTGGGGGACAACTGGCAAACAAATTGTTTTGTACGACTCAAAATTGACTGTTCTGCGTTGTTCTAGTGGTACGGTTGCGACATGTCCAGTTTTTCCGAAAAAACATGCGACCATTCGCTTGGAAGTTCTTCGTGCGTGAACAACTTTTGTAGGATTTGGCTCATCTTGAAACACCCATACTGTTGATCATCGACTGCTGTTTACTTTCGGGCTCCTACGCGTAAATCTACAATTCATCACCTGTCACGATGTCATAGATGTGTTTTGAAGCACCGCGATCTTATTTTTCGAGCATTTCTTTCGACCATTTGACACGAGTCTTTTTTTGAGCGATTGACAAATTGTGTCGGATCCAACGCGAACAAATTGTTTTGACAGTTAAATGCTCATGCAATATTGAGTGTATGCCTAAGGTTGTCTCTATCTCACGATAGGTCACATGACGATCTTGCAATTTCAGTTCGCGCACAGCATCAATGTTTTTCGGAACAACAACTGATTTTGGACGACCCTCACGAAATTCGTCTTGGAGTGAACTCCGACCACGATTGAACTCACCATACCATCGATAAGCACTAGTCCTTGATGAAGCTTCATCGCCAAAAGTTGAATTAAGTTCATTCATGCACTGCTGCTGAGTTAATCCACGTCGAAAGTTGTAAAAAATAATCGTACGAAAATGTTCACGAATTAATTCCATTCTTGGGGGCAGATGAATCTTTTAATTTACTGTAAACAACACAAATAGCGCTCGTATTTCAGAAGGTTCTGAGTACGTAATGAAGAAACGTTACAAAAATATCAAGATCTTGTCAGCAATAGCATTTTGCGATTTGGTTACCAACCTAATGAAACGAAGGGTCTGGGAAGTAAAATTTAATTAAAATATACATTATCCTGGGAAAAAATAGTGTTCTGGCGGAGGAAATTATCGGTGACTACCAAGGAGGATTCAGTCCAAACCGGTCAGTTGCGGATCAAATTTTTTCGCTACGGTTGATTCTTTCCAAGTACTACGAAACATCTAGCGATATACACCAGGTATGGCTTCTTACATTCGAGAGAAGAATTATGCGTGTGATATATAGCCCAAAACGCGACGTTGATGGCCATACCGAATTATTTCAATCACGAGAACTAGAATTTAATGCATAGTACACGAGTTCGCTGGCTCGGTCACCTTCAGCGTGCTGATGTGGATTGAATGATACAGTGCTCTCTGAAGGGAGAGCTACCGTTTGGTAGGCGAAGACGTCGCGACGATGGCTCCACGGCGTAGAGCGAGTAGAGCGAAACCGATGGAGTCTGATTGTTGACACGGTACGGGCCAACAGTGGCCTATAAAGCCGTAAAAAAGAGAAAATTTGGTAATTCAAATCGATTATGTAAACACAACCATTGGTCAACTGGTACTTCTAAGCTATCTGAACCGCGACATAATGTGATCAAGCGGTAATCAAATCACTGAAAAAAGTTTCGCTTTCGTCAAGAGAGGCGTTGAATTGCTACCAATTTCTAAGTAAGATGTGTGAACATTTCAACATAGATTATCTGGATCCCTTGCTACTCGAACGTTGCAGCGCTTTACGATTAGTACTTAGAAAGAGAGTTGATACCTCGAAAAATGAAATTTGGATAAACTTTGCAGTATTAAGCTTATCTGGATCAAATATAATTTAAATCCGATTAGTGTTGCTCGTAGATTGCTTTTGGTAATTGTAGTTGGTTTTAGGTTTGAATTCTTATATGATGGCCAGTACGGCGATCGAACCGTTCGGACGTCTATAATACTCTCCCTCGCATACACCGACAACTTCAGTCGAGCTTTTGATGATGTTTGAGTTTTTTATTGTCGATATTTTATCCACTCGCAAACCTCATCCTTGATAGCACAAATTAAATTAATTTTTACTATTAAAATTCTTCAAGTCGAAAGTTTAGATTTTGAATTAATCTGCTTTTATCAAACTCGACCCCTTAATACAAACTTAATTAAAAAGATCAAAATCACAATCACTATAGAGATATATAAACTTAAATTACGATAATAATTAATGTGATATAAGATGTAGGAGACTGACTATATAAGCACAACCGAAATTCTTGGTAGAGTTGTTGACATTTTTGGAATAGTCTTACGAGACGAACGATAAAAGCTCAATCTTAAAGTTAATTATAAAATGTAACTTTCTTAAAGTCAAACATTTGATCTGATTTGCTCAACCCACAACTATATTATATAGTTTATGGTGTGCACTTGATTTCTTTAAGTTTCTCGAGACGAGATGAAAAATTCTATAAAAAGGATAAAATATAATTAATCTTAACAACGTTTAATCCTTTTTTTATTGTTGTATGTGAGTACTCTATACACGTTCCAAGTTCATATATATTTTGTTTATGTGTCCTGTGGGCATTAGGTTTTGTTGTTTTTGTATTTTTATTTGTTTAAACAATACGAGTACACACAAAAACTTTTTATGATTATTTCTAGCCATAAAGCTTATACAGTATCGAAATCCTTGTGTTGTCCTTTTTGTTGGTTGTGATGAAATAAACCGAATAAAAATCATGACATATATAATGACAGTAAAAATTTCAATTAAAAATTAACGAAATATTTTATATATATCGAGCTTTTTGGAATTGATTCGAGAAAAGAAAAAACAGGCTACGGACAGACGAGACACTTTGATAATTAATCACGCGGTGCACGACGCGAATTAATCATTTTGTGATTTATTAACAGCTTGGCGAAATTTTATCATAATTATAATTTTTTGTTGTTGTACGATTTTATAAGGCCGCGTTAAACAATAAAAAAATTTCATTTTTGACGATGTTGAACGGAAAAGCGAACAAAATGAAATTAGTGAGCTTTTATTCAGAAAAAGCTATAAATTTGTTTTTTATATACAATTGACAATAAAATCGCCAATATATTGTTATATATTGAATATAACGCGTACATATAAAAAGGATCAATACCTCATTACCATTATTGTTTGGTGTATCGAAGGAAGGAAGGATGTGTTGCGGAATTTGGAAGTGTAATACTGTACCAGTAATTGATTGCATTGTGTAAATTATCTACATTGTAGTTTGTTTTGCGGCATGTCAATATATAACTGAGATGAATGATATACAATTTTTCTTGTAAGATTATTTGTGTCTTGTAATCAATAGTTTAGGCAGAATCATTAATTGTGGCGACCATGTCTTAACCATAATGACAGTCATATACCACACAAAAAAGACGATAGTTAATACAAACTGGAAACTAATCTGTAACAGTTAGAACATTTATATATATATATATATATATATATATATATATATATATATATATATATATATATATATATATATATATATATATATATATATATATATATATATATATATATATATATATATATATATATATATATATATATATATATATATATATATATATATATATATATATATGGCGTTCAGAGCCCGTCTATAGTGGATTAAAAGATACAAGCAACAACTCGAATTACAACCCACGCTCAATTACTATTCAAAATTACATAAAGCTATACTGTTTCATTGGTGACCCCAAGGGCGCTGTTTAGGAAACATAATATTACACGTCAATATCTTCTGACACAACTTTCCAAGAATTTTATCATACCTCCTGCCTAACCTAACACGGCAAAAAATAATTTCCCACGATGGAATTTCTGTCTTCCCTCTCTTTACGTGGTAGTTCGTTTTGCACACAAGGTACAGATATTTCCAGTAATTTCATACTGCAACAAAGCTACTCACAAATACAGGTTTGTTTCATTTCGCAACAAGCCTTAGCTCTAAGCGGGTGAATTCAGGCACCCAAACGCATTACGGCATGGATAATCATAATCAAACGAAGGTGGAATTTAGTTTGGGGGAGTACTGTGGCTTTCAGAACACTCAAATAAATCGCAAATTATCTCACACCACAATTTATAAATAAAATCGATTAGTTCTTGTAATCCACTAGTACTGTCGCGTCACGACTGAACGTATATAATACGAATCGCACAGTATGAACATCAAGTCCGGTAGCATATGCCTGATGAGATGGATTTGATCTTAACGAGCCTAGGATTGAAACCAGCCTAGTGGATTACCACATACAAGCCAGAACTAAAAATACAACACACTCTCAACTTTATATAAAATTTGTGAGCTAAAATTTTTAAGACCCAACACAGGATTTGGTATCTAGAATGGCTGCTTTGTAGAATTTAAAATTTTACAGTTTATATGAATACTGTACATAAGAGCCAACCTCTGATTCCAAAGTGACAAAAATTCTGTTTTATTGCCATCATATGGAAATGACAAAAAACGAGAGTGTGTGTATGGTTATGGGATATCCGGCCGTTTATGCCAGTTTACGGATTTATCTCGGGCAATATCAAATTAAAAATTTTCGCATTTTTAGCTGTTTAACTGTTTAACTAATAAGCATGGAAGCACTAAACATTAGACTAGCTAAACAAGAGAAATGTCTTCAAGCTCTAAGTAATAGGCTAGACAAGCAAGCCTCTCTTAATGAAATGGCATCCATTCTCTATTAAAATGTCTTACATTAAGAATAGTAATCTGGAATGCAAACGGGCTAATGCAACATCTTCCAGAAAAAGAAGTTTTTCAAAACTCCGAGAAAATAAAAAAATGCCTAATATCGGAAAACCATTTTATTAGAACTTCATTTGTCAAATTATATGGATACAGGTGTTACAATGCGATTCATCTAGTAGGAAGAGCAAGAGGAGGATCGTCAGTATATCAAACATTATATAGATCTTAAAATTGAAGAAGAATTTATGCAAGTTGTCACAATAAATTATATAACAACAAAGAATATAGCGTACCGTCAATATATGGCCCTCTCAAAGGTATAATTTGCTAAAGGAAGACTTTTACACATTTTTTAAATCACTTGAAACTTATTTCATAATCGGACGTGATTTTAACGCACAGAACATATACTGGGGATCAAGAGTAACCTCTTAAAAAGAAAGAGAGTTGTTTGCAGTAGGACAACAATGCAGCTTCGAGTTTTACTCCGGAGATCAACCAACATATTGGCCTAAGGATAGAAACAAACTGTTGAAATTCATATTAAGAATTTCTCTAATGTGTGACTTATTCCACTTTTAAATTCAATCAAATAAAAATTTGATATTTTAAGTTCAAAAAATATTCCTTATAGTGGATTTTTATTTTTTATATTATAAATATATTTCGGCAATCAAGTTGCCATCTTCAGTATTTATCATGAACTAAAAAATAAATTTTATTTCCATGCCTTTTTATACTTTTTCCAGGGTACAGTGTTTTTATTTTCAAGGTATAATATTTTGTGACGTATTTTTCAAAACTAGTTCGTAAAGTTTGTTCGTCATAGTATTAATTTTGTTGTTAAGTAGAAATTTATTATTGCGGTTTTTATATATTTCAAATTCTTCTAGCCTGTTCATTTAGTCGCTTTTATTCATCTTGTAGAGAATTTTTAAGTTTGTATCCATATCTGTGTAGGACAACCTGTTTTTAAGACAATCAGTGCAACGATTGTTACGAATACTAGTACACCCTGGCTGAAAAATAACAAAACCTGCTGCAGAAAATTTCAGAAGCTATTGAGATCTCGAAGTGCCAATTACAAATCCGATACATCTAGAAAAAGAACTGGAACAACTTAACGGCGTCATACAACAAACTAAATCTGCTAATTAAAGAAATCAAAAATGATGAATATGTATTAATAAATACGAGAATATTAATTAAAGAATAAAGAAGCCTGTCTGGGGATAAAGATACCAAGTACTCCCTTTGGAAAGCAACAAAAATGTTAAAACGACCTATACTTCAAATGTCTCCAGTTAGAAACGACGATGGAACTTGGCTATAAACCGCAAAGCAGAAAATAACATTATTTGCAGTTCACCTTGGAAACATGTTTCAGGCTCTACCTAGACAAACCGTTGGTAAAAACATTCCACCAGTACATAAAGTGGACAAATATAATATAACTCCTGTCACGTGCAAGAATTAAAAGAGGAAATCAAAACAAACCTAAGTGCAAAGAAATCTCCAGGATATGACTTAATTACATGACAAATAATAAAGGCCCTACCTAAAAAAAGACTACGTAAGCTATTCCAAATAATTAACGCTGCAGTATTCAGACTTAAACACGTTCCAAATCAATGGAAAGTTGCTGAAGTAATCATGATACCCAAACCAAACAAACCATTAAATGACAAAAACTCGCGTAGACCGATTTTCTTACTCCCAATAATTTCAAAAATATTCGAGAAACTACTGCTTAAGCGACTCAAACCAATAGTTAAAGAAAGAAATCGTGATCCATCTCATCAATTTGGCTTAAGGGAAAACCATTCAAGAATCGAGCAAGTGCACATGCTTACGATAAAGTTTGGCATAAAGGCTTGGAATACAAATTAAAACAAGATTTACCAAAGCTTTTTATGAAATACTAAAATCTTACATAGCTAACCGACACTTCCGTGTTAAACAAGATGGTGAATACTCGGAAATGAAGAAAATATCAGCAGGAGTACCACAAGGAAGTGTTCTGGGACCAACGATAGAAAAGACAACTAAAGCAACGTTTGCAGGTGATACGGCAATCTTAGCAGTTACTGATGATAACATATAAAAGAATCCACAAGGGAATTGCTAAGAGCGACTAATATGGTCAAAACTTGAACGAAAGGGTGGCGAAAGAAACTGAATGAAGCAAAATCTATTCATGTAAATTTCACCAATAAAATGTTTGATTGGATAGTAGAACTGAACTTCCATATGCAAACACAGCAAAATACCTAGGAATAACTCTTGACGCGAAACTAGAATGGAAAGAAAGATGAACAGAAAGATGAATTGGCTTTTATAAGGAGAAGTTCTGAGCGTACTTTACATAATAAATTGCTACTGTACTGGCAAATTCTAAAACCTGTATGAACTTCAGCTCTGAGGCTGTACAAAGCAAACAACCGTCAACATCATCCAGTCTTTCCAAAAGCAAAGTCCTACGTGAAATAGTTAATACACCGTGGTACGTGAGATATAGAGATTTGAAGATGGACGGAGGAAAACACATGCAACGGATTTGTCAACATAAAAATGCTGAAATACACAAAATACTGAAATGTTGGATGACACAAAACTAGTGAGAAGGCTGCGAAGTAAGAAACCATTTGACCTATCCAAGCTGGATCGGCTAAAAATATAATAAAATTATGTAAAGGGTATACTAGACAAAGGGCTTAAACCACTGCGCCATCTGGGCGGTCAGCTATATAAAAATGAAAAAATATATTAAAGACATACACTGCTCTTCAAAAATATTCGGACACTATATATTTTCAGTAAACATTGGGGTTTACGAACATTTTCCGCAATTTTAATTGATGATGATCTACGACGCTTGGCCATGTTAGCACTACCGACTTTTAGGGCAGTTTATAACATGAATAACATGGTTCTTAAAAGGAGGAATTCGGAAACTTTAGTCTTCTGTCACAAGTTGGCGACACGTTTGTCCGTTCGTCTGCTTAATTACTGCATATGGGTATCACAGTAATGTGAAAACAATTGAGGAGATCTTGAACTGGTGAGGGCATAATGTGGTCAATAGACAATCAAGTCGCTAGAATTGATTTTATTTCGTTCAGAATGGCGTTGAGTTGCTTTAAACGAATCGGGTGAACAATTCAACATGTATAGAGTATTAGGATTCCTGGTTACTCACTCGGACGTTTTCGGCAAATGAATTAGCTAGAATTGGTTTAGCTATTGAACTGTTGTTGATAAAGAGCAGGCAGGCACACTACTAAGAAAAAAAGCAGAGACTTCGAAAAATGAAAAATGATTAATTACACCACTTAGGGCACGATCGTTGAAGTATACACAGGACAGTGTATTCTGGTGCATCATGTTGTAGAAGGCTGAGCCGGCAATTTAATGAGTTTGTTTCAATATAATGAGATGCCCCTCAAACTCGGAAACATTGATCTAATTAAAAGCTTCAAATAAATTAATGATGCAGGGGAGAAGAGTGCAATCTGTGGTAAAACAACGAGTTAACACCGTTCTGCGTGTAGGCAGCTACGTTAATCTAACCTAACCTAATCTATGAGCATCAAATAAATGGAAGCTTCAAGTATTGATAGTCTAGTGGTTTTGGTGCTTTCGTGAATGAGTAAATATTTCAACATATAGATTTTCTGGATCACTGGTCACTCGAATTTTGAGATTTTATAAGCTTGAAATTGCAAATCATAAGATGGTAGGTAAAAGCCTCAATCAAAGTTACCGATTTGGACCAAATAAGAAGGTGCCTATTCAAAATATTACTTACTTCAAGCTTTTAAAATCCCTATAAAAGAGTTTACGCTCATTCGGCGATTGTTGCACAATACAAACTATGGGTTAAGCTAAAATATTTAAGTGTCATCAATAGCCCTGAGCTTCATATCCAACTAATTTTGTATCAAACATATAGAAAGCTATATTAACTAATATTGTGAGAGGCCCTAGAACTGGAAGGTACAACTATCCCACAAGCTTTAAGATAAAATGGGTGGTGTCACCAGTGATATGATAAAAAGATGTTTTATGTAAACGTGAGCTATAGACGAAGGTAAATAGTGCTGCAGTTTATTACTTAGAACAGCTACCTCGGTACAGTGGTGCCGAATAATAAAGTGCACAGTTAAATGTCAGAAATAAACTAATCAAAACGAGTTTCCTTGCCAATAGGACATACGTTGTTGATGATTAGCGGACGTGGGATGAATATCTGGAAGTAATTTGAGGTCACCTGTGAAAGTATACTGAGCTACTGAATATGTTCATTTACTGAACCTTGAGACTTTCTCAAAGTGTTTACAAATGATACATAGTGGACGGTTTGGCAACAATAGAAAGTATATAACGCTGGCCAGCTTCAGCGATATTTTGCATTCAAAACAAACATACATACAACATGACTAAGGATCCAAATTCAGATACCTATCCAGGTACATCTCGACATATTCAGTAAATATAATTAATATTATTTATTAATTAAATTAAAATTCGTTGTGTATCGTTGGTAGATGCTTGCAGAATATTTATTCCACGTACTACACCCTCTTATTCATTCACAGACTATACCTACCTACCTGTGTTATTTGTTATAATTTAATAATATGTTGTACATACTCGTAAATATTAATTAAATTATAATTTGATTTAGAATAATGAAATAATTAAAATAGACGTCGGCCAGCGGAAACATGTCTAATTGATAATTTTATCCTTGCTACAGTATATGGGTATTCGGGGGGCGGTTTAATGAAATGTTGCACATCATTCTGTATCCTTTGAATGATAATAACATGAAGGGTAATATTAAGTGTGAGGATGGCCAGATATTTTAAGAAAGATAAGTCTCCAAAGTAGGACGAATATATCCAACCATAATCAACACACCAATGAAATATTCATTGGTTTGTGGTTTGAAGACTTCATATCAGCCGTTTGTCTAGGTTTGTGATCCGAGAGCTTTTAAACTCTATAAAGTATACATTTTTCGGTACACTTAGAAGAAATGCTGCATCTGAGTGTCTCGGCTTTAAATTATATTGGATTTTAATTTGAACATGGTATGGAAGGGAGTAGTATTATGATGACAAAGGGAATAGTATGTGCCATAATTGCGACCTAGATCGGAAAGCTTGATTGAGCTAGTTAACAACTTCATTAGAGGACATTTTGATTCTAACTAAGATTTTAAGCATAACTGACCAATTCACTTAATGTTCGAATTGGCAAGGTTTACAATCTTGTATACAAAGAGTCGCATACTATTTGGCTGGCAACGAAGTTATGTTGCAAGCAAATTGCATTGTAAAAATTTTAGAAATCAAATCTCACTGTCTCAATAGGTAATAGGCTTAATTAAACCAGTTAACATTTTGGTAAGCCTATTATATAAGAGACATGAGCAGTATTTAATATAGAGGATTGTCAAATGAGGTGAAAAGAATAATGATAGCACTAGCTTGAGTGGGGCTATACTAGTTCGAAGATAAACTGTTTTCACATTCAGAACAATTTTGGGTACAGTGCCTTCTGTGGAGAGCGGACTAGGGTTCTTTATCATCAATCATGCACACCACATATGTATGGGGCAACAGTGATATCATAAGGGTTTCGTACCAACAGGGTTGCCCAAATACAACACGAGAATATCTTATTGAGTATCAACAGTTGCTGATAATTTTCAAATGGGTAACAAGAGGTAGAGTAAAGTTAGTAGTAATTAGCAGTTTAAGACCTAACTCTAACTTGTCATGTTCAGTACATATATATGATCACATGCATATTCAATCTAGAGGTTACAAAAATGTAACTACTGGAATTTAGAACCCCCAGATCATAGAACTGAGGCCAGTATAATGTTCTACTTTGAACTGATATGCTTTAAGGCCAGAATATCTTTGTTCATGAGGTTGTTTCCAATGAGATTTAATATACAATCGGCCTTTGAAAACATAGCTGGCCAGTGGAATGAAGAGAATTTATTGAAAAGTTTCATTGTTGAATGACGTACTGGAACTATAGTTGGCATAAAAATGAGGAAACTTTTAACACATTGGAGAGTACGGTGATTATATCCTCCTGGAATGCATGGTTGAATTAAAACGATCGTTAAACCTAAACGGAAAACCTTCTGAAAGAGAATCGATAAACCTTGGAACAAGACTCGAAAAGTACTCTCAAGGAATTATACTAAAGGATAAAGCCTCTTTCAGTAAGAGACTGAAACCTCTAATAATAACCGCGAGAAAAACTGTGACGGCTCTTCTTGGGACCCTCTTCTTGGGAGTAATGGGACGGTTCTTCTTGGGAGTAATGATAAAATGATACAAGTTCTGTTGAAGAAATGTTTTTCAGCCTGAGGGTTCATAGCCAGCTTTCTTCAACTTTTAAAACATCCATTATTAATTGAGAAAGGTGATCGTAAACTATTTACCAAAACAAGGCAGGTTATGATATTCAACCCACAAAATGAAGACCGCAATAAGCCTTAACTCATTTATCTTGAAGTCGATGGAGAAGGTGCTAAGACAACACCTCACGAATGAGTTCTGTCTCAGGAATCCACTAAATAAGGACCTGTTTACCCGTTTCCGTGATTAGGAGATCAAACCCGTCTCCATGGGTAAGAACACGTTTAGGAGATAAAATAAGATCATGGAAAACGAAATCTTTATCTGTGTCTTATCGACATTGAGGGAGCTTTCTATAGCACTTCTTATACGATTCCATTGATAAGGTAGCTGAGGAGAAAGGAGTTACATTCAATACTATCATAAGTAAATTGAGTAGGTCACCGTTCTGGACATGTATAGATCGAAAGGACTGTTTATTATCTTTCCTATATCATCTCAATGCCATTCATTATACTGCTGCTGAAGACGATTATTTGAATGGTACAAGGCTCCATTCAAAGAAGTGATGTTTAAGTATTTATAAAAGGAAGTGTCCTTCGGTTCAAAACGGTTTGTTGATGAATTGTTGAACACAGTGGAGTAAGCTTTAGCAACGTTTAGTAAAGTATTACGCATATTCTACAGAATTGAGCAATATTTAAGATATTCAGTATAGCTTTATATAACTTGTGAGACTAGAGGAGGCTTAGTAACAAACCACCACAACCTAAAAGATTTGTGCTTCGTAATTTTCAACTGGCCTTCTCGAACACCTCCCACTCCGCGCCGCAGTGTTTAAACCACTGCGCAACCTGGATGATAGTGAGACGTTTAATCGAATTCATAACATTTCTGAATATATAGACAAACTACCTCAACCTAAAAGATTTGTGCTTCGTAATTTTCAACTGGCCATTCTTACAAAGCACAAAGTACAAATCTTTTAGATTGTGGTGGTTCGTCTTTATATTCAGACATGTTTTGAATTCGTTTAAACGTCTCACTACCACCCAGGTTGCGCAGTGATTAAAACACTGTGGCGCGGAGCGGGAGGTTTTCGAATCCCAATAGGGGCAGAATACAAAACGAGATTTTCACCATCGATCGTCTGGACGGCACGATCGGTGGTGAGAATGAACTCATCTGGGACCCAGTTGAGGTTAGAATCTGTGTGCCGTCCCATCTTCCATTTCAATACTATAGGCTGGCATGGAGCTATGCAATAAGCAACTGGTTTCTACGTAAATCGAACCCATAGCCGGAACGTAAAGTAAAAAGTGGGAAGTCACAATGGGCCAATAAAGCCAGCGTGACAGATAACACTACAACAAACAAAACGTCTCACTGGTAATGATATCAGTGTTCTGTCTCCAAGTAGATGTAGCGCCTTAATACATTTTTTCACTGTGCCTGAATCAATATGAGCTCCACCTACAGTGACTTCGATTCTATCATGTGCCTAACCCCCTACAACACGCTCCCTATGTCTGCGGTTTATTGACTTTAAAAAGTCGCAAATCAGCTTATAGATTCACAGGTTGTGGCCTTAGATCTTTAAAAGCTCTCTTAATTAAATCATTTATATGGGAACGTTTGCCGATTCATGCATTATGAGACTGTTTTGACAGTTTAAACATAAAACAGTTTTGGCTGCTCTCGTAACCATTACAACATGAATTTGGCTTTCATTTGGTTATCTTTAAAGCTTCAAAAACATAAATTATTAGAACAAAATTTATGCCACAACGTTTATGTACATATGAGTATCTAAACGCAACCCTTATTCAGGTTTAGAAAGAATAAGTGATTTATGAAAATGGCTATAAATTTGGAAGAGATATTTTTCGGTGTCAGTTTTGACAGGATTTAAAAGATTTGCAAATTCGTATTTGTTGTAGATACGAGCAATGTATAAATCATCAAGTACTTTGTCACCTATACCTATTCGTACATATGTACACATAATACGTATATATATATATATATATATATATATATATATATATATATATATATATATATATATATATATATATATATATATATACATACATATATATATCGTATAGGTAAGGATATGTTTTATGTTCTAATGAGTCATGCCATGCTGTGTATACGTTGTAAATTGGTTCGTAACATATATATGGATACACTCGTACGGGTCTAAAGTTTGTATAATGTCTTATAATAATCAGAGGGTGACATTTAGCATATACTTATATTTATACGATTTGCGTGCCCTACTGACATCATGTCTAATATACGAATTGGTTAAGAAAATATTTCGAAAAGCTTTTTAAAACTTTATCACGCAAACAAAATATTTAGTATATGTAATATTTAAATTCGTGCCTAATAAATATTAAAAGTGGGTGAGGGGTGAGAGAAGGAGTCAACCGACATATATACAACCAGAAAATAACGTTTATAATTAACATAAATTCGCGTATACTTACTCGCATACTTATACATATATTATGAGTATATATAGTAGATTTGCACGACTAAACACTATCGAGATTTTGTATTTACCGCCTCGAGCTTTTATATTTAACAACAGGTCTTAAAATATTAGTTAAGTAAATTTGTAGTTACTAAAACGTAATTAGCATATTATGTATAAATCATGTTGAGAGACTATTATGTATGTACAAGGAGAACATGAAACATATACATATACATATGAATGTGGGATGTCACAAATAAAGGCCAGGTACATAAGTTCAAAATATTAATGTGCTTTCATATTCTTAAAGTTATTAATTTTCCAGACAGTACGTGCTCATAAAACGTTTATCAAAGAACACCTTTCTACAAAACTGAGTATAAAGAGACACATATATGAGTGTACTCAGTATATAGTACATAGAACGTACATATTTTATATACAAAGTTGTTGTTGTCAGCTATACGTTTAAGAAAAATACTCCCAGGTGCATTTTGTGTTTGATCTTTACAAAAAGTTTGTAAGAAACAAGAAAGTTCAATGATTCAAGTACTGAGCGAATGACTTTTAAAAATTTGATAAATTGATGTTCAAGGATTATAATGTAATGCAATTGATGAAACTATCACACAAAAAAAAGTGGAGTTCCCGTGACTCCGATTCGGTGTCACATAGTATCCCACCGATCGGATTCAAATTTTCTTCATCCGATCGGAGTATTTAGAATGATCAGCTTTCACTATTTTTGGATTGAATTATTCACACCTAACTAATGAAAATTACTTTTAAAGCATAGATCTTTATACATCAGACAGACAAATTCATTTTATCCGTTTAGTGAATTTTTTATATTTTCGGATAGTTGTATTTGCGCACATAAAATTAAACAAAATTATTCATATGGTGTCAAAGCACATCCAAAAAAGTTTTTATTTCAACCATTCAGAGTTTTAGAAATGATACCAAAGAAGTGAAAAGAACTCATTTTTCGGAGTAATTAAATAAACTCGATATGATTTGTTAACATATTTAATTTAATTTATTTAAAATATTTAAAATTATAAAATACATAAAGTTTTAGGTTAAATAATAAAAAAAAATGTTAGCTCCACTATATGTTATTTGATGCAAGTGGTTCCTCTTTTTGGACTGGTTCACGCCATACTATGAGATGAGTTTGGTTTCGTTGTTAAAATCGGCCCGTCTGCTCATGAACATATCTGAAAGAAGTAATTAAATTAGTTTATGGTTGATGAAATTGTTAAATAATTAAAAAAAATTACACTCAGGTTTAGGATTCTACTCGTAGGTCTGGCATTTTTTGATAGTATGATTCTGAAAATAAATAAAAACAGCAATATTTTACATTAAAGTTTTTTTTTATAGATAAGAATACTTTTTTTATAGATGAACAGGTACAGATATTTCAAACTTAAATAATTCCACAAATTTTAATTTAATTAAATTAATTAGTATTTATTTATATTCTTACCTTCATGTTGGACTTAGTTGAACGCGAAAAAATTCTCGATATGAGACACGATATAGATTTAAAGTGTCTCTTATAATCACTTATTTAAGCAAAACACACAAATCATTAAATGCAGACAGATATTTTATTTATTTATTCATAATTTTTTTGATATTTAAATTCACTTTTATATATTTAATAAATAACACATTTTTGTTATAATAAGCAAGCGATCACTTTGAATTCTAAAACGAAACTAAAATTATTCGGGCATGCTTATATATGGTAGAAAGTCAAATCCGAAATTCAAAAAATTGACCCGAAAAATGTTCGCCTCGGATAACTCCAGATTGTGCTAATTTAAAACTCCATAAGTTTCAAAATTTGCTGTAGGAAGTACCTTTTAAAAAAATCCCCGATCATATTTTAATATTTTTGCGAAAATTTTAAATTTAACACCGAATTGTGCGAATAAAATATAAGTTTCTCTTTTCGGATAATTTCAATTTTGAGCCCAAATCTGTGGTGTTAATTTTATACAAAAGGATAAAAATAAGGAACTTTTTCTGGATTGAAACATATTTTCACCGCCTTATTTTTTTGTGTGTAGGACCAAGATCCTATACCTATTGGTGTTATTTGTTTGTGGTGTAAGATATACAGATCAATAGGACTTATATAATAAAGATTCTAGTATCTCGATTTCAGCAGTTGAATGAGACAATTTCGAGCTGTCCCAAACATATATAAACTATGCTAATAACATTCTTCTATACCGATGTGAAGTTTATACTATTTATGTGCTAAACAAACAAAATCAATTTTTTATTAGACCTATATCTTACTTCAGAATCAAGGAACTAGATGAGAACAGCATAGAAATCTTTTTAGTATTGCATCAGAGTCCGACATGTTCTAGTTTCATATGACATTGGTAGTCAATATACTATTCATTGGTAGTCAATATAAGTATACTTCGGTCACTAGTACGGTACCTAATCCCCATGATAACTTTTGATACGAATAATACTGAACTTGATAAGCTTAAAAAGCTGATCAGTATCAACCCCACGATTTTCACACTATTCGTCGTTTGTGGTCAAATTTTGTTGAGCACGGGATAGTGAAGTCGTTTGCGGCACATTTTGAAAGACTATTTGCATTGGTTTTCGTATAAAGTGCACTTAGCACCAAGAATATTGTCGACAGACCGTTTACGTCGCTTGAAATACGGCCTACCAGTCACTGGAATGATTGAGAGTCTGATTTTTGGAAGAAAATTTGATGACCAAAAAAAAAATCTAGGTGAGCCGGTGTAGAGTTCGAATTCTTTTGTTGATCTTATATTTCAAGAGTGTTTTAATTACTTTTGATTGCCGATTTCAAAACAAAATTCGGAATTTTCTGGTCTTGACAGAATTTCCTTTCCCGAGATATGGAAACTGAGTAAAATAATTCCAATCTTGGCCTTTCCATTGTATGACTATACTATATGCGTTATTGAATATCAGCGATGATTTTCGATGGAAACCAGACAAGTTCCACTTCTCACTTCGTAAGGTTTTGTAGAGATGTTTCATTAATGCGTTACTCATTCCGTTTTGGACAACTGTAAAAAAATTAGGGATGGAAATCCCACTCCGGACTAATGACGATAGCAAATCGTTACTCTCGGTATATATTTCATCGTTTTTCAGAGCTTTCCATGAAACACACTTGAACTTCCCTATGACTTATGCAACAATCTGCGGATGTGTTTCTAAATTCCTAAATGAATGTTGTTTGGAGAAAGAGTGTGCATGCTTTTACCAAGTAATTGGTAATCGTCGTTCTCAGTGCTTATACACAATAAAGCTTTTTTATCTCAATGAAAAAGCCAGTATCCAACCTATAGCCATGTTTCATTACATACCATATTTACAAACCATTTCGTAGTTTGTTCTAATGCTTGAATATATATTTAGAGAATTCTTACCTATTGGTTCGAAATCCGAATTATCAGTCAATATTCAGACTCAAAACTCCCATAAGACTAACAGTTTCATCTTTTAAAGCCTTAAATAATTGCCATCGAATAATTAGCTTTGAAATAACGAACAAAATACTTCATCAATTTGGTCCTGAGTAAGGCACTAAACATGTTTACCCACATATCGCTTTTTATTTCTTATTCAGGTTAGCACTATATAGTTTTCGCCCTATAAGAGCCAGTACATTGTTTTGTATTTAATATTAAAAGCTCTTCTACTTTACTCTTAACATGTAAAAATATGTAAGCGTTGCTTCAAGGGTAATTCTGAGATATTTAGCGTTGGGATTATTTGATAATAAAGACGAATATCCGTTTAATAGTCCCGTCCAACGACAAATGAATCAATGGTGTTCTGCAAATTGTAACACAGCTCTCTGATGTAAACATCAGAGAGGTGTGTCTATCTTGCTTGATGGACATGCTTGAAAAATATGTTTTCCAGTACATCGTATATATGTATCTATGACCATACTCTTTTTCGTATAGTGAAATCTTGTCCATTTCTTGAATTCAGGTCTGCTGAATTTCCTTAGTACTTCGATTGTGACTTTCACGCACAGAAATGGCTTACTTTTTGAATGTTGGATGAGGTCGCTAGTCATTACCTTAATTGGGTGATTAAAGTATCATCGTATAAGTATGCAATACGATGTTTTGTTCTTATAATTTCGCAGCAAAAGCTCTGCAATATTTGAATGTGTTCCATACATGGTTACTTAACGAAACAACTTTGTATTTTTAAGCAGTCATAAACTTCACAAATGGCCGAGTGACCTAATAAACTGATTAACCTACATTTTAGGATAAAATTCAGCTTTCCTCTTTTATTCCTTCTTGGCTTCATGTGCTTTTGCATAACCCACCCTACTTTTCATTCTATAGCTTTTCTACATCAGTAAACAATTCTGTGCTATCAGTATTTTCTGGATTATAGATATCCAGGAACCTCAATTTTGATTCGCTTCCCTATTCAGCTATTTTTGTCTATATGCTTCTTCTTTCTTATTGGATTCGCCAATTGCGCTGGAATCCGTCTTAAATGATGTACACGTCAAAGCTTATTGTTTATTCATTTGTTTCCATGATTATTGCCACGAGTATATAGCATGTATAATGCCCCAAAAATGTGTTAAGTTACGAGTCCTTACGAATCAGTGTTAACAATTGGTGCACATTTTAAGTGGTCAGCCCAACAAACCCTAACGACAAACTGGTATTTTGACTGTACTGATGAATTGTATCGGTTACAGTTTCGATGAGTATATCACGACGTAGGTTTGCATTGCGTATACATACCGGGGTACGTTCACCATTGTTCGAAGTATTTGTGAATGCATTCTTTCCAGTTTTATTATGTTGGAAGCACACACGAAGCCCTACAACTGAATAGCATATGCCCAGATGGGATTAATTATTATTTTTTACAGCAAGACCTTGCAGTGTTGATATAACTTTGAGTGTTTTCCAATTAGTCAATTTGGTTTGACGCATTTTAATTTGATTTGTTGACGTTCTGTGTGTTTTTTCCACGTGAGTCTTCTATCTTAATGCAGTTCAAGATATTTAACACTTTCGTGTTGTAGGAAAGTGATTTCATTTAGTCTGACAGGCGGACAGGTGAGTTTCCTGAGTGTGAATGTAATGTGTGCAGATTTACGCTCATTGGCCTTAATCCTCCACTTTGTTACTTTTTTCAATTTTGTCTAACTGTTCTTGCAGAACTCTTGCTCCTATTGATTTTGATGGACAGCTATAATTGCAATATCATTCGTGTATATGTAGAGAGCTTCACGCAATTTGATGTTGGTAAGTCTGCTGTATATAGATCAAGTAAAACACTGGCCCCAGTTCACTGATTTTAACTGTGTTATTGAATAACTGATTGATTACTATAGGCAATCGAGCTTCGGACTTACTTCAAAGGGCCAGGCTTGGCATTGTTGGCATTTATTTTTATACCCTACTACAGTACCAAGGAACTAGATTTGAATGACCTAGAAACGTATTTCTATTTCACAAATATAAATCAATTTCGAGCTGTCCCAAACGTACATAAACTATGCTTGTATCGTTAATATATGTCATGTCAATCTCAAACTTGGACCAAGATCTTATATTTGTGCCATACGTCTGTGGTATTAGAAACAGATCAATAAGACATATAGTTAAGATTTTAATATTTCGATTTCAGTAATTGAATGAGCTGTCTGTCCTAACGTAGATAAACTTAGTATGTTTAACATGAGTAGGGATACGTCCAGAACGCACATTATAGACAATTGAGAGATGATATATAGGTGAGGTTAGGTTGTTGTGGCTGCTATCGCACACTTAGACCGGCGATTGGTCCTTTGCGATACCACTCTATGTAAGCCTATAGGTCCGAGTTTTCGTAGAACGATCTGCGCATTACATACAGCTCCATGTCAGCCAATAGTACTGACATGGAAGATGGGTCGGCACGACAGGGAACGACAGGGGATCCAGTTATATGTTCATTTTACACCACCGATCGCACCGCCCAAACGATCAAAGGTAAAAAACCCATTTGCATCTTGCACCGAATCGGGATTCGAACCCGAAATCTCCCGCTCCAACTGCCGCAGCTTTAACCGCTGCGCCACCTGGGTGGTTTTGAAATATGTAAGTGGTGTTAACGTTAAGAATGAGAATAATGATAATGATATAATTTCTTGACATGATAGCCACCGTAACCTAACTAACCTATTCCTGGGAACATAACTAATTTTTACTAATATTTGTTATTTTTAATGATCCAACAGCTTTCATTATATATAACAAATGGCCAGTAAATAATAATTCGAACTCTCAAGTTTATATTCTCAAAACTTAATTCATCCATAAACTTAAACAACCATAAAATAAAAACTATTTTGCCATAAAACAAAGTAAATGCAACTCGCATAAAAATTCGTGGCACATACACAAACTGTCAACAGATTTGATCGCAAATATTAGACATAACTTTATATTTATATATGGTGACGCTAACAGGCAATAAAACGTAGAAAGCTCAAATTGGATACACCATAAACTTGTTTAATTTACTCGTACACAGAGGCACGTGAGTAATATAATTTAGTAAGAAAATATATACCTGCATACCTGTTATTACAGAGAGCTTTTTCGGTTTTATTGAATAATCAATATGACCAAGCATCATAACATCGTGGTCATCGTCAATATAAATAAATTTAATCTTATCCCAACATATAGTATACCATAATATTATGTTAATTTAACCATAAGACGGTAATAACATCTAAAATAGGAAAAATGTATTTTCTTAAAACTTTTTTGACATTTGAAATATACTTGGATAACTTTTGATATCTACCAATACATAAACGTGCAGATATAATATTATGTATCTTATAATCATATTATGTTTTTGATAGCATAAATTATTTTCATTTTATGTACTCATATTTACATACGAGTACATAAATGGAATAATTCAAATTTTATTGTTAAAATTTTTTACGATTTTTATGACTTTTGGAATAAATTTTGAGAAAGCTTCAAAAGTTTTGTTATATATAGAGGTGACAGCTTTTATAAGTAGAAATGAAATTTTTTTGTCATGTATATAGATATTTTTGAAATAATGTTATTTTAATGAAAGTGTGATTGGGGAATGGAGTGTATATATGACTCATCTGCCCCAAAAACACCTTCCAAGACGTACTTGTTTCTTGTAGTACAAATTATTAGTCAAATTTTGACACTTGTTTATGAGCTTAATGTAAAGTCACGGAACTCAATCTACTCATTTAATTATGAATTTAGGGTACTAGCCTATACGAGGACTTCGTAGTGTTAGTCGGGTATATTGAATTTATTCGATTTTTGGTACCAAATATTCGTGACTCTACTCAATTAAGACGAAACAACTGGTTTCATTTCTGATGTAAATTCGTATTCTTTAAAATATCAGTTCGCGTATTCAAAAACTCCAATACCTCGTCAAATTACTTTCTGAAGTTTCCTGCACATACAAACAATTCTCTGGATTCATTAGATAGTGTTGGCAGCTTTTATTCAGGCTTTATAGATCGAAAGAATATTTTATCTGTCTAATATTGAATTGGTTAAGTAATCGATTGTTTTATGGACGGAATGATAAACGAAATTGATGAATGATAAGTAAAGTTCATGCAAAGCTTCATGGTGAATGAACCAACTGGTAATAAGCTTTCATAAAAGTATAAATGTCAAAAGTAAGAGTTTAAATGTCTCAACAACGAAGCTTTTAATTGCAGAGCTTTAAGGTGTTGTAGAATAAAAACGGCTTATTTTGTATATTTTCTAAAAAGCTTGCAAAGACAACCTTAAATTAGCCTTAAGCTTCCTTAGGACAACTAAGTCAACGAAAGTGGAAATATAATGTAGTTTTAGTGCTAGTTTGTAATGTTTTACATAGTAGTGTAAACAGCAATAAACTCAACTACGGGTTTGAAGAATTTTAAACATAAAAACTTTTTCAAAGTACAATGGTACATTTACTAAGAGGTAAATTTTGAGCTTATTCAACCGTATTTGGCGCAATGAAAATAAAAATAAAATCTAAATACTTACGTATTTCTGGCTTTTTAATAATACTAATTGCGGCTTGAACTTACCTGGAACGAGAAAAAAATATTATTATTGTATCAAAAATTTAAAATACATTGTCGCTTGTCTATGATGTAATGCAGACAACCCGTTTTGATTCTTTTGAAATGCAGGGATGAGGTACAGCTGTTTGTTTTCACGATTGAACCACTAAATTATAGTTTATGGTCGGTAAAAAACATATTAAGTTTAGGCTGATCGTGAGAAGTTTCAATGAGTCGTCTGTAAAGATTGATCATTCCTAGATATTAACTTCTGTACTGTGTTTAAAATCTACAATCAATTTAACTCGTTTGAGTGAATGTTTAGCAAAAAAAAAATTGAACAACAAATGCACATTGATCGCACTTTTATTGAAGGAATCAAATACCGACAACTTTTTCCAAGAAATTGTTTCACGGTGTGTTTAAATAGAGGTGACATTAACTCATCGTCTTTATGAGCCGTTAACGGCAATTATAAATTTATCGGATGCTGTAAACAGTGGGTTTTATATAATGTCAGGTGAACCATTCTTTATTTCTTACATATATATGAAGAGTGGAGTAATTATTTCTCTTAGCTTCTAAATAGACAGACACCACGTATACTAAGCAACAACCTCTCTTGCGTCAATCCATCAAGATGACCCAATCAAAACAGACACCCGATGGGGATGGTATTTGCCATGGTGTCCTGGAGAAATGCTACGAAAACGACGTTGTCTATTCTTAGACTTGCATCAGGCGTTCGACAGGATTAAGCAGAACGCGTTATTAAACGTATATTTTCTATCTTGCCAACTTCTAATGAATAAGTCAAAGTGTTAGATGCTTATTGAATTTTGGATAACTTCGAGATGTCACAAAAACAATATTAAAGGGTGAAAGATCATTCATCGCCGAGCATAACTCCGTTTTCGTAGAACCTCGAGGAAGTCCTCCTGAACTGAAGGAGCATCATTGAAGCGGCCAAATACCTACTTGGGACGTAGCGCCAGTGGAAAAATAAGAAGTGTACGTCGTGTATATGTCACGCCCAATTGTGATGAGGCTGCATATTATACGTAACCCTGTATCTTCTTAAAAAGATACATTAATACCCTATGCGTTATTTTCATATTATATTAAAAAGCACTCAAACATATACTTATTAAAAATGTCAATAAAATTAATCGAACCAAATTCTGGTTAGTTCAGCATCTCGCTCACCACACACATCATCTAATAATGTATAAATCAAATCAAACACTAAAAATACACTGATATACACTACCAATTCATCATTTACCCACAACGTTGTAGGTTTGAGATGAAAACCTTAAATATATACAGAACAAAAAAAAATCTCAATCAAATTAAGCTTTACGAGTATTATGCAATCGGGTAACCAATAGTGATCAATACATTGGAAGTAAAAATATTATTCGATATGTTAAACATAAAGATGTGTATCCGAAATGTAAGATGATTGATTATTTATGTATGTATATAGATGTATATGTAGCATTATATTGAGATTGAGAAGTGTATGTATACGTTTTTTTCGACATTATACTCCAGAAACTCGGTTTCTTGTTCGAAATTTTGATACGCCGTCGTCGTACGATACCAACAACAAATTAAAACCCCAAACACCGCAATCGAAATAATATTTGTTTATTGTTTGTTCTCTAATATCTAGATAAATATTTAACGAAAATGTTGATTTGATTGATTGTTTAGGTTTTGATAAACGAAAATTGTTTATGTTATGTGGTTGGTTACAATTTACTTGTAAATAATAGTGTGTTTCATCATCATCGTCAGCATCAAAGGAAATTATATATTCTGAATTACTTAAGCATGTTTCGAGAAAATCACTTTGATCGTATAACATCTTGGCATATATATATATATATATATATATATATATATATATATATATATATATATATATATATATATATATATATATATATATATATATATATATATATATATATATACATATATATATATGTATATATATATATATATATATATATATATATATATATATATATTTATATATTTATATATTTATATATATATATATATATATATATATATATATATATATATATATATATATATATATATATATATATATATATATATACTCAGAGAAAAACGCAATGCGTTATGTACTAAGCTGATATCGTAACTTGAAAAATGTAAATATTAGTTACTTTTTGAGAAAACTTTACATGTGCAAAGTAAAGAGCATTCAAGTAAGATTCAACTATTCTACGTTAATATAGCAAAATTTGAAATGAAATTTTTTGATATGTATCATCGAAGTCGTTAAAATGGTTTCCACACTGAACCAAATATTTTTGTTGAAAAATATAAATGAGGTATAACTGAGTACCACTCAATATAACAAATTTTAGTGACAAAAATATTGATAAATATTTGTCAGTATTTTTATTATTATTTTGAACAAATTTTTTCATTTCGAATTAAAATATAACAGTTATACCTTCATTTATATTTTTCAATTAAAAAAAATTTTTTTTATTATTCTTAATGAACATTATTCTTAACAATATTTATTAGTATGATTAAAATGTATTCTATATGATAAATTTAACAGTTTTTTTTAAATGATCTAATTGATCAGTTTGCTATCAAAGTGAACATCAATCTTGATCGATAAGAAAAAAGAAATTTGGAAAAAATGGCCGATATTTCACGTAAATTATTGTAATTCGCTAGCACTAAACGTACTCGACTGAAAGTATATATATAATAATTGTAAGTCAAATCAGAGATTATGGAGGGGGAAGTTCAAAATGATTTTTTTAAGTTATAATGTTATTAAAAATTAAATTATTTCAGTGATTATTTAATTACTACTAATAATAAAGTAGTAAGCTATACCATATTCCACGCTCGAACATAACTTCTGAATGGCCGGCAAGATTTAGAGGAGGTAGAAGATATTCTAGATTTGTTTCAAACAGAATCCAATTCATGAGTAGTTATTTATGATTCAATGGAGTATATATAACATATATTATAATCGATAAAAGCAAATTATTTGCAACCCAACAATAGTAAACATTTAACTACTTGATTGATTTTCATGAAAATATTTTACGATTTCGCAAATAAAAAGTAGCAAGTCATGAAAATTTATATTCAAAAACAAAATTATCGCACAAATCGTCCTTTTGTTTTCATATTAACTTGTGATTCGCATTGTATTACACTAGTACCTCGAGTTGCGTCGATTCGAGTTGCGCTGTTTCGATTTGCGTCTCAAAAAAAAAATTAATACCATAATTTCCATTTGTAGATGTCCATTTTTCAGAGTTATCTAGAAGACGGATCTGGTTTTATACAAACTTTACAAAACGGAACACATAAAAAAAATGTAGTAAAATTGAAAAGCAAATAAGGATTTATCCTTCACTATCATTTATGATGAAACTTTCCTCAGTTTTGTGCGTATCGTGTGTCATATTTGAGCTTCGGCTTAGTTCTTTGAACCAATGATTTTAGTATGTACATACAATATGTTTCCAAATCTGTGTATCTGGTTCAATAATATATGCATAAAAATATATGAAATATTTTATTTATTTTTTAAGTTGCGTTGTTTTGAGTTGCGTAACATTTTCCTGAAATTAGCGACACAACTCGAGACTCTAGTGTAATATGATATATATATATATATATATATATATATATATATATATATATATATATATATATATATATATATATATATATATATATATATATATATATTAATACGATTTCTCCTAGTAGCGATTCCAACCAAACCAAGTTTCCGTTTGATCGTTGTTTCGTCTGTATACTGCGTGCATGCTACTTTTTAATTGCAAACATTTTAGTTATTCTTTTCAATCATAGATGTCACTTGCGTTCGAAACACTATACTGCACCCAAATCATTGCACATCCAATTATATTTCTCTATGGAAAGCCATACTTTCCTAATGGGCATCCTTTAAGTTTTCCTCGAAGACCCCTTTAAATTCGGTAGATTAGATTGTTAATCCTTGTTATCATCTTGTATGGTCTTTTCAAAATGTACAGTAGTTTTAGTGATAAATTCTTCCAGATTAAGTTGTAAGGCGAGACTATCTGTTCCTTTTGAATTGTTCATATCGAGGCTTCATCTGTTGTCTCAATATAATTCTTCTGATAATTAGTTTTTCGCTATTTAATTGGAGTTGTTGCTGAAAATGTTCAAATTTTAATGCATAGCTCGCCCAATATCCAAGACGCATTTGAACTCCATTATGAGTTCTGAGTATCATTTAACACGAATTCACACAAATTGAACTTTTTGTGAAACCGTACTACCGTGTAATCGGGGGAGCTCGATTCAAATATCTTATTATTTCGATCAATACCTCACACTCAAATATCACATAGAAGAGACTCTCGAGGATGGAAACTTCTTATTACGTCGAGATGACCCAAACACCCGGTTAGGATTGTATCTGCCCTGAAGTGTTCAATTAGGTCGGCGATCAAATATTTGAGTTTGTATAGCAAAGTTTGATTTTTTATTAAATATGTTTGAAATAAAATATCACAGAAGAGTGGAACACGGCACTTATCTGTCCACTAAATAAAAATATAGATTATAAAAATATAGAACGTAGTTGCGACCAAACTATCAACGACTGATCAAACTTTTATTCGGAGGATGATCCGAGAGAAGTGATTTGTACAAAACAACCTTGTATATAGTATGATCGTAGATTTCCAGCATAAGGTGCTTATTGAATCAATGTATAAGGTGCTTATTGAAGTTAAAATTTCGGATGCCTTCGAGATATAATATAAAATAGCCCAAATTCAACCAATCGTTTGAATACATCATCCGTACAAATCAATCCAACTATTAGAATCATCTCACTGAAAAAGGTCCTCCTCCCATTTGAATCACCGACGAAGTGAATACCAAATATATCGTTACTGCAAAAAGGTAGACATGCGAAAGAGAAATTTCAGGAGAAACACAATATGAGGTAAATATTTTGGATCATCGAGCAGCGAGGCGTGCTCCGTTTCTCTAGACACTTCATCGAGGAAGAAAATTATATTATTTGTAATCACTTAACCATGTTTCGAGGAAAACAACTTGATCGTATAACATCGATACACACATACATATAGCTCGACTCAAAGTTATTATTATTCCGATAAATACCTCAGATCCAAATATCCCGCACAGAAGAGACACTCGAGATTTTTAATGGAAACTCCATTAAAATTGTTTTTGCTGCTGTATAATATATAATTTTATTCACATTTTGAAAAGAGCTTTTTTGGGTGGGATGTGTTGTGCATATGCGGATATGAACATAAAATGAGTTTCACATACGAGTACGAGTACATTATGGAAATAGATTTTTTATTAAAAATATTTTTATTATCTTCGTGTAAACACATATCATGTTATTATAGACAGGCTTGTTATAATATGTGCTATATACTCTGCTCACATTTAATATTATGCGAGATAATAATATCGTTATGGTAATCAAAATTGTTGAACAAAAAAATTAATAAGCATAAATATTTTTGATTTCAATATAAATTATTGGATGCATAATTAATTTATCAACGTTTATTGTGTTAGCATCATGGTCGCTTTTATATAAGCATTTCAAGCTTTCAATCAGTGAAATATTACACAGTGTACTTGTAGCGTCAAAACTGTAGAGTTTTTCTTAAAGGTCTTGATTTGCTAGATTAGTCTAGTTTAAGTCCAATTGATTCCTGCTTTTCAGTATGTAGCTCATCTAGGTTCTTATCTTTATGGTATAAATATATAGTCTTCATGTGTTAAGTATAACCCACCATACGACTGTATGACTAACTTAACCTCTCTATTTCGTCAATTTTTATTCTTCCAAGATGTCTGACTGTATGTTTTTATGATGTTGACCTTGCGGGTGGGTGAGCTAATTTTCTTGAATGGTTTGTTTTGATCCTCAAGAAGATTATCGTTTAGTGTCCAGTAAACTTTTTGTTAATGAAGTTGACACGTATGGATGACATCCAAGTATAGTCAGCGTTGCATCAGTAGCGTTTTGTAATATATAGTAGTTGAGTCTTGCTTGATTGTATACAATAAAGCTAATATTGCAGTGTCATCCGCAAATATTGCAATATTAGTTCCACTTTGTAATTTGCACATCTTTTATAGAACTTCAGCTAATATTTTTCTTTTAATAGTTGTTCTTACCCTCTTTCAAAGAGGTCTAGATTATCTGATGTTACTCTGGGAAAGGGCTGTGGTGCCTGAAATTTATTTTCTGGCCTAGCTATAAGCAAGTTATCAGTATCCTTAGCAATTCTAGCCTAAGTTACATAATCATTTTTAAAATTGGGTACCCCTATGTTTTGTTGCATTTAGTTGGCAGACTTTTCGAGCTTTCTATTTTGCACTAACTAAATATCTCGTTTCTAGCAAACAATTATGTTGCTTTATCGTTTTATATCGACCAGGCAGTGCTTCTGTTGAGGCTCGCAAGTAGTTCCTTTTCCTTCAAAGAAAACAGTATTAACCGCACAGGCTCTGTAGTGTTTTCACCTCTAACCTTAATGTATAGGTTTGTGCTTTATGAAATCGGTTTCGTAAACAAAGTCGAACATTGCTTTAGGAACAGGGCTGTAACTCACACCGTTCGTAAACAACTCCATTTTTGATGGTTTCTAAATATTTGATTATTAGTCATTTTGATTAACAAACGCTGCAAGTTCAAAATAATCCGTATTTTGTATTTATAAATTCTGTTTAGATAACAGTGTGCATATCTGCTTGATGCCATTTCAGTTGGCAACAGAACTTTTGTATTTATTACAATTCTTGGCTACCTTGCACCCTTCGTACTGGCCAACGCAGCTTTTCAGCACTGTATACATTCTGTATACTGAATAGTTTCAGTTTTCAAGCTTATGCGATTTTCAGCTGCTTGCACGCATCTATGGGTATTTAGGATGAAGTATGTGTGTTGGACAATTAGATTTGTCAATTTTTCAGCACCTACAAGAAGAAAAATGAGGTCAAAGCAAAGAGCGGGTTTAAGGGGATCGATGTTTTTTCCAAACGACCATCGGTATCGACGATCTAAAACCAACGATCCTCAACTTAGCCACTACTGTTGCGAGCTCTTTTCAAATTTGGCAATGGTTGAATGCCCTTATATCTACGAGCTTATAAATATGTTGTTAAATTTGCTCAAATATTCCTTATTTGTTGGTTTAAATCATGGCTGTTAGATAAACCTACCTCGGGAGGCCAATCATTATCAAAAATTTTCAATTTATTTTCTTAATGCAACAGGTTCATCAGTAATTCTATTTTTACACGGGCTGTATGCTAATTATGTCCAAAACAAAATGTAAGGCTGGACAGCTCACGATAAAATGAGTACATCGTATATACGGAATGGAAAGCTAGTCTCATGTGATTAAAATGATTTTAATATTGCCATGGCCGCAGTTAAAACCAAGAACAGGATTCTGAAGCCGTTTGTTTTTAGAGAAAGAGCGTATATAGCCCACCTTGAATCGTATCACGAGGTGATTTTTGTTTTGCCTTCGAACAAGAATCTGTAATATTGACTAGATGCTGATTTTGTTTAGACATGAGTTCTTTACACCACTAGGGTGTCGTCATAGAGTTTATATTTCAACACTGATCGTAATCGCGTGATAAAAAATTTACCTGGACTTCTCACATGAACAAAAACTGTAACCACTGTACATTTTGGTTGCGGTATATAAACACTGTGACTCGAGCTTAAATTTTCGGATTTGAACCTTTCTTAGATTCTAACCCAGGTTGTAGTTATCGTTCATAAAAATACCATTTCGTAAGGAATTTATTACGTCCACATACTTAATGTCCACCAGTTTGCTCGATTACCAGGACAACACTATTAAACCATGGAGTACTGATAAAACGTGGACAAAATTCTAAGATAGTCACAAGAACGGAAAATGGAAGAAAATATGAGGACTCTGCCAAAGAAGTTACGAAAATTACAAGGAACGATTGCAGAAAATACACAAACGACATTCTCAAGACCGCAGGATAAGCAGCTCTGCGTACACTATACCAATGCGTAAGAAAGGTCACTGGACAATTTCATATCATTTCATCACTAACCGACTGACCTTACAAATCGTAACCACACACATGAGCAAGAACATAGATGGGAAAAATACTAGAAAGGCAACTGTATCAGCAAACCGGATTACGCACATCAAAATGGCAATTATAACCAAACTATCCACTAGAAGTGAAAGCGAGAAGTGAAAACTGTAATCTAGCTGAGTTATTTAATTCAAAATCATATTCAGAATCCCGCACAAATGGAAAGAAGATTCAACCATAATGATACCAAAGAAATGCGACCTAAGAAGTGAACAATGCAGTAACTGGAGAAGTATTTCTCTTCTCAATAGCACAACAAAAGTATAAGCGACGATAAACATTATAAGGCGAATAACTCCATCAATCAACCAACAACTAAGAATGAAACAAGAAAGGAGATGTACAGTTAAATGAATCAAAGCTTTTCCCTTTCTTCGTAAAGATGTTAGAAACGTTTTGACTCAATTAGTCGAAACGCAATCTCGACACTTTCCCAAATTAAGACAGTGAGAAATTCATCAACTCGCGAGGAGTTATAGGCAAGACTGTAAACTATATCTCCATTATAAGTCCTACTAACGGTTGATCACATCGTGTGTAAACTCGTTACCGCATTCCTAAATGGTATTCAATGTGACCACTAACGAGACTCAATGATTTGGACTACGCAGATGATATTTGCTGGGTAGCACACAAACATGCCGATGTAATGGACACCCTAAGCTTCTTAATTAAAGCTATAAACCATTGTAATTCGTGTTTATCAAAATGGCGACCAACCATAAAACCTGGTATATGTTTAGGTAATCAACTTTATAGATACAAATCACAAGCAAACTGATAGGAATGGTGCACAACATAAATAAACGACGAAGACATATAAAAAGCTCTATACAAAAAAATATTCACCACCTCAACTATACATTGTGTATCTACATATGGGGTAGATAGCTACATATTCCAACTTGATGTATAATGTACGATACACAAACAACGTGCAAATGATAATCAAAATGATGCATGGTACTTTTACATGATACATTCATTGTCTTTTTTCCCACATGCTTAATCTCATTTTTAACCGCCCAGGTGGCGCAGTGGTTAAAGCTGCGGCAGTTGGAGCGGGAGGTACCGGGTTCGAATCCGATTCGAGGCAGGATGCAAAATGGGTTTTTCACCTTCGATCGTTTGGGCGGTGCGATCGGTGGTGAAAAATAAACATAATCTGGATCCTCTGTCGTGTTTAGAATCCTTGGGCCGACCCATCTTCCATGTCAGTACTATAGGACTGACATGGAGCTATGCAATGCGCAGATGGCTCTACGGAAAGACTCGGACCTATAGCCGTATAGAGTGGTATCACAACGGATCAAATTTGGTCTAAGTGTGCGATAGCAGCCACATCAACTTAACTTTTTTTAACTTTTAATCTCATTTTCCATGCACCAAAAATCTACAGTTGTTTGAATTGGTCAATTTGTCCGAATTTATGTACATACATATATTCGATATGTGTTGGGTAAAGACTGCGAAGACTGTTTTAGCCAGAAGTAGAAAAGCATGTACACAAAACCATCCGAATAATGGAAAAACGTTGGAAAAATTAAAAAAGTTATTTTCCACATCCACTGTGTATACGTAACTATGTCCATATATATACTTTTGATTTAGTTTATTAAACTATTGTTGTTGCTTTTATGTATATGTAATATTGTATGTGGGTGGGTGTTGTTCCCTAACGATGTTTTATGATCCACCCGCAAAAACCATATAAAGAATTCGATTTTTGTTTTATTAAAATGTGTGTGTGTAAATGGATTAATGAAATAGAGCTTTTTCATTTAGAAGCTTTTGTCCTTCGAGGTTTTGATTCTCTTGACTGCTAGCAACGTAATTAATATTCACATTTATCAAGCTTTTGCGAAATTTTGACAGAATAAGTTGTTACACAACAATGAAAGGATGTCTCGATAATTACGACCTCTGAGAAAGGTTGAGAATCGAACAAGCTGTCGAACAAACTTTTGTGAAATGGTCATCCTAAATAAATGCAGAAAAGTCACTGGAAACTTACGAATTATATCACCAATAAAAGATCAGACCCTGCATATCGTTACCACATATGAGCAGCAACTAAATAAATGGAAAAACTACAAGAAGGGCAACTGTTTAAGCGAACGAGATTACGAACTTCCTGATGGCAATTATATCGAAACAATCCTCGAATGGACCGAGAAGATAGAACTACCATCTAGAAGCTGAAAAATAATATGGCCATACCATTTTCAGTTGAAGTATGGAGTAACGGAAGAATCCTACATAAATGAAAAAAGGGTTTAACCATAACGATTCCAAAGAAAGGACTGGATAATGCAAAAACTGGATAGTGCAAGAACTGGAGAAGTAACTGGAGAAGTCCGTAAATCAACCAACAATCAAGAATGGAACGAGCTGGCTTTTTGCCATGCCGACCATTACGACCTCCAAGAAAGGTTGAGAATCGAACAAGCTGGCTTTAGACCAGGAAGAATTTTCACTGATCACATCAACTTAATCCATACCATCACGGAACAAAGTGTGAAAAATTTACAATTTGGCTGAAATGTGAAATGGGCATCCCAAATGATTGATTTAACTCATATAAAATGCTGCAAAATCAATTTCATCATATCAATTCTCCTGCTTGTATACAATGGGGATTAACAGATAAACTCAACGATCTGGAATATGCCTGCTCACAAAAAACCACAGACATGAAGCAGAAAATATAACAGCAATCAGATCTTTATACTTAACGAAGCTGGTATTTATAGATAACATCACAAAACGCTGCACAATAACGGAAACACTAGGGACAGAGGAATACCAAAACATAAGGTCTATACAGTACTTCTTCCATGTCGCGGAACCCCAAGATACTTCGATGGTTCAATGTGCGTGAAATCAGTACCAACTGTCGGATGTGGGAGATAGGAACATACTGATCAAGTGAAAGTTTCTTCTTCTCTTGTTCAGTATGTTCCTATCCGATAGTATATTCTATCTTCAGTATGTTCCTGCGGGTGTTTGTAGACAAGTGCCTTTGATGAATACTGAAGTGATTCTTGTGACTAACATTGAGCTGCTAAGAAAAACCAATCAGTATGGCATAGAGACTAAATACCAGCGATAGATTGGATTTACACTGATGCAATCACTGGTGATATATCAAGGATATTTATGGACATGAACAGAACAATGCTAGATGCAGCAAAACCACTTGGTAAATCATGGTAAGGATTTAAGGCTATATCGCTCTCTACAGAGTAATGAGCTTCAGCGTAGTGTACATCGTAAAATTGGAGATTTTTTATGGCTTTTACAGACAATTCATACCAGAGACCCCTGAGCCACCAGCGACAATGAAGGAACTGAACAGCATAGTGGAAACTTTCACAAATGCCTGCAATTGGTCCTTCAACGCTGCTGGCCCAATAGTTAAACCCAGGGGTAAGCAAAAACCGGCATGGTGGTCCAAGGAACTGGGGACCTACTGGAAGGCGTGTAGGACAGCATTTAATAGAGCCAAAAGTACGAGAGAGGCTCAGGACTGGGACTGCTACAAGGAGGACCTCAAGATATACAAAAAAGAATTAAGGAAGGCACAGAAGAAATCATGAATACTCTTTTGTGACAAAATAGAAGAAGTCTCCGAGACCTCTCGTCTTAGGAAGATTTTGTTTACCAATCCTACCAATCCCAGTTATTTGATTAAACCGGATGGATCCTGGACTGCTTCTAGTAAAGAATCCTTGGAACTTCTCATCGAAACCCACTTTCCAAGAAGCTTCGATGACTCGACAGGGACTGGTACTCATCAAGAAGCACACTCACAGCGCATAGAAGATATCGTAACCAAAGAACGGATCCTATGGGCAATTGAAGGGCTCAAACCCTTTAAATCGGCTGGTCCTGACCGAATTATACCCGCGGAGTTTCAGAACGATATCAGGAATTTGCACTAAATGCCTGATCTCGTGATTAACAGAACTCGATATGTGTTATCAACGTTGCGTTTGGAGCCATCTTTCGAAAGTCTTCTTTCGTAGTCAATCCATCAAGATCCAACTCTCGCATCCATACATGACAACGGGTCTGATTAACACTATGTATAATTTCAACGTATTCGTATTCCCAAGATATTTTGATGTTAGAAGTGGACGTAGAGGATATAAAACCCGATTACCTTAGTAATGAGAGATCCAAAACTCTTAATCTCAACACTCCTTCAAAGTGTGGTTACCACTACTGAAATCATCCAAGATGATTTCCATGAAGATATTTGGTTTTGGACTCGTTGATTTTGAGGCCAAGGGAAGCTGAACACTGTCCCTGTGGATCAAGTATCTCTTTCATTCCTTTGCCATTTAACTCAATGACACATATCATCTGCATATTCTACACTGCTAGAACTGCTTTATTTTTTCTTGCAATCGTAAATCGGGTCTGCGCTACATTGTGGGCTTTATTTTATTGCTCAGTAGCAAGGCGACACTTCTCAACAAACCAATCATTTTTGGGCTTAGTTTTCACTATAGTGAGAATGTGCTGGGCAGCATCGTCAATAGATGTTTTCAATATACTGCCCAGACACAGTTCACTTCTTCAGATTGGTCATTTGATCGTAAAATGCAATTACTGACAAGATCTTAATAGTTTCGTTGCGTTTCTTCATTTATCAGACTTTCATAGGAAAATTTGTGTTGTATATTCCCCTACTCCACTGACTTGTATGAAAATTTCCATCATAGCTTTGCAGTGACCAGATAATGGCTTTCGATTATCGACTGCTTGGAAGTCCAACACTGCCTTTTTACCTGTGGCCCAATAAGAAATCCAACTTTAAGATTTTTCAAGGTCGTCTCCACTCTGTAGCAACGTATTGGGACACATGTTCCCCCCCTTTAGTCCATCTAGTTTTTTGGAGCGCTTCTAGTTTCAGCCGATACTCTTTTATACATGTAATAAGACCGTCAAACGCGCCAGTGTACAGTTGGCACTGAACTCCGTTGGCACTCTGTGGAGCTGGTTAATTCGCCGTGCTTGTCAGCCCAATTCACTGATTGAGGCTCAGATGCAGCGTTCAATGTACTGTGTAAATCTGGATTGTCCAAACCAGAACTAGCACCAATTTTATGATCCGTTTTTCTTCTCGTGTCCAAAGTAAAGCAAAGGTCCAAATTTATCGTTGGTTGTGCGTCGTATCAAAAGTATAGCGGTGGTCAAAAATATGTTGAGGCGGTGTTTTCTCGTATCCAAAATAGTATAGCAGGGGTCGTAAATGTATCTAAGCGGTGTCTCTCGTATCCAAATGATGTTCCAGGTAAAAAATAATAATCACTGTGTTTTTAAATTTTAGGTTTTATTCTGATCACTGTATCACTGTATGCTTTCGCAGTTCGCTTTTATAATAATAATTTTTATTCTTAAAAATATTTTTTTTTTAACATAAAAAATTCGCGCCTTTTAATATTAATTCATACAATAGAGACCTCTATGTTTTCAAAAATTACCAAATAAATATTAACCATAAAATATTTAGTTAGCTACGGTTATTAGGGTTGGTTATCAATTAAATTAACAATAAGTTTAATGAATAATAAAAAATGTCAAACAGGTAAACAAGAAATCAGCTGATATGGAACATTTTACAATCACAGGTGATTATAATGTTATGACTTGAGGTTAGTGTTTTATTTATATAAATCAAATGTGTAATAGATGTGTATCAAATGTGTAGAATCAAATGTGTATCAAATGTGTAGAAGTTAGAGTTAAAATAAAAGAATAAATTAAATGTGTTGAAACTAATTGACTGAAGGTCATAAGCTGTGGATTTAGATAAGTGTATTCATATTAATTTTTGACATGGACAAATGCTACTTTGTGGATTATTTTTTTTAGGTATCAACATTCTCCGCCCCGTTAACGATACCGTCGTTAACTATCGCTACATTCTCTTGCTCTGGTAGCTTAGACAATTTTACAATTGGCCGTTTAAGTGTTGTTGTGGATGTCTTTAAAGTGACAACTCTAACTCTTCCATGTTGATCTGGATGTAACTGAACAACTTTTCCAAGTACCCATTTGTAAGTTGGTAAATTGTCTTCCTTTATTAGCACGACATCGCCAATGTTAAAGTTTTGTTGTGGTTCACGCCATTTTGCTCTTTGTTGCAGATTGTGTAGATACTCGATGCTGAATTTTTTCCAAAATGACTGAACACGCTGCTGGATACATTGCCACCTTGTCAGCCTTCCAACTGGTATGGTTTCACCAATCTCTTCCTCAGGTAGGTAAAAATTCGCTGAGCCTATGAGAACGTGCGCTGGTGTTAAAACATCAATAGCTGCATCATCATTTGCTGTTGCGTATAGCGGCCTTGAATTCAGAATCGACTCGATCTGGCTTAGCAAAGTTGCCATCTCTTCAAACGTTAAATGAGTGTTGGATGTACATTTTGAAAGATGGGTTTTTACAGATTTAACCCCTGCCTCTCAAAGTCCTCCAAAATGAGGCGATGCAGGTGGATTAAAATGCCATTGCACCTCCCCCTTTGATAAAAACTCTGCAACAACAGTATTGTGATTATTATCTAAAATTATTTTATATATATCATTAAGCTTTCTGTTAGCTCCAATAAAATTGGAACCGTTGTCACTGTAGATATTGGCTGGAGCACCACGTCTTGACACAAATCGCTTGAGGGCAGCTATAAAGGCATCAGTTGACAAGTCACTCACTGCTTCAATGTGAATAGCCTTCGTCGCCATGCATATAAATAAGGCTATGTATCCCTTTATTAATCTGGCACCTCGTCCTTTCTTCGAAGCAATTTGTATAGGCCCCGCATAATCTACTCCACATGAAGTAAATGGCCTAGCTGCTTTAACTCTTGCAGTTGGTAAGTCACCCATTAGCTGTTTAGATGTTTTCGCGTTGTTTCTGAAACATCTTACGCACTTATTTAAAATTGTCCTGACTGAACTTCGGCCACCGACTATCCAAAATTGCTGTCTCGTTAGGTGAAGCGTTAATGTTAAACCAGGATGCAGATTTGTTTCATGAACGTACAATATAACGATTCGACTCAGTGGATGGCCCTTTGGCAGTATCATAGGATGCTTATAATCGTATTGACAATCTAAGTTATTTAACCTTCCGCCAACTCTCAAAACACCGTTTGCATCAATAAACGGCGCCAACGAAAGAATGTTGCTGTTTCCTGGAATAGCCTTTCCTCTCTGTAGACAATTAATTTCTTTGGTAAATGCTTCTCGCTGTATATGTTTAAAGATGATGTCTCTGGCGTTCCGAATCTCCTTTACGGATAAAAATCTTAAAGTTTTGTTTTTCGGTAATCGTATATTTTTTACAAATCTTAAGACATATGCTAGGACCCTTAATAATTTGAAATAAGATGAGATCCTGGATATTAGCAAGTCTATTATGTGTTCTTCTGATTGCGTATTAAAAGCGACGAGTTTGAAGCTTTTTCGCTCTTCAACCAAATGTTTTTCGTCGGCAGAAACCACCTCTTGAACAGTAAAATCAGTGCTAGAGCTTTTCAACCACTCTGGACCATGCCACCATTGATGCAAATTTAACAGTTGCGAAGGAAATACTCCTCTTGACGCGCAATCCGCAGGATTATACTCGGATCGTACATGGTTCCAACGGTTTCGAGGTAGTTGACTTAAAATCTACGACGTGCGATTAGCCACAAACGTTTTCCATCTTGCTGGATGGCTGGATAGCCACATTAGAACAATTGTGGAGTCGGTCCACCCAAAACATTTTACCGGATTCTTTATGGTAGCTTTCACCAGAGCTAGTAGTTTAGTTAGTAGATGGGCACCACATAGTTCCAGTCTCGGCAAGGATACTTGTTTAATTGGTGCTACTTTGGTTTTCGATGCCATAAGATTAATTGTAACTGTGCCGTTTTCACTTATGGTTTTGCAATACACTACGGCACTGTACGCCTTTTCACTTGCATCGGAAAATCCATGCAGTTCTACTGTGCCGTCCTGTGGAATGTATCGATTTATTTTTATGCGTTCTAATAATTTCAACTCACTTCGAATTCGTTTGTAGGTGTCTGCCACGTTGTCTGGTAGCTTATCGTCCCAGCCCAATTTCAGTAACCATAGAGATTGAAACATTATCTTCATTAGGATGATAGTTGGAGACAACCATCCACACGGATCAAATACTCTGGAATATTCGGAGATAACTTGTCGTTTTGTTGGTTCTCTCTCACTCTCGATATTTAACTTGAATATGAAAATATCCTCCTGCGCATTCCATTGAAGTCCCAGTATTTTCGTCTCGGTTGAATTATGGAATATCGAAACCTCACTTGTATTTTCCATCGCCGTAATATCCGATACGTTCGATTTCCACTTCCTTATGTTAAATCCTCCAGTTAATAATGCCTCAGTAATTTTTTCTTTAATGTTGTGCGCTTCTTCTACCGTTTCTGCTCCTGAGATAAAATCGTCAACATAAAAATCATTCAAAATTCGCGATATAATAATATCTTGGTAATTATGTTGATTATCATAAGCAATCTGATGTAGGGTTCTAATGGCTAAAAATGATGAACTGGCTAAACCAAAAGTAACAGTATTCAATTTATAGTGCTTAAGTTCATCAGATACTTCACTTCGCCACAAAATTCTTTGAAATTGCGTGTCACTCTCTCGAACCAAAACTTGATTGTACATTTTTTCGATATCTCCAATCAGCGCTATTTTGTGACTTCGGAATCTCATTAAAATTGCCCACAAAGTTGGCTGTATGGTTGGACCAACTAGCATTGTCTCATTTAAAGCGATTCCTGTTGAAGACTTTGCAGAGCCATCAAATACAACACGAAGTTTGGTCGTTTCACTTGTTTCCTTCAGCACACAGTGATGGGGCAAATAAAAGCTTTTCTCTTCATCTATGGTAATGTCAGTCTCTTTGATAAGCTCCAAATAACCTCGATTAATATATTCGCTTATAAATTTTGCATACTCCTCTTTAAGTGCTGGATTAGCTTGCAGCTTTCTTTCTAATAATAAAAATCTACGCCTTGCTGCACTCACTGAATTCCCAAGTTTAGCTGCATTCTTCTTAAACGGAATGGCTACAATGTAACGTCCATTATTGTCTCGTTCACAAGTACTCTTGTAATGTTGTTCACATTCAGCTTCTTCTGGATCTAGAATATGTTCGCTAGGCATCTCCTCTTGTTCAAAAAACCGCTTTAAGGTATTGTCAATATCGACATCTAAATGCAAATTAAGAGTGCAATTGTTCACTTGCACTGTCTCGCTGGTCAACACACTATTTTTATTTGTTATTCCCGATACAATCCACCCAAACATTGTGCGTTGCGCCACTAAAGTGTTGTTAATATTGGATAGCCGCCCATTTCGAAGAATGTGGAAAAATCTATCAGCACCGATTAAAATGTCAACCGGTCCAACTTGATTATAATTAGGGTCAGCTAGTTTCAAATCATTTAGAAAACTCACATCTTTACAATCAAAATCAAAACTTGGTAATCTGTTAGGTAGTTGACTGAGTATAAGCGCATCAATATGCATTGTATCCTTCGCCGAATAAATTGAGTTTACTGAGATGGAAACCATTCCTTTAGTCGTTACTTTTCCGGAGGCTAAACCAGTAATTGTAATGCTTGCCTTGGATCGAGGCAATTTCAACCGCTGCATGCAGGTCTCTGTTATAAAGGAGGCTTGAGACCCGGAATCTAACAATACTCTGCATTTGTGAATTGCTCCATATTTATCAGTTACTTCTACTATCGCCGTGGGAAGTAATGATTGGAAACTAGGTAGATGTGCCGCATTCGATTCAATATTTTTAGCTATACTGGTTTCTGAAATATTCAAAATGTTACCATTTAATATTTCTTCACTATTTAATTTCTTCGCTTCTTCGAAATGTAAAGTCAAATGATGTCTCCGATGACATTTACCACAACTATATTTTGACCTGCATACTACAGACTGGTGAGAAGGAGAAAGACAATTAAAGCACAGTTTTTTCTCCGCTACTATTCCTTTACGTTCAGGCACTGTTAGATTTATATATTTGTCACATTTACTCAAATAGTGCTCTCCCGAACATAATGGACAAGTAAATTTGGCGACATGTGATACCAATGAGCTTACTCGTTTCATTGCAGGTACCTTAGCTCTTTGCATTGAGCTTAAACTTTCTAAGGCATCACTTCTTTTATTTAAAAATACCAAAAGTTGAGTAAAAGAGGGAAAGTCCATCTCAGTGGTTTCATGAGCCCATGCTTCTTTTGATTCGTTGTCCAATTTATTTACCAAAAAATAAACGAGCCATGGATCTCGACCTTCCGCTTGTTCACCTAGTACCTTCAAACCCCTTATGACTTCATCTGATATATCCGACAAATGGCGAATGGATTTTGCACAACCTTGTTGCAGGCTTGGTTGATCCATAAAGCGTTTTAACAAAGTTTGCACCACGTGTTTGCGTTTATCAAACCTGGCTTTAACCTTGTCCCAACCTTCGTCATAATTAGCATCGGTCACAGTTAAATGCTTAATTAGAGCATATGCATCTCCTTTGAGTAGGCTTTTCAAGTACTGTAGTTTATGTACTTTAGGAATTTTTTCGTTGTTATGAACCGAGTTTTCGAATAGATCCCGAAAAGACGGAAAATCTGCGTAATTGCCACTAAACTCAGGAATGTTGACACGAGGTAGGCGAACTTCACTTTGCCGTTTGTTTATTGAAGAAATCTCTTGCAGGAAATTGCTTTGATTAAGCATAAGCTCCTCTACTAAATGATTACTAAGGTTAGAATTGATTTCTTCATGCTGTCTTTCCAGTCTAACCAATCTTTGCTTCAATTCAGCGTAGGTGTCCTCGATTTTTTCAACCAAATCCATATTTGCGTCATCGAATTTACCTTTCATTAGCCTTTCAAGAGCTTGAAATTCCTTCCATTCATCAGCTAAAAGCGTAATAAAAGTTTTTATTTCACTGATACGAGTGTCGGCTGTGAATGTTGATGTTTGAGTTTTAATACTTTCAAAACTCTTTATCATTCGCTTTAATCCTCGGGCCTCTGCCATAGTTCAAATTCACGGTTTATCACTTCACGTTTTTTTTTATAGAAGCTTTGATTTAACTGGTTTAAATTTTCACTGGTCACTTTATTGTTTTATTTATAGTTTTAATTTTCAATAAAGTTCAAAGAAAATAATCTTCTACTCACAGTTTATACCCAAGCGGAAAATTGGCGCCAAAATTCCAAATTCGAAAGATCCGGCTCGAAGGACCAATGTACAGTTGGCACTGAACTCCGTTGGCACTCTGTGGAGCTGGTTAATTCGCCGTGCTTGTCAGCCCAATTCACTGATTGAGGCTCAGATGCAGCGTTCAATGTACTGTGTAAATCTGGATTGTCCAAACCAGAACTAGCACCAATTTTATGATCCGTTTTTCTTCTCGTGTCCAAAGTAAAGCAAAGGTCCAAATTTATCGTTGGTTGTGCGTCGTATCAAAAGTATAGCGGTGGTCAAAAATATGTTGAGGCGGTGTTTTCTCGTATCCAAAATAGTATAGCAGGGGTCGTAAATGTATCTAAGCGGTGTCTCTCGTATCCAAATGATGTTCCAGGTAAAAAATAATAATCACTGTGTTTTTAAATTTTAGGTTTTATTCTGATCACTGTATCACTGTATGCTTTCGCAGTTCGCTTTTATAATAATAATTTTTATTCTTAAAAATATTTTTTTTTTAACATAAAAAATTCGCGCCTTTTAATATTAATTCATACAATAGAGACCTCTATGTTTTCAAAAATTACCAAATAAATATTAACCATAAAATATTTAGTTAGCTACGGTTATTAGGGTTGGTTATCAATTAAATTAACAATAAGTTTAATGAATAATAAAAAATGTCAAACAGGTAAACAAGAAATCAGCTGATATGGAACATTTTACAATCACAGGTGATTATAATGTTATGACTTGAGGTTAGTGTTTTATTTATATAAATCAAATGTGTAATAGATGTGTATCAAATGTGTAGAATCAAATGTGTATCAAATGTGTAGAAGTTAGAGTTAAAATAAAAGAATAAATTAAATGTGTTGAAACTAATTGACTGAAGGTCATAAGCTGTGGATTTAGATAAGTGTATTCATATTAATTTTTGACATGGACAAATGCTACTTTGTGGATTATTTTTTTTTAGGTATCAACAGCCAGGTTTTCGAAGTGACTGCACGTTCCACATGCTGATCATTATGTGGAACTTTTGTTTTGGCGGTGTCCCATTTTCTTTTGTTTGTTGACATTTTTAATTTTTGTTGTTTTTTTCAGATGTGGGTCGTCAGCCCAGCGATCCAACCAGTTTAAGTCGCCTCCTACGTCAAGTTCTGGATACGGAGGTGGTATACAATGGGTCTCCCATCCACAGGGCGAATAAATTTGGAGATATAGATGAGAAAAAGTTTCCACGAATCTCACGTTCCGCACACTGAGTGCAAGTAGTAATTTAATCCATTGTATATGTGAACAAATAAAAAATATTTTTTAATATAAAATCCTGAGTTATCATCATTTTGATACCGAATTTCCTTCGCACTGTATATATAATAAACATATGTACATACACATATCCACAACATACACAATATTAACAATAGGATATAAATTTTTTTGCAGCATATAGCATAAAAACCGCATAATACGAGTACATGATATGATTAAAAATGTTATGTATTCAAATTTTTTTGTTTCAACTGCTATAAAATCAAATCATTCGCTTATATTATGCTGTACACGTACAACACTATACCGTCTGTATAAAGTTCCCAAACGAGAATTTTCATAATCCAAGCGGCCATTTAAATATACGCAACATATAATTATATTTAATTATCTAACATCCCAGAATAATATTCCCGCAGTCAACTATACTATACATATAGTGCGTACAATAAAGTTTGTTTTATACATCCCCCACTTGGGAGTCGGTATAAAGCTCTCTTGCACTTTTATAAACACAAAAAAGTTTGAAATAATTTTTAATTATAAAATTATAATTAAAAATTACAAATTCTTCCTTGAGGTAATTAAACTAAATGAAGCGGAAAGTTTTATTTGTCGCGATTGTCGCGAACATGCTTTTTTACAGTGATTAAATTAGGTAAAAGTTTGTAAATTGTTCCCGCACACAATCATCATTATTATACACACTGGTATTATTATAGTTGGATACACACAGGTTTCTGAGGAAGATATAAATAAATGTCGGTTGGATTTACGATGAACAAATTGTACTGGTATATAACATGACGACGTCACCAAAAATCACAAACCTTTTCGACACTACTCAAACTTTTGTGTATAGTAGGCCATTTTATGTGCTTTACGTGGCGCCTGATTCACTTCTATATACAAGAGATATACCACAGTCCGAAACAAATGTTTGCTGGCGACACCGCTTAACTAGTTACAGGGCACCGCTTTACTGCGGAAGAGGAAGCGAATAAGCTTCAATGTACAAGTGATGAAATTCGCCAGAGGACCAAGTGATTGAAACTCAAACTAAATGAGTTACAATCTGTTTATGTCAACTTTACGAATAGAGCATTAGTTTATCCGCCGACAATTAGATTAAAAAATGTGATGGTGCCCTACGAGAACTCTGCAAAATACTAAGGTATGACACTGAATGATAAACTTAAATGGAAAGAACATGTGAAAAAGAAAAGAGAAGAGCTTGATCTTCAGTATATAGACAATTGTACTGGCTAATTGAACGAAGGACAAAACTAAGCATATTAAGCAACGAAACTGAGCAACGAAATACTGATTTACAATCTGGGTTTTTAAGCGGATCTGGCTATATGGCCTTCAATGTAGTCAATGCACCTTGGTACGTTCAGAGATTCCAGTTATAAATGGAACATGTCTCTGCGGAAGTCAATAATAAATACAAAAAAAAATCAGATACTCAATATCGTCTCTATAGCATTGAACTCGCCGGAGGTTTATCGTAAGTGGTATATGGTGAAATATTGCAACTGGTTATGTATTATAGTGTATTGAACACTGTGTTAGTTTTCGAGACATCTTAAGTGTCTGAACTCTCATATAGAAGACCTAATAATTGCGAACTTTTTGAGAATCCATATAAAGGCTTTTTTTAAAAGGTTCAATTCTTTCAGTTGGCAACATATAACTGGTAAATTTTACTTGTCAATGCGGTTATTTAAAATTTGGTTTACAATCAATTTGACAGCTGAAATTTACTTTGTCATTAGTTTGATTTATGATTTATCATTGGAAGAGCACCGTTTCCTCTTATGAAATGTTTTATTAAAATAATGGTTCAATTACGGTCGTTATAATCATATATCAGAGAGTTTACGTCGAAAAGTGTGTACCGAACAAGCATTAGACACTGTACAGACGAAAATCAAATAATTAGACGTTGTGCTTTGCAATTATGTCCATCCAATTTATGCCAGATTTTATCTAGCGATCTTGGTTTACGTTATGACAAATTTCAACTTGTACAGGAATTAAAGCCCTCCGACCATTGCACACGTCACCAATTCAGTACAAATTTATATTGATTATGATTTTCGAAACAAAATGTTACTCAGCGATGAAGCTCGCTGTTGCAGCGAAAACCACTCTATGCCACGCTTTATGGGCGAGAATCATTGGTCGAGATAAAAAGATGATATGTGCAATGTTACAATCAACGGTGAATAAAATCTTGGGATCTAATCCCATTAGATTATTTTCTTTCGGATATGTTAAGTGTGTGTGCGCCGTATAAGCAGAGACGATTGAATTCTTGGAATACATTATTTGGCGAGTTATTAGCGTGATACGGACGTAATTGCAGCGGAAAGCGTGTGAAAACAACGTGATTGCGATCTACGTGCCAGCCGGTGGCAACATGGCTGAAATCAGATTCAATCATTAATGGCATAAAATTTCTAGTGTTTTATTATTCAGCAAAATATCAAGAGGTTGACTATAATATTTGTAGTATAGTTGCTCCTCCATAAGATCGTTCATTTTTACTTCCTTTAGTGTATTGACCATATATAGGTTTATCCAACGCCTCCCATTTATTGGGACACTCAAATTTATGAGATATTCAGTTTAAGATACCAATCATCCAAGATAACAAAGTATATAGTGGCATAGCTATACATGTTAAAAGAAGCTTAAAGCACATTTGACCTAGTAAATATGAGAAAGAATTCAGTCAATCAATGAGGATCTGCGTGCAGAAATGACTTGGAAATCGTGTTAACTTAACAGTATGCTGTCCTCCAAAATATGCTATAAAAATCACAATTCAAGCTATCTATAAGAAAATCGATTAGATTACTTTTCAGGTGATCAACCAACATTCTCGTTTATCGACACAAAGAAAATTCTTAAACTGATGTGCCACACGAATGTGGGGTCACGTCAGATTTATCATCTGAAAAACTTAAATGATATCGAAAAATATAAAATGGTGAATGCTATTAAGTTAATACATATAAGACAAGATGAATCACCGAAAGAAAATTATGGCTCAAGATCACGTATTGAGTAGATGCCTAAGCGAACAGGCGAGAGAAATATTGTAAGGATGATAACGTCCAAAAAGAACAAAAAAGAACGCGTCCTTAAAAATCTTCTAAATCGTGAACGAGCTCTAGTTCGACCTGAGCGCCATTATGAGCCATACGACCAGATATCTACGACAAGAGAAAACGAGCTCTGTGGAGACCAACTTTCCCTTGACTATACGTGAAGCCAAAGTACTGGGAATGATTACTATGTGTTTTTGATAGTACGGAATATGAAGAAAAATCAGAAACCGGCGAGTGGTTCGTAACTTACTAGTGTCTTATTGCAGATGAAAAAAAGCAGGAGAAGCATAGCAAATTAAACAAATGATTTATCTGGTTAACGTCCTATTATAATCGGTTCCTTGAAACTATTTTTGGTCCTAGGAACACGTACTTGCAAGAACTCATTTCTTCTTAGAAGTCTACTGGATACTTTTATTTGAAATTGTTTCACTATTGATGATGCGTCAATGCGAACCAATAAGATGATACCAACATACAAACATTTTCAAAGCTCGTCTACATTTCCCAGAGTTGCTGTATTGTAGGGTTGACAGCCATTCAGATATAGTGATAAACCCTGCAAGTTTTCATGGAATGTTTATTCCCTATATCATACTTCCAACCGCCTTTCTATTTGAATAATATCTAGTTTACAGATGCTTGTCTCATAAAACGGAAACCAAACCGCATATTCCCATAATTGTGACAAATGTAGAGCCAACATGGTAACCTTGTACAAAACTTGATGTAGCTAGAATTGACTTGGACCTGCTATTTCCAAAATTTATTTATTGAATGCAATCACTCAAGTAAGATTTAAGTAATGCCACAAAATTATTTGAGAACTCAAATGAGTATAACTGTTCTAGTGCTTGACAATGGCTAATGGAGTTAAATCTTGGCACCGTTTTTAAGACTTTCTATAACTTGGAATGTGCTGTTAAACTCAACAAGATTTGTTGATCTCTTTGGCAAGCGCTGATGTTGGTAAAGTGAAACGTATCGTAGCACCACCATTATTAAAGCTTGTATCTTCTATCTAATCATTTTGAATAAATGATTAGATAGAAGATACAAGCTTTAATAATCCAATTTTAATAACAATTTAAACTTATTTTACCCATATTTAATATAAATCGGTCACAGTCGTATCTCAAACGTTCTAATTTAGGTTAAACACCAATTCAATCGTGTAATCAATCACTAACCCAAGCTACAGTATCCTTCACCCCACCCCAAAAAGTAAAAGCTTGTATATTTGGATTTTCCAATGTATCCGATAAAGCCAATCAATCTACATCTCTATATAGCCAAAAAATACACACATTATGATCTCATCAAAACATGTCAACTATACGTTCAAACTGGCAAGATATGAAAAAAAATGATAACAAATATTTCATATCATACCTTCTGTCAAAAAAGCTCTCTGCGAACAACATAACATAATGTGCGCATTGTTGCTGTTTTTGTTCTATTCAATATATTTCTGTAAGCATCCATTTTTTGTGTGTCTGAATTGTATATGGTTGCTACCAGAAGAATAAATTAGACTCTTCAAGGTTCTTTGTTTTTTTGTTGTGAACATTATATGTTGTGTGCACAAGACAAATATTACACAGTTGGTGAAAATATATGATAATTTGAATATATATATATATATATATATATATATATATATATATATATATATATATATATATATATATATATATATATCGACTTGCTCAGGTAAACTTTATAAACTTTTTTTAATGCATTTGTTAATACATACATATATGTCTGTGTGTGTGTTTATGGGGATAGATTGGACCAAATAATTTTGTAAAATTCAGATTTAGATAAAAAAATTCATTTCAAAACCATTTCATATTAAATCGGACAAAAAAGCTTTTAGTGGTAAAATTCCAATTTAAAAGCTTCTATTTCTTCACCACTTGGGTGAATTGAAAAAAATATTTGTTTATTCAAATAGCGCGCAAGATAAATATAAATATTTGTATATACGAGCAGATATGTACATATTTTAAAGGTAGAGATTATTGATAATCCAGAATATATTGGATTTCCCCCGTTATTAGTTCAAACACCCAAGTTTAAATGTTTATTATTTACCATGCTGAGTTCATCCCCAAAATATATATAACGACTAATCGATATATCAACTTGAACGACTTCATATACCGAATATGTATATAAATATAATAAAAACATTCCGTCTTTAATGTATAAGACACACGAGATAAACTATAAGAAGAATATGGTAAAAGTTTGCCTTTGCTTACCCTCAATAACTATGTATAGGGTGTGTGCATGTGATGTTCGCAAAAAATTTATCGTTTGTAACAAATGGAATCAATTATAAGTTATTCAATCTTCTTGGGGATGAAATAGTTTTTAAAATAATTAATTGTAACAGACGCGTCCTAATGTAGGCACCATACTGTTCAATAATTACAATTCCCACATAATATTGTGGTGTAGTTGTTGGGGTCTTGATTTCTTACAGTTTGTTGGTGAAATTTATTGGTGTGTTGAGTACAAATCCAAGAGTCTGCATATAAATTATCTGTTTTCTTACTATGGAGCTGTTCATGTGCTTTCTGTAAAATAAGTTATCTGTACTTAGGCTTCTGTTGCAAACCTTATATCGTGTACAACGGTTTTTTATATTCATATTTAATGAAAACTTTACTCGATACATACCACCTACGTGTGTAGCTTTAACGTTACATATGTTGTACTTTAAAACTTTATGCTTTGTGATTAAATAAATCTCAATTCTTCAATTAATAAAATTAATTTTTTTGACAATTTTCCATCAATCAAATTTATTGTGTTTGAAAGTATAAAGCTCTATACTCACAGCAAAACAAAAACGAAAATTCAATTAAGTTTGTTTGCAAAAGGTAAAGGCTAAATTTTGTTTTGGTTTTCCCTATGGGTTTTGTGCTTTATCCTTTATATAACAGCTAAATGGTGCCAATTCAGGGTTTGATTCAATTCAAAACCTTACCCGTGGTAGATGTTAAGATTTAATAATTGAAGTCGTAAGTTGACACCTATAGTCCATCCAGGTTCGATAGACTTTTTGTTTTAAAGCTTTTGCGAATATGAAGCCGTTATCTTAAAGCTTTTGCGAATACGAAGCTTTTAAGGTTGTATCATAAAAACTTTCAAAGAGAAAATGTAGGACTATTATCAGCCTGTATTGGTTCTAATACCAGCAAGTAGCCAGATGGCGAATTAATCAAATATTTTTGTTCCACCATCTATTAATAAAACAACTCCTCTAGATTGCGCAGCTACTAGACTTGCGCTTTTAAATTATCTATACGAGAAGAACTTTTCTCCGTTCATCTACATAATACTATCCTTCTTAAGAGTAAGAGCTGGTTTTAACACCAATGGGAGTGTAGTAAAAGGATTCTATGGTAGAATGGGAAATTGGATACACTTAGAATATGCTAAAAAGAGGGTAACTTTTTATTGGGCCTGGAGTTAAAATAAGGAAGCTTTTACGGAATATAACCTCAAACTAAAATGGTCTAATGGAGCTTTGACAATCTACTGTGAAAAAACCAATAGTCGATAATATACTCTCAGCAGCTTGGTTCTTTCCAAACCATCACACTAATGGAATAGACCACCTTCAGAAAAGGGATGGCACGCTACTTACTGAAAGATGAGAACAAACTATTAGAGGACTTCTTGAAAAATAATTTCCAGGCTCATCAGTGATATTGAGCAAGTCCGACTACTATGACCTATTTAATGAAGTGAACCTACCAAAGTAGGTCAGGAATTTTGTTTTTAACCCGTAGGTGTTAGATGGGGAGTTAACTCATTCAAACCCTTTAAATTTCACGGAGGATACAACATTTTTTCTGCTTTACTTCAGCAAGTATAAGAAGAGATTTTTCTTTATTTGGTTCTTATCTCGTATACTACAGAAAGATGATTGAATCGTTAATGACCAACAGTTCGATAACCAAGCCAAAATATCCACCGTAAGGCCTTAAACTATGAGATTGAACGGTCAAGCGAAAAAAGGCAATCACTATCCGTGTTTTTTGTATTGAGAGAGCTTTCGATAACGCCTCTTACGACTCTATTGGTATAGCAGTAGCGAAAAAAAATGACACGAGAAATGAGTCAGTTACCGATAATCTCCTCCAGAGATTGTCCAAGGAAGCGTCTAATCCTGTTTACTATGCTATATGGTGATACTACAGACCCAGTTACATCGGAGTTGATGTCGAAGGTAATTCGGTTGATCTAATCATATTGAGGGGAGAATAATGGAACCTTATCAGTTTTGATACAATAAGCCCATCAAAATAGCGTGGCAATAGTGCATACAAATGGGACTTAAGATCAACAGTGATAGTCTAAGTTACATGGTGGACACAGCAGCTGCTGATTCGAGTCCGCGCGTCTTGAGTGGCATAACGAACCAATTCGCCAAAGAAGTCAGATATCTGGGAGTACTAGATCAGAAACTGACTTGGAATCAAAATATATACAAAGCAATATGCTCCTATTGGGCTTGTAAAAAGCTTTTTTGGTATTGTGGCCAAGAACTGAAATAATTAATGCACAAGCTTTGCCCAAGAAAGTATATAAACCACAGCGTTCATATTACAGGACCACTGCGAACATGGTTGACTGTTGGTGCCCAGCTCTACTGGACGATTTCAGCAAAATCTGGAAGCAAGCTTTTTGATTGGACATCTAAAAGTGCTGGTGGAATATCGTGTTTCTTGTTCCGCAACCAAACTTTTTATTTTGTTCATAATTTCACTTAGAACGATTTCATTCACACTCTACCGAATTCAATCTGACAATTTCATAAAAATTTATGTACCACAATTTTAAGTTATTCAGGATCAGAAGCCGGAACATCTCCAACGGATACCGATTTTACGAAAATTGATCGGTTTTGACCTCCTATCCCAACAGACACATCCACGTATTTCTTATACACATTAAGAAAATAGAAAATCTCTTAAAGCAAATATAATACTGTTGTTCGTATACGTGTACAGTCGAACGGATTCCAATTAAATTAAATTTTTTGTTTCCTGTTTTTCCAACATCTTCCATTTTATCCGATTCTACGTTCTCTAATAATGTTATAATATTGTATTTAATGAAAATTTATTGCGCCTTCCATGTTTGACGTGTGCTCTACATAGAAAAGGAGGAGAAGTTGTTCCGATCGACGACTATATCTTATTTATACCAGTGTAAAAAGTTGTATATACAAGAACAGGTGGGCGTAGCTCTCCCAACCTGTTCGTATTATCTAAAGTATAAAATTTCGCCCGGTTTATGACGGTGATTAGCGACATATTATGATGAGAGGTTGTTAATTACAAATCTCTGGCGTTTAAGTATATTGTACACCAAGCTAATTACATATAGGAGCGTTTATGATAAGGTGTGAGGTACATAAAACATCAAACATCTAACTACAGTACATAAACATATATATACACAGTAATTTAAGGATAAATATTGATTGTGCCCCGCGGTATATTACATATATGTTCTACATGATATATGATTTGATTGGATTGTATATATATTGTGTGTGTTAAATTAAATAATTTTTAAAGGGTATGGTGGGTGGTGGTGGGTGGTTAGTGTTATTAAATCGTGCCAATAACTTTTGTGTGTTGCAAATGTATATACCTTCATGAATTCCTCATCACCTTCCAGCAGCGATAAGTCATCAACGTCGTCGTACTGAAATATAATAAAAAATATGAGAACAATGAAATTCAATATGTACAACGACACTGAGTGAATGACAACGACTATATATACATGTAGAGACACACCCGCAGTTTCTAAAACACGAACATCAACAAATATATAATATCACTTCCCCGTTGTCGTCCTCAACGATTTTATATCATTATACAAGTACCTTTTCTCAAGTCGAAGACGACAGGACAATATTATAACGATAATAAAAAATAAACGGCCTGAAAATATATACAAAAAATCTACGAGATAATTTGGTGCTACGAATACACTAAAGTACTTAAATAATTTATGTATATACATGTACAACAGTTACTGGTGGATCCAAGCAGATTGCAAAGATTAAGCATTTATATACAAAATTTAATTACATAATCTTGTTAACGATTTTATGACCTAAGATGCTATCAAAAATAATCGAACACCCTATATACTGTCGAAATTGAAGCTGTAGAAACGCACGCTTGGTTATGTTCCAAATCACTTTGTGCTAATGGTCTCATGTGTTAATGGTTTCAATTTCGAGCCATAAAGCATATGGGTGGTGTATAATGTTATTGTGTGTCGAAACGATTAATATACAAACAACATATCCGGTTGCATATTGAAAGCTTCTAGCTAGAACTATTTTCTATAAATATTGTTGGCCTTAACATAAACATAATTAATTTTTTAATTAAAAATATAAATCTAATTATAAATAACAAAATTCAACTGGTTTTGTTGAAAAATTGTAAAAGCTCACACTGTGCTTTTACCTCACCTAATGTGTTGTCGCATTAGTGGTATCCGTGGATCTTTTGTTCATACACTTGATTGTTAGAGAGAGACGCAAAATTCGTATTGGTTGTCACTGATTTGGACGTATAGGTTCTGACGTTCCAAAGGCTACTCGATAATGGAAATACCACTTGTGCTCGTCACCTCTCTTGGAAAAGTTGCTTGTTGGTACGAAAATGCGTCTTAAAAATATAATGAAAGCTTGATGTTGCCAAAGTGCAACCATGGTCATAATATAGCCTATAATAATAATAATCTATGGCTTAGAGGCCGTGAACGGCCCTTACCGCGTCCCAACTGAGACCTTACGAACCAGTTTTAACGATTGGTGCATATTGTAGGTGGTCAGGCCAACGAATATTTTTACACACAAACCCGTTTTTATGTCACCCGGTTGAATGTTAATTTTTTGGTCAACGGTGGGAATCGAACTCGAGACCAGCAACAATATTCGATTTGTGTTTAGATTAAAAAGTTATTTGAGATGAAAAATGTCAGTCGATGAACGAAGTTCTTGTCATTTCGGGATGTGTTGATCTATTTCTTTAGTATGAGGACGTATGAGACTGATGCTCACCGAACGGTCTCAGACAAGTATGGTAAAGTCGCTATCAGTAAGAGAACATATGGTCTGAAGAGTAATGAGTTTTACGTGAAAGAACAGCATGTCAGTGAAAACATAAAGGTTTTGGAAACCCGTGTCAAAGCCAAGAACTTTTGGTATGAAAAATCAATTTGACAACGTCTCAAAGATCTGAGAAGAAAGAGATATCTACATCATATAGTGACTGCAGTCAAAATTATGGGCTATTACGGCCATGCTTCCTCATTCACAGTTTCATTGCCATGCTTTGTATTTAGTGGAACCAGCCTTTGATGCTCTGTATAAATGATGATTTTGGCCCATGTTGTGATAGCGGTCAAAATATACTTGGAAACGTTGAAATAAGAAGTTCTTCTTTACCCGTTGTAGCCTCCAGACGTTGACCCTTACAATAGATGGCGCTTAAATTATGTGCTTGACTTTGTACATAACCGGTATGGTAAATTTAATTTTACTACGAATAATAAAATTAAGCTATATCGAGTAGGAGGGTACAATGACATGCTTTGAAGTGTTTGTGGTGATCCTGCTAGGAACTGTCATTGGCACAAATTCTGGTGGTAGAAGGTGGTAATAATCTAATTAAATCTTGGAGAGTTTCGTGTTTAAAGTGATTGTTCACGAGCTAGTCGGTCTTAAGCTTTATGCGGCTAATCTTTGAGTTGAAGCACGTCTGGTAGGCGAATTAACATTTTCTGGTATGCAAGTATTACATTGACAGGATCTAAGAAACGATTATTTTGTATTTCAAACAGTTGAAGAGCTAGGATTTACTTTTCAGTGCCATCAATATACTGGTGTTTGTTGATTTGATTCAAATGATATACTAGCTTGAGATAACCCAGTTTTTTGACAACTGAAACACATGACTAGGTATCCGTCCGATAGTAACTATATTCATATATTGGGTGGATCTATAGACATATGTTGTTGACAATTTGAATCTATTTAGAAGTGGATTAAGGACTGGTCAAACCTAAACAATTTTTTGTTCTATGTTCTCCAGCATGCTATAGCAGACCAATCTATGTTTCTGCTTTTCAGGTGACTGACAATATTTCGGTTGTGTCACCAGATAGTGTAGTCGTCTGGTCAAATCAACTAGTTTTTCTGGGTACTAGAATCTCTTGATTCTATTGACCAATCTCTTAGATGGGGTCCATTTTGAAACTTCCCAACGATGGAGCTCTACTATGACCCTACAAAATGGTTACGGTCCAATAAATAGCTGTACCGTAGCAGCACAAGCCGGCATCAACCTTTGTACTTTTGAAGCTACCTAGAACTATTTAGGCCTTTGGTTAGACCAGGCTATGAACCAAGCTTTATTGCGTGCATTTTTGTTTCCCAGACGTGATGCGTTTACCTTCAAGAACTAAGATATATATGGACAGGTCATATCGAAACACCCTTATTCTGGCCACAGTCTTTTTTTAATCCGAGTTAGGTTACAATTAATCCATTTAATCCACATACATCGAGATAATATGTGTTGTTGAAGAATCAACACAAATTTTATACCGTTTAATCGAACAAAAATCGAATATACGATAATCGAATAAAAAAATCTGCAGCTACAACGACACATTTCACCTGCTACGTGATAATATTGCAGTTTGGTTTTTCATTTCCAATCTCTAACGATGGTATAAACACGACGGGTGTGTATGTATGTAAACGACATCGTTGATAAGTAAACATAGAATCGATGGTGGAATTTTGTATTGTGTACATATACTGTGTGTCTCTGTCTGAGCTTGAAACATGCAAGTGAACATGAAGTTATGCATGTATTATACGATGTTCATGGTGCCAAAAATTTTAATTATAAAAAAAAATTTAATTTATGCTGACGAGTTTGGCCCAAAACGAAATTGAATTTGAACGTCTTTTGACTTGAAAATTCCTAAAATATTAAGTTCATAAATCGATAGTCATCATGACCAGAAATAATAAATTGGTTTCTTTTAAATATTTGTTCACAATGTTGATTAAAGACCAGAGGATGGCCTTTGTATCAGACGTTGTAGTGGTGGGGGGAAAGTCATACTTTTGTGTCACTTGAGTAATCTGACCGAGGTGTATCGTATATCATTGAAGAAGCAGCTCATCTAGTTGATTCTACTTCCTACAGACAGTGCGTTTTTTTTTGTGAGGTGGCTGCTACCGCACACTAAGATCTGCGATAGTCCGTCGTGATACCACTTTATGTACGGTTATAGGTCCGATTTTCGTCAGCTTATAGTACTGACATGGAAACTGAGTCGGCCCATGGAATCTAAACTTGACAGAGCATCCAGATGTGTTCACACCACCGATAGCACCGCCCAAACGATCGATGGTGAAAAATCCCGTTTTGCATCTTGCCTCGGATCGGGATTCTAACCCGTTACCTCGCACTCCAACTGCCGCAGCTTTAACAACTGCGTCACTTGGGCGGTGTGCACTTTATACTATTAAGTTTCGGGTTTGAATAAAAGCTGTTTTTAATTAAATTGGTAGTCAAGCTTTAACATTCGCTAGACATTCTATAGAAGAAGTATTATCATGTTAAAACCGATGGTTCAAACTTTTGGCTTTTAATGGCTAACATAAAAGTGAGAAGGACAATGGAGAACTTTTCTACCCCGAAGATTAGTGGCGGTAGTCTTATGGTATATAAAGAGCTTTTACATCATCAAGAGGGCTATCCGCTATTATGACACTAAAAAGACAAAACAAAATCGAATTTTCCGAACATCGTAAGTCAAAATCCGACAGCTATTTAGTAGATGTTGTGTTATCGAATTTAGCAATTTTAGTGAATTACAAAACGCTTAACAGCTAAATTCATGCTTATATTTGACCAATTCGATTAAAAAATTAGGATTTTTTTTTAAATTAAGCTTTAATTGGATACAGGGCGGACTTTTTGGCTGTCCTTGCTCCTTGTAATTGTCAGTGCTCCTGCACATAACGCGTGGTCCTTCAAGAAAAGGTTAATAGCTGCCCTAAATTTGTGCATTTTAAACTCAAACGGAAACTGAAAACCGGATAACGAATTTCTTTTCCTGGATAATCGATAAATAGATTCGCGCTTTGCACCTTAAATTCGAGGTTTCAACAGGTGAAGCTGTAAACCTATGCGCATTAACCGTTACTCATGTTTCCCGTCCTGGCGTAACAAAGGGGTATTATGTCCACCTTGTTTAATTATTTTATAGCCAAGGGTGGTATTTTCCCCTTCAATTCGCAGCGGGTCGAATTTTTCGATGTCGAAAAATAGTCGAAATGCGGATTATTTCATAACAGCTAATAACTTTGAGAAAAGATATCAGTCCTACAGCATATATATATATATATATATATATATATATATATATATATATATATATATATATATATATATATATATATATATATATATATATATTTATATATATATATATATATATATATATATATATAAATATATATATATATATATATATATATATATATATATATATATATATATATTTATATATATATATATATATATATATATATATATATATATATATATATATATATATATATATATATATATATATATATATATATATATATATTTATATATATATATATATATATATATATATAAATATATATATATATATATATATATATATATATATATATATATATATATATATATATATATATATATATATATTTATATATATATATATATATATATATATATATATATATATATATATATATATATATATATATATATATATATATATATATATATATAACAGCATGTCTCAGTCCAAACGAATAAGTAGTTGGGTTAATTTCAAGAAAAACCTTAATGAGAATTGAAAGCGATTCGTCCATGTATTTGTATATTGGTAAATATGAAAACGTGCACGTTATCCAATTCCTCATATATTGATGAACTTGAAATTGGTTCGTTTACCAAAATAATCGCATACATAATGCCAAATCAATATTCCGAATTGTAAATTGAGAAATTAAGGCAAGACCACACCCAGCAGCGTTATCCACTTTAACTCCATATATACAGTTATAACTTTTTAGCTGTTGACCATCCTACCAATTGCCGTCCCTTTTATGATATATAATTTCTCATTTTTCCAAGACTTATCAGATTATTATTCTGTTTTATTAAAATAATTCCACTTCGCAGAGCACAATATGTAAATATATAGAAAAAGGAAGGCTAACAGGATACAATATATATCCGAGGACTCCATAAGGTTTAAACAAAATTAGGTCATGATGCTATTTTAAGTATTTCCATTTATTTTATTTGGTTATACGAGTGTAGCAGCACAGATGCACATTTATAGCTTCTTATATGATTTATCTGTTATATAATGTTCCAGCTTTTCTGTATATGTTCATAGATACGAGTCGGAACAATATTCTTGTAAATTATAATGCTTCTTAGCTACATTTTTATGATATGCATAAACAGTCAAGAATTTTAATTTAAGTGCAGATATTGTTGGTACAGTATAGCATATACCAAAATCTTACCCTATAAGCGATCACACTGTTGCCAGAAATATTCAATTCCAGGAACGGACCAATACCGCCCTAGGTTCAAACCAAAGATGAAACATTGCTTTCCAAAAAACCAAAGCTTTATGAGCTTTTGGAGAAGTATGGTTGTTAAAATTTAAATTGATCAAAGGACCACCACCAAGAGTGGAGCCTGCGGCTAAATTTGAGTCAATACGAGGAAACTTACCACTTCCGAGCGTAAATGAGTAAGACAGATTAAAAGCCCTTTCTCGTGTCTGTAGCTGGTGGTGCTTGACCGTTTTTACTCCGTGGAGTGATTTGTCTGGTTAGTTTCGATATTAATTATCGAAAAACGCAAAGATAAGATTCCGGTGGAGTTAAGGTGTCAATACTTTTTTTCCTCTGTTATCTATGCATGTCTGATAAGACACTTGCTTCTTAAACAGACTAATTTCGTCTAGAAATAATGAGGTTGAACAACAACAGATTTGTGGTGCCCTTACGTCCTGGACTCCATGCGCACAATGAAGATATTAATGTTTTACTCACGTTATGGCGATTACAAAACAACAAATATTCAAAATTGAAAGTCGAGGTTCTGCGCTAGACAGACATGTTTGCCCTTTATGAAAATATTTCAGTGATCCCTCAACCCTTATTTCATACCTTATTATTCAAACATTCTGCTAAAATCGATACAGCTGATATGTATCGAACATACACATGATTATTACAGAACTGGAGTGCTTAACGGCTGTGGAGGGGTTCCCTTTTACCATAATCACCGACCAAGTCTCAAGTGGTTAAATGGACAGAGAGACCTTTCCAAATTGAACTTTGTTAGGGGAAGTGCAAAGTGGGTATACCAGATGCGCTATCACGCACATTTGCTAATAGGTTGACAAAATAAATCGCGTTGGGTGGTCTTGTCTGAAACGCAAAGGAGTTTGATACAAATATTTGTCACTTATTGTACAATCTGTAAATAATATAGAGATGTGTCCCGGATTCTAAGACCATCAATCGAAAATAATTCCAAAAATTATTGGTGTAGATCTCCTTGGGCCGTATTCCTGTTCAAAATTTGCCACCTCACACATTCTTGTTGTTCTTCACCATTTTACTAAGCATATTTTTGTTGAGCCTAAGAGAAGCCAAATCTAAAATATTCTTCAGAAAAAACCAGCCGATCTATTTAAGTTTCTATTCGGGGTCGATGCTAAGCCACCTGGGATTAAAATTTTCTTTCAATTGGATCAGCACTTCGGAACGTCATTCATAACAGAACTGGACAATAACCTAATTTTCTTGTTAATGGATCTCATTTTATTGGACATGTAAATGGTTACAATCTATTACGGAAACTCAAAGCTTTAGATTTAAGAGCGATAGAAATTTCGTAAACAGATCTACCGTTACAAGGCTCTATCTATCTTACGTCCTCGGAAACAAAACTTTATATAAGGACAGGATATATATATATATATATATATATATATATATATATATATATATATATATATATATATATATAAATATATATATATATATGTATATATATATATATATATATATATATATATATATATATATATATATATATATATATATATATATATATATATATATATATATATATATATGTTTGGAATTTCGTATTTACTAATGGTAGTGGTCAGTGCTTAGTCAAATTGGAAAAGCGTATTTAAAAGCTTACATTTCAACGCCTTTATGTTCAGAAGCAGACGAGGTTGGTGATACGAAAGGTTAAATTTTTGGAATTTTATTCATCAAAAGAACAATCGTGATTATAATCACAGACAGTCTGGTTAGATCTGTAATAACCACACCTGGCTTTAGCCAATGTATAGTTGGATTGGAATTGGAAGGAGAGGAAGCCAATTACAAAGAGTGGTTTTTAAGTATCCTCCCGATTGTAGTTAAGTGGCCGATAGGATAAGTCAAGTGTATTGCTAATGCTTAATGAGTAAGTGCATTCGATTAACGAATTTGAGTCGAATTATTCTTTCGCAGATCTAATTGTTATAAAAATGAGGAATTATAACTGCGATCAAGAGGAAGTGCCAGTTTTATAAAACATTATCATGTGAGAGTGAAGAAGTAACGTAAAACCGTTGTAGTTATAAGTTCTAATGTGTCAATCCAGTCAGACAGGCTACAGGTTTTTCAAATTCATGCGACAGTATAGAGTGACGTTTGATTTCAGTTCTACTTTTGGCATTTTGATTGATTTTCAATATCGTTTTAAATGGAGCTTTTGTGTAGATGAGATTCTCGTTAAATACGCGCGACACCGTCTGTTTATGGAATTTTATCTCATAACTGATTATATGATGTGTCTTGTATATACCATTAGCAACATTGGCGTTGGTTAAGATTTTGTTTTTGTTGGTAGAGGTGCTTAAATAAATAAATCGTAAGGAAACGACAAACTTTTTGTCGACGCTGTCTACGTCAAACCATACTAAGTAATCTACGTATTAGTTTACGTGTCAACAGCCACATAGATTACATGGCATAGTCTACCTTGACCATTTCCAATTATAACCAGGAATTGTTCCTCTTTTTAACAGAAAAGAGTAAGAGTATATTTTGCAACGTTCAAGTTAGTGTTAAGGAATATGACTGATGCCTTCATAGAGGAAAGGTTGCCAAACACCTTAATTTGCAGCAAAGTGAAACAAAATTAGTCAAAACTAGGAATAATCACATGACATTGCCTTCTTAGGGGAAACATGTGACAAGCCTAAGTGTGTGGAAACTATGAAGGTGTCGAGGAGGGACTTAATCTTCAATTAGTCCAATCACTCCAACTTGTCTGCAGTTTGCATTTGGAACTATGCAATCACCTGATTTAATTTCTGTTTTAATATTTCAATTATCATTTTGTCCATGTATAGAGCTTTTCGGAAGAATAAATATGTATCTTGTTTATGTATCATAAATTTCATCAAAATCCAATTACATAAATTTACAAGACATAAATTATCTTCCTATCTCTCGTTTCTTTTATATATGTCCTAGATTTAATATTATGTAATTTATTTGTTGTTACCTGAGTGCATCTTATATGAAGCCTGAATAACTTTTTGTGTCCTACATAACGCGTCACTAAACTTGTGTTATCATACAATTAAGCTTTCTTGTATTTTTGTTATTTAAAACCTGATTAATACGTCTCATATACCAAACTATAGGTAGCATGCAACAATTAGAGACATGCAATTTTATGCTTTACATACGAAATAAATCCATTTTGAGTCCCACACACGCGATGGGAGTTGATTTAGTAATTTCTTGCCAACTATCGTTTATGTATCATCGTCGTTTATATTAGCAATCACATTAATCGTATACGACAACTATAAATTGTACATATTAGTTGAAGATTTTATTGTTTGTAATAAAAAATCTTAAACATTAATAAAATTGAATTTGATGGGATGTTGGTCAATTTTTAACGTTTGCTATTATTCGGTTGGATATATGCCAGACACTCAACCATAATTGATTAAGTTTTCATATGTGACCCAGTTCGTGAAATCGGTCAAGAAGACACATTTCGTAAACAATGACATATAGTGGATAATCGACATCTAACCAGTATTTTTAATGGTTAAGAGAGTTCCTCATCATGCCGCGGTCTCGAGAAGTTTGATTCTGATGACAAGAACGGCGATTTTGTGAAAAAGGTTTCGTTGTGTTAAGGGTTCGTAAGGTCTCAATTGATGTCGTTTACGGCTTTTAAGAATAACCAAAAATAAAAGCCTTACCCCACATACAGTTAACATTCAGTTAGATACACATTTGTTCAGCGTTGCCATGAGCTTTCGTTGAGTAAGATGAAATGCAGACTAATGATAGAGAATCAAATGAACAAGTTCATAATTTTTGATTCCAACTCTATCAGTTGGTTTATAACTGGACGCCACCACATTGGATACAACAATAATTTGAGGTAACTGAAAAGCACTTTTCGAATAGAACTTGTGGACATCTCACTTTCCTTTTAAGTATCGATACAATGATTTATATACATTACAAGCCTTGATACTATTGGCTAGAGTATGTTATTCAACATCCATTTGCCAAAGTTAAAAATTTTCAGCTAGTGCTGTTTTCAAATTAAATATTTGGTTGGTCAGAAATCCAACCATGACAGACACAAATTCGCACTCAATCAATTAAACCTTTACTTTACTTTTCCGTTGTTCCGTGATTCGGCCTAATACAAATAGGAAAATCCTCGACCGATTTTCTAATTTATTATAGCACGTTTCATTTATAGCATTCAGAAGCATTGGTTTTTTAACACCTGGTACACCTTATTTTCAAGTTTTACATTTCTCGCAGTACATCTGCAGTCTTTCATTGACCCTTTCATCTATTGTTTCAATAAGACGAAATGGTTGATGAAACATTTAGAAATAGTTAGAGATAAAAGCTCGATAGATTGATAATTGGTCTAAGATTTGTATCATCTTAGTCTGCCAAACCAAAACTTATATCAACCAATTCGATTCTTACAAAAACTCCCTCTAAGCTACAATAATCTTCGGGTGATAAATGATTTTTGGTTGTGACGAATGAACAAAACACTACAGATAAACGCATCCTAGCATCACATTTCATTAATAAAGGGTGGTGCTAACAATCATAAAATACCTAGCAGGTATCGACCTCTTACGAAGGTTACTAAACACTGTTTTCAATTGCAAAGCTGCTTCAACTGTTTCTAGTAATCCTGGTTTCAAAAAAATATGGGTACCAGTGAAAACTGAATGAAAAAGTTTGGTAGAAAGCTCCAATGATTTATAAATAAGCATTGAGGTTGTCGATAAGTCAATGTATAAATGAGTGATGTCGCAAAGTTAACACATCTTGAGGTATGTAAGTTTTGAATCGCTCAGTTAAACAACTGAGCCACTGACTAATAGTTTATGTATCGTACTCTAAATTAAGTCGCAAAGTTTATCGCAATCCTTCTATACACGAATACACCCCACGATCCAATTTTATATATATAGTCATTATTAAAAACATAGTGCCGATTATAGTCTACATTTAAATTAAACCTATTATCTAACATAAGTCTCATATTAAAGCTCGTATGAATATTTATAATGATCCTTGCCACAACAAATATAGAGAAACATGTAATCTTCGCACATAAATAACGAACGAAACCGCACACCAAATCGAAACATTAAACTTACAATTATCGTACACCATATAGATACAACAATATAGATTAGGAAGACTAAAATTTTGGGAAAATATGTTTGGCAACATAAACCCACCAGAGTGGGATTCTCATATTTAAGCACCGACGTCACATTCCACCAACTACCTCAAACTAAAACAAACTAAAAAAAGTTTTTGTGTTAAATATTTTAATAGATTTCATAAATTAATGGTGAAACTTACGCTTTGAAAAGCTGGCGGGCGACACTAGGATATATAGAACGGCGATGAGTAGTTATTTTTAAGAAAAGGAAATACTTTAAATGCTTTTAAATGACGACCATGATAGTCTAAATTTTAATATTTTTCATTCGAATGAAATTCAAAATAATCGATAAGCTTTTATACACATATATAAGGGATAATTCATCTAGTCTCAGTAAAGAGTTATGGAACCTGCATGAGACTGCTGAATCTAATTGTTAAAAATCCATTAGTAAAATTTTAAAAATTTACAGCTTAAACGAACTTACTTGGTTCCCAACCTGATATATCTAGAAGTATAAAGTTTTGGTTCAATTTCATATAAAATTGTTATATTATAAATTAAAACTGCCCTGGCTGTAACCAAAATCCGGTTTGTAAACCACTTTTACCGTCGTGAAGGAACAGAATTTAGAAGACAAGTGTAAGGTGTCAAGATCGCAATATCACATGTCTAATTTACAGGTCTGGGAATTATTATATACAAGACTTCGAATTGTACAAACTGGTTTTCTTTCTTTAAACTGTAACCAGCCGCCATACACTACTCTTGAATTCTGACTTAGCTATTATTGAGCTTTTACCATTTATAGTAATGAAATACTGGTTTCTCTAAAGGAAATTCAACAATAATGTTTTTTTCTCGTAAAAGCTCAGCTTTCCAACTTTTGCCCATTTCACTACTACGAGCTTTTTTTGCAACTGAGTTTAACTTTCCCAATTGTATACCGTGTACCAGTTTTGTAAAATATTGCAGTACAAATATTTCAATCTCACGCACAGATATTAACCGGATTGAAATGTCTATATATTAGACAATATTCGTTTTGTCCTTAAGAGTCTAGCCAAGTTGTAAAATCTTTTTTCAAAGTGAGAAGACACAATCCTCTATCATTCGTATTCGACCGTTTATAATTTCAACCGTACTCCATTTAATTGGCAGTTCTGTTTAAAACAAACAACTAACTTAAAAGCTTTCATATAAACTTAAAAGCTATTTCTAGTGATAGAATAATTATATACAACATCTCATTGGACTCTGACGATTGATTTTATCTGTGTTGATATAATAGGGAAACTTTTTTAAGCTTTAAACATTTGTTTTGTATAAAAAACAAAATGTGACATTAAGCAGAATAACAAAGCTCATTTAAAAGCTTTGATACGCTGTAGTAATATTACGCATTATTCAGCTTATTTATTTTGTCATGTAATTGTAATGGAGCTATCTGTATCCATGGAGACTGTATCCGTACGATGTTGCTAAAAAGGGTGAGTCTACTTAACACTACTGTGATGTCCATGTTACATCTAATACAATTTGTGATGTGTATGCCAGTGATAACTCTTAATTTTGTCTAAATACTGTCTAAATTTTGTCATATACGTTATGGTTCGAGATTTTGCAGAATAGTTTAAGTCACAAGACGAGTAAGGAGTTTAGACTTTTTATGATGAGTAGAATCGGGGATTTAAATACGGTGATGGAATGGCCAAGCTCAAAACTCAAAATCACATAATCACAAGTTTAAGAATTATATTGAATGAGGGGTAATACAAAACCGGGGTGTCTAAAGAAATATTATTAGCCATCTCGGCAACTGGGATTCAAGTCGGTGTTGGGATCCATGAATCCATTGTGAGTTATAGTGTTAGACACAAAATGTTAGTACCTCGAAGCTCACCAGTACCAAAATGATTGTGTTTCAGAGCTCGACCAAGATTGGAAAAACAATTAATGGGGAATCTGCCTCAATATAGAGTATTCACAAGCGTCTTCTGAAGTTGGCGCAAAAGCATGTTTAATTAAAGTATTTGTGTGCTTGTTTAATTTAAGTATTTGTGTGCTTGTTTCTCGGCACTAAACATTGAATTCGTTGTTAATCTGCTAACCAAGAGTTTAATCCAGACATAACAACGAGACAAAGCCACGTGGTGTTTTGCAAAACTAGAAGTTACCATATACCAGAAGTTATATACCATCCTGAAAAACATAAATGCTGATATTTACTCATAGTTACTCCAATTTGGCTTACAATGGCAGTTTATTCCAGCAGCTGTGCTACACATAGAGGGACTTTGGAAGGCATCGGCCAAACTTACAAAGTAAATTTCAAACTGATATCGTTTGATATTGAAAAAATTTACTACAGTTATGGTTAAATGAAAGGAAATTTTTAGTTCAAATGAAGTATCAGAAAAAAGTGAGTTTGAGCCATAAATGAGCCATGAATTTTTGGCGAAAATGTACTCATCGTTGTTGATAAAGAACTTTTTACTTCTCGACTAATTGCACGAGTAGTCAAGGTTCATCCTGGCAGTGACATAGAAAAAAATTCTTTTAACTGCCTCAAAGTTTTTGAAATATGTTGCTATAAAGCTCCACTTAAACCAGTAGCGGTTAAGTGGCAGATTATATCAAACCATCAATTTGAATTCAGAAGAAAACATTGATAGAGCATAAAGGGTTTTATTGGGTCATTTAATCGAAAATAAATATCGAAATAAATCGAAAATAAATCAACTCACACCATATTTATGTACTTTAAATACTAAGGTTTACTACTTGATCGAAAACTTTAAAGCACAAACAACAAAATATAAGCTGTTTCCCAAAATTTAGTACGTGCTTTACTCAATTGTGATGAACCAAAATCTAATTGGAGTTTGATAGTTTAAAATTGTTTAGAAAGTTAATTATTTTGATAGTCAGCCGAAAGGCTCATGAAAGCTTTCACTATTTGCGATAAAGATACACGAACTTATGTCAAAAATTCAACGTTACTTAGTTTAAGCGGCTTAAGGTAAATAAATAAGTGAAAACAATTTTGGTTAGGTCCCAACACGTTATTGCAATAACCGAAACCCACCACTTTTGTGCTTTTAGCCGAACTGAAACCCATATTATGCATTAATGGTTCCATAAACATTATGTCGAAAGTCAATTTTTTAACTCAAACACCCCATGATGCTTGATAAACTTTTCCGCACCCGTGTTGTCTTTAATACAAGAAATGTACAAAGTGAATAAAACCAACATTATGTTTTCAGTGTTATTCCATTACATAATAACGGAATGATTTCATTGGAAAAAAATCTGTTACAATTCTTGGAATATTCAGGTTAAATCTGCTCATTTGTGAATAACAATTTCTTAAGAAAATGATAAGAAAAAAATTCGAGCCTTTTTATAAAAAGTCAAACATACATATATTTATACACATAATAACATTTGTAAACACCTCGTATTTACCTTACAGCACAAAACAACAGTACATATATACACAAATAAGAAGTCATTTTTACTCGACTAATATAAGAACATAACAATTTTGATTTTATTCTTAGATAAATTTTATTCTAAAATTATTTATCTTTGTGTATAGTCTCGAGGAAAGGAACCAGCAGAAAATACAACAATATATACGATTATACAAGATTCTGTGGGTGTGGTTAACAAGATATCCTTTTGCAACAATACATTTTATATACACAAAAAGACGAAACATAAGCAATATTCCTTGACATTCTGTTAATGAGTTCTTAATCAACTCTCTCCTGTTTAACAAAGGATATAGTATATTTTATATAGTACACATCGGGTTATTATATATATGCTTTACCTCAATTTGTGAATCCTTTTTCATTGATCCGGTATGACCGGTACTCTGAACCGAATTCATTATGGTTGATTTATGTGTTATCCTTTTTCTTGTGATGTATTTCTATACACAAATAGCTTTTACTTATTTAAATCTACTTTCAGTGAGCTTTCGAACCAAACCGAATTTGCACAAAAAACCGATAAAACTACACATAAAGTATAATGATTAAAGTCGCAAAAAGTTTATAATCTATGTACAACTTTTTATCTAGTATGATTTACGAATATATAAGAGGGATACAAAAAATATACAGATAAAAAATTTAAACTTTTCATTTTCGTTACTTAACACACACAATACAGCCAAAAAAACATCACAAATTTCACCACACATATATAATTATATATTGGGAGAGATTCAAAAAGCTTTATATTATATATTGAAGGGACCAAAATTTAAGATAATATTACACACAACACACTTAAGATAAAATGAAAAGCTTTGCACTGAATTTAAACCATTCGGAACAAAACAAAAAAAAATCACTCACACAAATAAACACTCAATTGGATCACTTTACGCGCCTATATAATAAAGCCATTCGCAATTAATTAATTAATTTTATCGGATATAGACAATGCAAACCACTAAAACAATTTAACTAACGACCCTGTCGAAATACGCGACAAATAATTACGAATTTTCATTATTTTAATCCGCGCGCTCGATTTTGTTTTTATTTTTGGGAAAACTTTTCACAAAAAACTCTTGAAGCAAACTGAATAAGATTTACCAAACAAGAGAAGGGAAAAAATTTCCATAATTTTGTGTTCGTATTTATCCCGTTTTTTTTTTGTATTTTGGAAGATGATTCTGCGCGGAAAATTATTTATCGAAAAGAATAATGTGTGCTCGATGGAAATACGAACACATACACAAAACAAAAGAACGATGGGAAAATTTATATTTTTACTTTGCAGTAACAAATTTTCTTTCCATACTACTGTAATGTGGTGTTGTGTGGCCAGTATTTTGTTGATATTTCATGATGTTGTGTCGTAAATAATGTTTGAGTGGAATTTCTAGGGGTATTGTTACAAAAGCACTAATTTATGTAAATATTATTGAAAAATGAAGCTTTACATATTAATTTACAGCGGGAGGTGCTTTTCTTAAGTATTTTTATGTAAAATTGTTTTGAATTTTGAAAGTTATAATGTCAACTTTTCTTTTATAAAACTTGTTTGAAATATCACCAAAACTTAAATCATTGAGAAAGCTTTTTATTCAATAAATAGTCTGCTGCAATTTTAACCCATATATCGTCAATAAAATCGTGTTGAACGATGTGGGCCGTTTCTATAGGTGAGTAACATGCCGTTACTCACCTATAGAAACGTGAGCATTGGCCTACTTTAAGGTATAAATGAATCAATAGCCTAATCAGAATAAAATAGGATCGATCAAAATGGATCCAGACAGCTGATATTGCTTCGCGGTTTGAGTTTCAGATCTATCGATACAAATCAAAAGCTTTACTGGTTTTTAAAACTTTTTAAGCAAGTATCGCCATTTCCACACTTCTTACTTTTATAAAATCTCACCAACACTAAAAAGCTTTTTATCGACTTGCTGGGTATTGCAGGTTTGGATTATTTATCACAAATCAATAAATAAGTTTGTTGTTTTTCTCGTGTTAAGGATTAGGAATCTATCCCATTAGAATTCGATATGAGATAACTGGATTTATACCGAGATTTGGTCTTATTGGTCAATGTGAGAACCAACTTGGAGTCTACTCACTATCCTAGTTGTGAAGATGTAGAAGAATATAGGATAATGACGTCTATGATCGCTATGTCAAAGACTTAAAATAATAATAATTTAAAACTATCTTGTCTCTACTTCAATCTGTTGGAATTCTAACACAATCTTAAATTTTTTTACTATAAACTACCCGTCTTGTAGCCGGAATACCCAATCTTTTTCGGAAAAATAGGAAGTTAGAAAAAAGCTAATATTTTCAGCAAGAGACTCTCTGTTATACTCTCAAACATTTTATGTTTTACATGTATCTTCAATTTCGATCTGTTTAGATGGGAATCATGTTGTGATATAAATTAGATTTTGGATTGCTTGGAGTGTTGCAACTGTTGGAGTTCATCTTTCTTTGAGATATTTTAACAAATGACAGGTTTCAAATATTCAAACAACATTAGTCTGTGAACGTTCATTCACTTTGCTTAGGATCATTAGTACATAATCTGCCTGATATACGTCTGTTGGAAATAATCGTTGATAATCTACCATATATTTGCACCTGCAAATCACCACATTTAAACGATGTGAAATATGTTGGAAGTTTGGCATAAAGTAAAATTCTTGGAACTAAATGCACGGTATGGGCCATGAAACATTATTGAAGTGAACATTTTAAACAAATCCGGATGATGTGAGATTGTATTAGATGTAATTTATTAGAAATGTCATATTATCAAGAACTATCGCCGCTCACTTTTGTTATCAATTTGTTGTTTTAAGTCACTCGACATCTATCTAAAAGCTTATGAAAGATCCGGGCTGCGAAGAAATTGAGAAGAAGTATCAGTTTATTTGGTTGTCATTTGGATATGAAGACTCGTAGTAAATGTTGAATCAATCCTAGGATTTTTATTCAAAAGCTTTTCTTATTTTAATAGCTTTTAAAGTTTTTTTAGGTTCTTATAGTTTTTTCATTATTAAATAATGCTTTTTACAACTTGATTTTCTGGTTGAATTTAAGGCCATATATCACAAATTAATAAACAATTTTGCTCATCGTCAGATTAGGTACAGCATGCCGTCTCACACTTTGCAAAGTAAACATTGGCAATCAGTCTACATACGGTCTTTTTTCGGGGGTAGCTACTAGATCATTAAATGAGAAGTGCTATCAAGATTTTTGTGAAAAAAGATGTGCATAATTTGATGTAAAGTTATGTCATTGAAGCTTGATAAAAATCTCACGATTAATTTATTATAAATTCTTGATCTCAGATATAATATTCAAAGCTTCCGAAAGTTTCCAATATCATTTAACAATTATCTACTGATTTTAGCACAGTAAAATAGTTAGAACATAAACAAAGCATAACCTGCTCGCCAAAGCATAATATCTTTTCTTCTATAACACTTGTATAAAATATCACCAAAACTTGGATCATTGAAAAAGCTTTAAATCCAGTTTCTAGTCTGCTGCAATTTTAACCCATATATCATTACCGAAATCGTGTTAAACGATTTGGGAACAATATGTCACTCACCTAGTAGAGTGCGCATTTGCTTCGTGGAAGGATACAATAAAACTGGATCGATCAAGATAGAGACACTCATATAGTAATGAGTTACGTACGGATCTATCAATTATATAATACTAGCTGTATAAGTTAAAAGTTTTATTTGCTTTTTAAACTTTTTTAATTAACTGTACTTTATTCTTTCCACACTTATAACACGTTTATGATATTTCATCAACACTTAAAAGCTTTTTATTCACTTAAGGTCTTATCCTGGTCAGATCTCGATATTAGATAACTGCGGTTATAAGGTTTGTGTCTAAACTCGTTACAACCCTCACTACCAACTTGATGACAAACTTGAAGTCAACGCACATGATTACTGTTCTTGTTGGAGAGATGTAGAGGAATAAGAATGACAAATCTGGAGGCAACTTCATCGGCAGTGATATTTCATGAGATAAAGGCGACTATGTATCTCCAATGAAGATACATAATCGCCATTATTTGATCTATTTATTTAGCTTAGAATTGATCTGGTGTGAATGAGAATCATGTTGTGATAAAACACATAAATTGGATTTTGGCTCGTGTTGCAACTATCTATATCGAGTTCATACATTCTTTGGGATATTTTAAACCTGACTGGTTTCAAATTGGTCTGTGAACGATGATTAGTAACATTTGGATGGAATCAACTGGTTGGAAAATAATTGTGGATAATCTGACATATCTACTCTGCAAAGCACCACATTTATAAGATGTGCAATATTTAAACAAATTGGGATTGCCTCTGTAGTAGAAATATCATAAATCATGACTAACACCGTTCACTTTTGTACGTTCACTTTTGCACGTTTTAGGGCGCTATAAATCTAACGAAAAGCTTACAAAGGTCCTTACCGCGAAAAAATTACGAGAAAGAATTGTTTCTTATTCGTACAGACACTCGGAGTAAATTCTAAACCAATGCTAGGTTTTTATATCAAAAGCTTTTATTGTTTTAAAAGCTTACTAAGTAACTGACTGAAATAGTTCTTTCACTTATTAACACCAATAGTATTACAAAAAAGCTTTTTGTGCTCTTTTGCTTATGCCTTTATGGTCTCGTACAATACATTACTAATTGACAACATACAATTCGACGTAGGAAGAGGCAACTTACAAGTCAGAGCGCAACATGCTGGTTCTAGCAGACTGAACATTAGAACTCGGTACACATAAAGAATGCTTCAGGAGGAAACTTAGAGATAAATGAATTATAGATGCTGTATAATTGCTTCTCGACATTTAAATGAGTACAGTTGAGTGGGATGGTTATACAAACTACCTTATTGGTAAACATAAGAATAGACTTGGTGTTTACTTATCTTGATGTGAAGATGAGTTCTAGTAAGATATTTTTGGAGCATTTAATTACGGATAAAGTTTTCATCAGCAGCTTTAAAAATTATCAACTGTACATAAAACGTTGCGTAGTTTATCATGCGGTAGAGGTTGTGGTAGGTTTAGATCCATGTTAATATAAAATGTCTGCAAGAATGCGGAATGTACGTTTGAATACCATATCTGGAAAAAGCTCTGCTAATTGGATGGAGGTTTATAGCTATTTCTCTATAAGTGTTTGTCGCATGTTCCAGTTTATTAGTACACTGATTGTGAATCTTTTTATTTCAGTCTTATTTTGATGAGATGTCTCAATTTTGATCAGACATCTCATCATGAGATGTCAAGCTATAAGTGGTTCTTGGCCCATTTTAGATACTTCAAAATGTGTAATTTAATTTCGGTAAGTTTGCCTATACCGAAGTCTATATACGAGGAGTATTCAGTCACTATTAGAATATGGGCCTATACATATACCAAACTAACAAATGCTGTTCTTGTTTCCATCGCGTTTATTGATAAGGAACCTATCTTATCAGATCTCAATACTAGATGACTGAGGTTTGTACGGAGACGTTGTCTCATTGACGTAAGGACCAACTTGAAGTCTACTCACTGCCACATCTATGAAGATGTAGATAATTAGAAACAAAACGCCACTTGAAAAATAGTCAAAATCAATAATGAAATCATAACCAGCAAACCGATCTTGACATTACTTCGATCTGTCACAAATCTAACATAATTGAAATATATTCGATTGCCACTTACAACCAACGTAGCGAGGGTAAGATATTTTTAATGAATATCAACTTTTTGAGCTATGAGCAACTTTTAAGGTCGAGCGAAAGGACGGGTAACTTTCGCCGAAATTCCCAAACTTTTTTGAGAAAATAGGAGGTTTGATTAAATCCAGTTCTTTCATCCAGATACTCTAATTAGAACCTTAAAACCATAATGTATTGATTTGATGTGGTGAAGATATGAATTATGTTGCGATGTATATGAAGTAAATAACAAATTAGTGATCTCAAATGTTTAAATGATATTGGTCAATAAACGGTGCTAAGTATAACAATGGTGAGCAGAAAAATTTACTTTGCTTATGGGGGCAAAGGGCCAACACATAATGTAACTATAGAACGTTTGTTGGTTCTATAGTTACATTATGTGTTGGCACATTAAGGTTAATCTGGTCTGCAACGTATCCACATTATATGAATCCTTTAAACCGATGAAGAAAGCTCTATTTTAAGCTAAGTAGATTTCATGTTCCTTTATAAAAAAAATATATTTTTTATATCCCATTACTAAGCGGATATGAACCAATAATGCAGTTGGTAGTACTTATTTTTATATTAAAAACCATAAACTATATAAATCACATTTTTTTCTCACCTTTCTTTCACTAATTTTACCAAAATTAATTTATTATGTCTGCACTTTAAACTTTTACCATCCGTTCGTTTATATGCGATGCAACAACTCTGTTACATATAATAAATTCTCAAAGAGCGAATGAATATACTGTTTTTAAACATAAAAGCTTCTTTGTTAATTTTTAAAATTCTTAAAAGGCTTAAATCGCCATAAACTTAATTTAAATATGAGAATATCCTCGCCTTTTCATATATTATAAGAGTAGCAAATTCTTTTTTGAGCTTTTATACATTAATGTAGTCACCGTATATAAATTTAATTGAATTATATAATAAATTTATAATACTTAGCTGTATGTGGAGCTTTATATACTCTTGACTCTCCAAAAAAATAAAAAGTAATCTCTTACCTGAAAGTAAACAAGAGTAAAAAATGTTAAAAATACGTATACAAAATTATGAATGTTGTATATGGAGCTTATTAAGTATTTAAAATGTTATTTTTTTTAACGTAAAGCTTTTACATTGCTTTTGTGTTGTTGTTTTTATTTTGTTTTGTCTAAAAGGATCGTAAAAATCGTATTTTTTAATTTCCGTGAAAATTCCAAAATATTTATCCATATATATATATATATATAGGAAAATATATAGGAAATAGGTTGGGTCCGATATTTATCAAGAATAATTTATATTGAACCAAAATATATAATAAGAAAGCTTTTCGTTTCTTTGTGTCTCCCTCATACAAAATCTACAAAAACAAGTAAAACAACATTGGTTTTTAACTAACCGAATACAGCGAGTTATGTAAACAGGCCTCACCACCACCAATTTTCTATTTCCGTCGTTCCGTCGTTGAATGCGGGATAATAACGAATATTCTTGAACCGAAAGCAAAAAAATTGATTGAGTTTGGTGTTTATGACTCCACACAGTTCCCTCATATATTGATGGGAATTAAATTTAACTACAGAAAGTGGTTAAAAGCTCCTTTTATCCAAAAAGTATAAGCCAAAATGTTGGTCCTCGTTTATATAGTCAAAAGGGTAAAAATTGAGATTTAATTCTAGGAGCATCGTTTGTACACTATTTAAGATTTGGTGTTGGTTTAAAGGTTATCGGATTTCTTAAAATAAAGAGGGTACTTTTTGTGTACAATCTAATTTCTATGATAAGACAATTGTGCTTTTCAATTTTTAATTAAATAAAGTTGATGTGTGAAAAATCACCTTACAAATATCATTAATTATACAACTACTGATTGTTACCAATATGTACGATAATCCATCTTTAAAGTTCATTTCATGAAACTTTTCGAGCTTTCAAGGGACGAGACGAGTTAAAGTTGCATACAAATTAAACTATACAACTTATTTTATACACCTGTTGAGCTGCCTCTGCACCTTGCACCTAAAAAAGCTCTGAGTTATGAGCTTTCAAAATCCACCAAAAATGTTTAAAATCGTTTAATCGACCTGCTTTCGATATAACAAGAATTCTTGTTTGAAAAACATTTCGGGTGCTCCCGTAGGGTAAAGCTAATAAATCGAAATGCATATACATTAGTTGCTTTTCAATCGATCAACCGCTAGTACCCGATAATGAACCGGTAGTAGTTCGTTGCGTGTCTTTGCAAAATAAGCCTTAGTAAATTTAGCAAAGACACGCAGCGAAGTACTAGCGGTTCGCTAGCGAGTACTAGCGGTTCGCTAGCGAGTACTAGCGGTTGGTCGACTGTAAAGAAACTATTATGAGTTATAAGCGGATCTAAAGAGTGTAATAATCTAATTTTGAGGTGAAAAGAACGTTAGATGTTAATTTCTTAAATTAGAAGTGACGCGTTAAAATAAAAGCTATTATGAAACAAGATCTCTCATCCTTTTTGGAGCTCTTTATAAATAATTCTAACCAATAATGCTGTCCAGTTTGCCTCGTAGCTTTTTAAGACACCATGATGTGATATTAAATCACCAATAATCAATAAATCGAAAAAGAAAATTCATAAATATTTAAAACGAAGGATTGACAGTTCAAAATGTATTTATGACCTTGAATAAAGATATGATCTTGAATTTCAACTATGAGTAAATTACACAACAATAACATACACAAAGAATTTTGTTGTGTTGTCTCACAATTTTAATTACAGACGGATCGTCGCTAATTATCTGTTTCATTTTTAAATCTAATTATGGTATTTGTTAAAAAGAGAATGGTTATGATAAAAGGATATCGATGTATTATATAGTACTATCCTTGTTTTGTTTTGAGCAATTAAAAATATATGGAAAAAAATAGTGACAACAACCACGAAATGACTATAGTATGCACAAAATGCTATACCGGGTGTTTCTTTTAAACTGAGACGATCAAATATCTCGAAAAATAACCACTCTACGGAAATAATGTCCATAATCAAAATTTAACCATATACCGTGGGGGAAATACATGAGTGCAAAAAAAGTCCCCCACGTCCGCTTTGTAGGTGGGGTGGGGGTAACTTTTAAACTAAGATAGGAAGCCATATTTTTTATTGCAGATACAAACTCTACGACTAAAATTACGTTTGATTTGAATGAAATATTTTGTTCGGTTCATGATAGATGGCGTTGTAATCGACGAAAATCAATATTTTCAATTTCTTCTTCTTAGATCACACGCATTCGATTCTGTAATACGTTTGAAATATAAAACATTGCGTTTTCATTGGAAATACTCGAAATTCAGAGAAATAAAATAATAAAAGGTGAATAAAATAATTTTAGCTTAACAATAAGTGTTCAAAATGATGACCTGCGACTTCAATGCACTTATTAATACGCATTTCAAATAATTGTACACAACTGAGAAGTGTGTTTGGTTGAATTTCAGCACACGCATTTCTGATTTGCTCAATCATGTTCTCATGTATTGTTGGTTCTTGTTTGTTAATTTTGCCTTTGAGATAGCCCTACAAACATAAATGTGGCGCAGTAAGATCTGGTGATCTGGCAGGCCAATTTATCGGACCAGCTATACCGATCCAGCGACAATTGAAATCACGATCAAGAATTTCACGTGCCACCACCGAATTGTGTGCAGGACAACCATCATGTTGAAACCACATGATCCGTCTCACTTCTAAGTTCAAATTTTCAAGTAATATTGGACGTTCATTTTTCAAAAAGTTTCGGTTCAATTGACCATTCAAGTTGCCTTCAATAATGTGGGGGCCTATGAGTTTAAGGCCTATGAGCTTAAGGGGCCTATTAGCAGGCCTAACAAATTGTTTTGATGACGAGTTTTATTTCAAACGTATTGCGGAAACGAATGCGTGTAATCTAAGAAGAAGAAATTGAAAAAAATTATTTCGACGATTACAACGCCATCTATCATGATCCGAACAAAATATTTTATTCAAATTATACGCACTTTTAGTCGTAGAATCCGTATCTGCAATAAAAAATATGGCTTCCTTTCTTAGTGTAAAAATTACCCCCACCCCACCTACAAAGCGGGGGGTGGGGAACTGTTTTTTTCGCACTCATGTTCCCCGCGGTGTGATTAAACTTTGATTATCGACATTTTTTTCGTAGAGTGGCTATTTTTAGAGATATTTGATCGTCTCAGTTTAAAAGAAACACCCGGTATATGCGTTTTGTATGTCAAAATAATATTATATTTGGTGTTGGTCTGTTTTAACATATGTAATAATCACTATCTTGTTTCTCTTTTGTGTCACAAGTCAATAGTCATAAAAAAAACAGAATAGGCGTTTATAATTTCCTATTTATCTTTTGTTTCATTAGTATCATAGAAAAAAAATTTCGTACTAAAGGAGTAGAGATTCAAAATGGCTTTAAATACCAAAACAAAAACTATTTTTCAGTAGCGTAGAAACAAATCGAAAGAGGAGATATTCATCTAACAAATCTGACTACTTGCTGATTTTGTAGGTGGCTGCATTCACTAGGCAGGCGGATACGGTAATATTAACTGCGCTCAATTGAATTGTCTGCCCTCTGTTAACCGGTGATTGGTTCTCTCTTTAAAAGCACGAATATATTCAGGATGGTTTTCTCATGTTGTAACAGGTGTGAGTTCGTCTCATGAACTAACAGGACTGTTAGGGTCACCAACATAAAGCTTGAGGCTTTTCAATTTTTATTAGTAGGTAAATAAAATTCGTAGGGACACTTATAGTTATTGATGTTGTTTTTATTGCTCAGGATAATGGACCTTAGTGATATCTGTAGTAGATTTATAAAATCCAGATATGCTCATGGTTTTGATACGGAACAACGTTCGAAATATAATCGGTTTGGATTAGCACTCAAACCATTAAATTTCTGATCTCGTGATTGGATAGAACTCGGTATATGCATCAATGTAGAGTTTTGGGTCTAGATCACAAGCATGATTTTTCTTTCGAATGTTACAAGCTATCTTTTGTACTGATTCATCAAGGCCAAACTGTCACATCCATACATGACAAAGGGTCTGATCAACATTCTGTACAACTTCAACTTATTTGTATTTGCAAGATATTTTAATTTCAGAAATAGACGTAGAGGAGTTATAAGAGATCCAAGATACTTGAATCCTAACACTACTTCAGACACGCAGTTACCACTACTCAAATCAAATGCGTTTTGGCCTCGAAAACCAAAGTTCATATATTTGGTTTTGGAATCGTTGATTTTGAGACAAACGTATACTGAATACTGGTCCAGTGGAGAGCATGAGTATTCGAACATGCGATGAAAAAGTATCGGGGACAGAGCATCTCCTTGTCGAACAGTAGAAGTATATTTGTAGAAGTTCTCGAGAGCCTGTTCTTAACTTTGACACAGCATTGTGACTGCGTTCCTGTCATTTTACAAAGAAGTACGTATTTGTTCTGTCAAAAGGTTGACGCCATGTATCGAGTACCGCATTGACATTAACACAGAAGTTCGATTCTGGTCCCGAATGGCAGTCGATCTTAAGATCTTATGGTATAGAGCAATTCGGTGATTTCTTTAAGGAAACCACGCGAATGAATTGCGCTATGGAACCGACACAATTCTAAAAGCCAAAATTTTGCCCATTATGACAGTTTTGAATTATATAAGAGTAAACAGCCTTTAGTAATGATTACATTTGATTGAAATATAATATGTATATGTCGATTCCAGTCCCAATCTATAGGGAATGCAAATAATTTATTTAAAATTAAATAAAATCATTTCCTCCTTCAAACGAAATCAATTTGTATACAAACGAAGCCGTTTCATACAAATTTGAATATTTTCGTTCTTAACTGAAATTCCCAAGCGACAAATATTGAACATGTTGTAGTTAAGGCACGAGTATATCACAGCACTAGATATTTTGGTATATAATCACTTTTCGGTTTAAAACTTTCAGTAAATTGTGTTGTAAATATTTGATACTATACTGCATCAGCAGTATACGCCATAAACACTGGGATCAACATGAACAAAAAATAATATTTCTCGGGTACACAAACGTAGGGGATGCTAAAAGCACAATTTCGATTCAATTTATTCTTGAATTTTGATAAATATCAAATTGCGATGGGAATTCATTCTACTTTTGTTCCAGTATATGGTTGGTGCAAGGCAGCAGGTAGCAACACAACAATACGTTCTCAAATGCAATATTTTCAATATCATAAACTTCAATATACGTTTGGGTGCGAGACTGTATTCTATATATATTATGGTATGGAGAAGGAGCACATCACGAAATATTGATTGGAAATTCGTTACACATATTAAATCATAAAATGTTTTCGGTACATATATCCAATGATGAGCAACAAAATATTCAATTTAAAATCATTCGAGCTTAACCATATATCCATTCAAACTGGGTATATTACGAGTATATATGTACATACATTTATGATGGCAGAGCATAATCTATATATTTTAATTTAATTCGCCAACATTATTATGCCAGCATCCAGTGAATATTTTTGTTTTTGTGATAAGATTTTTCGAAACTGGGAAATTTAATTATGATTCTGTGCTTTAATCTTGTGCCATCTTACATAATATGTTCAATACTCGAAAATATATGCAAATACCGTTTACGTTTTTAGCATATAAAATCATATAACTATATACATACATAAATATAATTGCATGAGTGCTTTAAAAAATTTAAATATTTTAAATCTCTATATGTGATACGTATCAAACATAGATTATTGGTGTGTGCTTTAATCGACCGAAAATTAAATGTAATGAAAGCTTTCGCTACCTGTTTATGTAATGCAGTATATAAATTGAAAATTCTTCTAGTGTGACCTTTTTCGAAAACGAGATTTGGTCCCCCGAACAATTTATTGTAAGAAACCAACCTGCACAATGACTAAGTATATGTGTTACGGCATCATGGAGGACAATTAGGGCAAAAACTCATTATTTGTCTTAATCACCTCAACTTTGATGGTATTAAGAGCAACAAATCAATGTCATGGCCAGAAGACTATATCATACATGCCCAACTGAAGACATAATTGGAGGAACTTGGTCAGAAAGAACGTATATGGAATCAAAGCAATCCTTAATATGAAAGTCAAAATTGAGACATTAAAAAAGAACAGCATTAGAATGAATCCCACAGTGTCACAATTGTCAGACAAATGACCACACTCGAGAAGACTGCACAAGTGAGCCTAGATGCGTTTAAAGTGCGCTGAAAAACACCCATCAAAAGTAGAAGCGAACCAGCAAAATGTAAACACTGTTGGAATCACCACCTTGCAAATTACAAAGACTGTGAGGTATAGCCAAACAACCACAAGGAATGAGAATTAGTAAAAAAAATCAAACATCAAAACTCTTAGTTCTCAACCTAGGACGTAACCATATCCAAATCAAATCCCGCTTAGTAGCGACATATGCTCGAATGGCTAGTGAAAAAAGGAAATATCAAGAAAGCACCCAGTCAGGAAAATGATGTCCTGCACACAATACTGCAGAAGTTAACCACTAGAAATTCTTATCTCGCGGCGCAAGGTCAAAGACTAGAAGCGACAGGCAAAACTAGAGAAGTCATTGACTACCTTAATTCTAATCCATTAAATAAAAAAAAGCCCTGTGGTTGGGGGCATTCGTGTTTTGTAAATATATTACGAACGAAACATGAGACCCATAGAATACCACCACAGTATCCAGAGCTTGTCGTAGGAGGCAACTAAATCTGGTTGGATCGCTGGGCTGACGACCCGCATCCGTAAAACCATGAAAATGTTAAAAATGTCGACAAAAATAAAAAAATCGGATACCGCCAAAACAACAAAAAAAACGAACCTCCGCTTAAATACCCGGACACGAGATTGAAGATCGGCACGTGGAACGTGCAGTCATTAAGAAAACCTGGCGCGTTGGACGGCCTTATCACATGCATGAAAGAGTATCGGCTGGAACTCGTAGCTCTCCAAGAAACTCGATGGCCTAAAAGTGGAGACCATGTGTCCCAAGGCTATACGTTGCTACACAGTGGAGATGACCTCGGAAATCGGAGTTGGATTTCTCATTGGGCCACAGGTAAAAAAGGCTGTCTTGGACTTTCAAGCAGTCGATAATCGAATGTGTAAGCTTCGCTTGCACATGAGATTAGCCAACCTGTCAATTGTCTGTATACATGCGCCCACTGATGTAAGCCAATCCCAGGATAAAGACTCATTTTACAATAATCTGGATAATCTGATGGGTTCCATACCGGAGCACGATGTCAAATTGGTGATTGGTGACTTTAATGCTAGAGCTGGCAGAAATCAGACCGACTTATGTAACAATATAGGTCCGTACTCCCGACGCGAAACCGCGACCGAGAATGGGGAAAGAATGATGTACTTTGCGATCGCTCATGTCTCAAAGTAGCAAGTACATTCTTTCCTCATAAAAACATCCACTGAGAAACATGGACACATCCACGTAAAACATCCCGAAGCCAAATTGACCATGTGTTGATTTCAAAAGACCGGGCTCGGGTTGTCCAAGACGTGAGATCGTATCGGTCGTCAACAAAATTCGTAGGCAGTGACCATTTTATGGTTGCTGCAAAGCTACGATGGAAATTTTCGTACAAGTCAGGGAGGACAGGAGAATATACAACGCGATTCTCCTGTGAAGGTCTGATAAATGAAGAAACGCAACGAAAATATCAAGATCTTGTCAGCAATAGCATTATGCAATTCAATTACCAATCTGATGATGTGAACAGTGTCTGGGAAGTATTGAAAACCTAGGTTGTCGATGCTGCCCAGCACACTCTCGGTATAGTGAAAACCAAGCCCAAAAATGATTGGTTTGATGAGGAGTGTCGTCTTGCTGCTGAGCAACGAAATATAGCCTATAATGAAACGCAGACTCGGTTTACAATCGCAAGGAAAAACAAAGCAGTTCTTGCTATGAGGACAGCTAAAAGAATTTGTAGACTGAAGAAGCGAGAATGGTGGAAGGCTAAGGTCTTAAGAGTACAACAACTCAGCCATGAGCACAATTGATACACTATTAAATACCTATTTAAGAGCAAGAATTGCTACCTGGAATGTGTCTTGTGCAACGCATTAGAACTAGAACTATTTTTAAGCACAAAGCTATTTGGTGTATGCCTAATATCAGAAAGTCACTCTACTTGAATATTGTATTTCAAAATACATGGATACCAGTGGTATCAAGCTCTTCATCCAGCAGAAAGAGCTAGAGACGTGACAGCAATCTTCATCAATGAAAATATTAAGCATCAACAACAACTTCAAATAGAGGAAGAAGCTATGCAAGTATAGCAACTGTTTCTATTGAAACCAAAAACAACAAGAGGTGCAATATATCAGTAATCTACTGTCCACCCAGATATAACCCTAAAAAGGAAGACAACTTCCTGATTGGAGGCAATTTTGATATAAAAAAAAATATTCTGGGGATCAACTAAAACTTATCCCGAACGAATAGAGCTAAGTGGAGCAGACAGAACATTAAAATGTCAGTTTCAGTCCAGTAAAAAGCCAATTTACTGGACTACAGACCCAAATAAAATTCCTGACCTTCTAGACTTTTTTATATATCAAGAGGTATCTCCGAAAATTACTTTGTATAGAAGAAAATGAAGAAGAACATCAGATCACTCTCCAGTATGAGATGTTCTTCTTCATTTTCTTCTATACAAAGTAATTTTCGGAGATACCTCTTGATATATAAAAAAGTCTAGAAGGTCAGGAATTTTATTTGGGTCTGTCTGGATCACTCTCCAGTATGAAATAATTAAAGAAGGCGGAAATAATTCCAGAACTCAATGCTATACTAGGGCCCACGGTTCAACCCGCATATACACATACAGATTAAAAACACCCAATCGTGATTGATGTTTCGTCACCACCCCGGGAATTGAACCAGAGACCCTCGAATGACAGAGCAGGCACGCTACTTTCTCTGCCACGAAAGCGGCAATCCAGTCTTAATAACAATAAGTTCCACGGCAATAAGGAAAGCAAGCCCACCAAGACTAACAAATAACAAAACAAACTGGGAATACTTTCGACAGCTAGTCGACAAAAGGGTCAATCTACAGGTGCTGATCCTGAACGTTTGTATGATAAAAGAAGAGCTTTAAAATCTCATTGAAATTAAACAAAAAGCGGCATGTGAAAGTAGGGGTACATCAAACAATGTAGATTACAGAAAAGTATAAGCTATAAGCTACCAAGCTTATACTTTTCATTACCTACGTCACTCACTTCATACAGTGAAGTGAGAGACTTAGGTAGTGAAAACTTGGCAGAGAATAAAGCAATCCTAAACAATTTGTGCAACAAGCTTAAACTGCTTATAAAAAAGATTAAAAATGAGTCAGTAGCTAGCTTTCTTAATAACCTGATTCATTGTGGAAGGCCACTAAAGCTTTGAAAAGACCCAAATTCCAAGTGTCACCCATAAAAATGTTTGATGGAACATGGACTCGCAGCGTTAAACAAAAAGGTGTTCTGTTTGCCGAACACCTAGAAAAAATTTTCAACCCACCAACTGAACAGCAGACAGAGAATGAAAATTTAATACCGGTAAGCAAAATAGACGAGGTACTTGTTCTACCAGTTCCTGTGAATGAAACCAGAAGCAAAAAAATCTTAAAGATAAAAAAGCTCCGTGATACGACCTGATAACAGCGAAAATAATCAAAGCACTGACATAAAAAGCACTATGAAAACTTCAGCACTTAATCAATGCTGTCTTTAGACAAAGTTGTATTCCGTGACAGTGAAAAGAAGCGGTAATCATAATGATTCCTAACCCTAACAAACCGTTAAAAGCCAATCACTTTATTAACAACCACATCAAAATATATCGAAATACTGTTTCTCAAAAGACTAAAGGTCACTCGACAATATAACAGGTACATAGGATCACTGATATACGATTGAAGAGGTGCTGGAGGAGGAGAAGGTATATTCAGCAGTATTCCTACACGTAGCCCAAGCATTTGATAAGGTTTGGCTCCATGGTCTGGAATTTAAGCTTCAACGAGATCTACCAAAACAATATTTTGGAAAAAAATGACCGTTACTTTCGCGTGAGACAGAAAGAGGAGTACTCAAAACTAAAGAAAATATTGGCAGGAGTCCCACAAAGTAGGTTGCTTGGCCCTGTGTAATACCTTCTGTATACAAATGATTTACCAAATATAGATTAGGCCATAATAGGAACATTTGTTCATGAAACTGCAGTACAACTATAGTACAAGTATTGTCAAATCAACACGGCAACTTCAAAATTCTATTAATACAGTGAACACTGGACAACAACTGGACAATAACGCTAAACGAATCAAATTTAACACACGCCAACTTCACAAACAAGAAAGTATAATACATTCCGATTATAGGCTGAGTTCCCAAGAAATTCCGTACTCCGTGCTCTCTAAATACCTTGGCATGACACTAAGCTCTGATATACCTGCTGTATATATATACGGCTTTTACTTTTAGTCCCCTTCCCATGTTATGTTATCTATCCTGAGTTGCTTAGCTTCTGGCAGCACTGTGTTTAATAGATCATATTGATGGCCTTTCCACTTTCCTCATTTTTGTAGGTTCTATTACTTCATTGGACATTTTTGTTCTCCCAAAAGTGGAATTACTCAATTTCGTGTTCAGTTATGGGTTTTTGTCGTATGCCACAGAAGCTTGTAATTTGTGATAGTTCATGCCAGAAGGATTTTATTGACCACCTAAAGAATTTGTTTATAAATATTTCAGACTTCTTAGCCTGAGTATCTTATAGTTCATAAATATTTATGAACAAATTCGTTAGATTTTCTTCCATGTTTCACAGCTATATAGAATTCATACAGGCATTCAAAATTCATATAGCTGCATTGTATTTCGTGACAGATTATAATTAGCTTTTCGGAATACAGTATGACCACAAACATAATACGAGTTTACTCTCGTGACAATTTGATGTAAGTTTGTCATGTCATCTTTTGCCAAATCTGTTATTTTTTGGCTTTTCTGGTGCATCTCTTTGTATTTATAGTCTAACACATCATATCAGAGTAGCAAGAACCGTATTGGAAAAACTACACAACCTGGTTGAACAGTAATAATTTCCTAATACGTCCAACTATCGTTTGGAATTCCCATTTCGCAAAGTACCTTTCGGAATGCGCATCTTCTTCTAGAATCAAAAGTTCGTTCGAAATTCACGAATAGCAAATATATTCATGATCTCAGTTCGTTTAAGTGTTCGATGATAATATTAACTGAGTTGAGGTAACAGCTCCTTCCAAACCTCTTATGGCGTTGCTAACCCTTTCATCAAACAGTTTAGGATAGAGATGTCACTTCGGTTCTTGCATCCTCTTTTTCCCATTTATATGGAACTATACCAACTCTATGGTCATCGTTGATTACAGATGCGTCTACACTTAATAGTTCTGCTTAAATATTTATTCGTTCACCGACCACTATATGGTGTTGTGATTGCGTTATAAGCACTTTAAACTTTTCGTTCCGTTGCTGAATAGATGTTGATTGGATTTTTTTTTATTAATGGTAAGTTAGTAAATTTTCCGATGACCATTTTTATGCGTTGATATATGCGGAGTTTTAATAATGCAACATCGCTTATCAATGGTTTTCTGCGGTAGTTGTGGTAACCATAAGTATATTGTTAGCAGTCTTTACGTAGAATTCTTTTATTTGTCTGAGCTTTTGTGCTTGTTTCAGTACTTTGAAGCATTACTGGGTATTTGCCTCCGACAAATCTCCCGTTTTTGTATTTTATCGATTAATCAGAGCTCATTGACAGCTTGTAGGGAGGATGGGTATTGCTTGTTATAACCAGCAGTGATGTCCAAGTGTATTTCTGTATATTTTTGATTTAATTTATTATTTTTCATTTAATGCTTTCTTTTAAGCTGTTTGGAGGGTACTCGCATTGGCTATACGCAATTGTGATGTCATTTCTAGAACTAGGTATGGTAACTTGGATAGAATTTACTTTTCGTGGTGGTAACGGTAGATCCAGAGTTGTTCCAGTTTTTGACTGGAATATTATTCTACTATTAATAAAGGCTCCATTCTAGTGATGCTTTCTTTACCTTATCAGTTGTTACAATTCTTATCCACTATGCATGTCTGTATATAAACAAGAACCAAGCTAAAGTCAGACAATTGCTCTGAAATATTTAAACTCCAACAACTTCTTATATTGTGTGTGAAAAGAGATCTTTTTTCAGGAAGATGAGAATACGAACATTTTTTAGGAATTCACGCAAAATTTTATGACGAGATTCAATTATGTAACAATTTGTTTATTGAACCTACCAAACTAACAAACCTTAACATTAAAACACATATCTACTCAAAATCAAACAGTTTACCTTGGCCGTCGTCCAAACAAGTCCGACCATCCATATTATCAATACCTGGGAGTGAAATACATTTAAAACTTGTTAATTAACTTGTAACGCCAAAAGCTCTACTATAAATAATTATCTCTCAACTAATAAATAAATAAACTATATATCTACAAAAGCTTTCCAACGAGCTTTTTATATAAAAAATCGTAATTTAATGGAATAAATTATTATGTGCCTTCTTTGTGTTATATACAACGAGTATATAATGTACATAGCTTAACTCTGATACATACACATAAACAATTGTCTGGTAGATTTTCCTTTTGGCAACGTACAGTAGTAACTCAACCCCACTTCCGTTATTATTATACGGAAAAAACACAACAACAAAGCAGTAAAACAACTGAAGAATGAATGAAAATGGAAAATCATACACATTTTGTGTGCTGCCGGATCGTTATGATGCGCGGGGCATGAAGACGGTAAAGTCATTTACATTATTATGCGAGGAAGCTGGGGATAATAAAAAAAGCAAAATAATGATGGACCGCAGTGCGTTATGGTTAGGAAGATAATTATTTCGAAACAGGATTATGCGGTTCAATCAACTGTTTGACGCCATTCCGTACATTAGGCGGTAATATACGATTTTTATAAGTTGTGAGCTCTATATACTGACAGAATGTAACTCAATCGAATCCTGTTGTATACAGTGTTGATTGTACCTGTACGCAGTTTGATGATTTTTCCTGCTGTTTACATTTCTACAACATTTTCCAAATCAACACACACAAAAGCAAATCAAAATATAGCGACAATAAAAGCGTATATGTAAGCGCCTGAAGCAATCAAACAGCTTTTATTATGTATATGCTGGGTGGTGCGTGTGCACGCAATCAGTTATCGCGAGTTCCTTATCTATAATTTCTTAATAATACTTTTTAAAAATATTTTTAGAATCAAGGTAAAAATAGTAAAGCGTTTTGAGTAAACATTGAAGGTGTTTTGCACCAAATTCGAACAAAACATGTTATTATTTATGGATTTGTCGTGAGGTAGGCGCCAATAATTCGAAACAAACAATTTCCTGGATAAAATTTGGGATGAATTATGGTTGTGCACTCGATTTCCATGGCCTATATTCTACTAAAAAACTAACCCAACCTCAAGCAGAGTTGTAGTTGGTTTCTATCGGTACAATCAGCTCATTTCATCTCCATTTCAAGGTATAGTTACTGTGGCTTCTACAGTGCAGATCTAAGACAATAGGATAACCCAAAAAATTGTTATCGCTCGATTGATTATCGGTCATACAGTGCAATAAACTTAAATCCGCGCCAAAGAAACGAGGATATGAATAAAATTGCGTGGCAGCACATATAGTGGCGTTGAATAGTAGAACTGAAGAATTGGTACAGATAGTGGTGAACTGTGAACGTGAGGCCTATCCAAGAATTATGTTGCCACTATAGCAAACAAATGGAGATAACACAACCTACAACGAGTTATAGGAGATACACTCCATGAGTTTTCATCTTGCACACTACAACATGGCGACTGACTAGCTCAAATATAATGGCATAATGAGCTATGACGACGTCAAACTGCCACTACAGTGGAACGAAGAAATGCTAATTATTATGGTTAATAATCGAAGTGATTACCATAAACACATAAATTAGTGAAATATACATATTACGGGAGATGCCAGATGAAAATATGGATCCAAACTTGCCGGTGTTACAGATATTTGAAAAAACGAGGCACCAAACAAATTGGTGATTTGAAGTAAACGAAGAAGGTCTGTTGGACTCAGTGAACTGATTAGTCGGTTAAAGACGGACACTTAAAGAACATTAATGGAAAAGCTCCAATAATGGACATATTTAGAGAAGGTACAAAAAGGTCTAGAAGCAAGGGTATTGGGTATATGATATTACACCTTGTATAAGAAGTTCAAGGGAATAATCAAACGGATGGGAAAAGACAACAAGAAAAGCTTAGTCCAAGATAAAGTTTATTTATTGTTCGTGGAAAAGGAGATTGGACTTAAGGTAGTGAAACGAATCACGGTGACGTCTGTAAGAATTATTATAAAGTGTAAGATTACGGCATAAAATAAACATCCAAATCTGCCAGAAATAAGTCTTCCACCATAAGCACAATATTGAACGTCATTGGCCGTATAACACGGTGATTATTTCCATTGACGAACAAATATGGTTCAACCACATCTCCGGCGTGACATCAACACCTCACGGTCTACTAGAACATGTTTTGCTGATTGACAAGGCCATATCGGTGATATTTTCTCGATGAAAATATTTTATCTTGTTTAGCAGAGATAAGCTGATCTCCAGTCTGTCCAGTCTGTAATGAGACTTATTACTCCTTCAAACTTTGAAGTTACCACTACTGGAACCAATTTTGTCTTGGTCACAAAAACCAGACAATCAGGTATTTGATACTGGACTAGTTGATTTTAAGACCAACTGTACCTTTCCAAATATGAAGAGGGTTAGTGAGGGTTAGTGATCCTCAGTAATCGTCTCTGTGATCTGTGTTTGAGAGTAAACAATTACCTACAGCTCGTGACACATGTGTAACATATTAAGAAGTTCGTCGATGTTCACATATATCCATCCGATTACTCCTTTCATAAACTACGCGGAGGATTCATTGCTGAGTAGTTTATTCACTATGGGTAGAGATGTGCGAAATAGTGAAAATTTTACGAAACTTGGACGCCCTCTAACCACAAGACTAATGATCGGAACTTCACCGACAGTGTATCATTCACAGTTCGCAAGTCAGCGAAGGAATAATGTATCTTTTACGATAACCATTTAGGTATGATATGTAAAGGATCTGTATAGAATTATCGAGTTCTTGGGTCTAGTTGATCAAATTGAACCAAACTATTTTTAGTTCTTATTTGTGGAGCTTTTTCACATTATTAAGAACCAAGCAAACGCTATAATTATGGCAAAATGTAATCTATTCAGGAAACCTGACAAATCACATTGAATACAAACCTCTACTCAGTACGTTTCGAAAAGACGAATTTTCGGATAAACGACGAAAATTTATCGAAGCTGAAACGAAGTACGACCAAACTGAGAGTAATGGTTCACTATTAAATCTTAGACTGGCCGAATTTGAAAGAGGATATAGAAGACGTGAATCATTGTGGTTGCCGTTCAATTGTGTCAAGTTTTGCGACAAAATCGTCTGATATTACGGTAATTGCACAAGGGACTATTAGATAACGAGGCACTTAATATACACGCCTATAACATCGAGCCAATGTGAACTGCTCATAGTTGATCGTCCATATCTTATATAGCTATATCATCAATAAAGATCTGTATCTTGTGAGCTACTACTTCTTTCGTTTGATTTTCACTTTTTAAACCAGCCATTTTTTCTATTTTACGACTTTTTCAGGTTATTGTTAACCGGTACCGTATCAACAATCTGTCTCCACCGCCCAGGTGGCTCAGTGGTTAAAGCTATGGCAGTTGGAGCGGGAGGTACCGCGTTCGAATCCCGATAGAGGTAGAAAGCAAAAGGGATTGTTCACCATCTGATTACGATCGGTGGTGTTAATGAACACATCTATGACCCCTGTTGGAGTGCAGAACTCATGGGCCGACCCATCTTCCATGTCAGTACTATAGGCTGGCATGGAGCTATGCAATGCGAAGATGGTTCTACGAAAATCGGACCTATAGCCGTACGTCCTCAATTTGGCTGTTAAGGCGTAAGGTAGGACGTAAATAAGCGAACCGCGAAAGAGCTGGGAGAGCCTTGAGCCCCAAAAAAGATAGCATAGAATAAAATATAAAAAAAAAAAAATAAAAAAAAAACAATCTGTCTCCAACGGTTCGATTACGTCTGCATACTTTGCATACTGTTGCAAGCATTTACAAGATGCTAGATTGCTCTCTACTCCGTGGAGAGCGACCTCGATTAAGGACTGCCTGAAAGTCCAGTACAGCCTTTTTACCTATGGTCCAATGAGGAATTCAACTCCTAATTTTCCGAGGTCATCTCCACTGTGTAGCAACGTATGGTGTTGGGACACACGCCACACGGTCTCCACTTTTAGTCCATCGGGCTGTTTTCGAAGTGTCTGCACGTTACACGTGCCGATCCTCAATCTCGTTCCCGGGTACTTAAGCGGGTAGTTATTATTGTTTATTAAGCGGTATCCGATATTTTTGTGGTTGCGGGTCGTCAGCCCAGCGATCCAACCAAATTTAGTCTAAATCAGGTCTAAACAGGGTCTAAATCAGCAAATAGAAGTCAATCAGTTCGATTAATGCAGCTCATCTATAAACATTACAGTACTCCATATAAGCCTATAAGATTGACCTCAAAGATGAGTGGGTCGAAAGGTCATCGTACAATCTAGTCGCAGATAAATCAAAATCGCGTGGCATCCCACGCAATATGATTGTTTAATAATTTAAAAGTCCAAATCTTCGGAGCCAAATTGATTTTTTTATAAATTTGACCAATCCCTATATACCTTTAACATCTGCTAATTGATGTACCATATATACGGTAGAAATTGATTAACCCCAAAATCAATAAAAGCAAGAAATCGTACAAAAAGAAATTTAATTAAATTTTATGCATTAATAACGAAAGCATAATTGTGTTCCTCCTATTTACTTGTAGAATAGGGGGTGGCACATTCGTTCGCAAATAGCTTGTCAAATTACATAAAAATCAAATTCATCCCCCTGCCCCCTCCTCCTCAAGTTCTTTGTGCGAGTCTATTGAATATTATTTATATTTGGTATTCATCGGAAATACAATGTTTACGAGTGTATGTACTCGTACATGTATAAAAAATGTGAATTCGAAAGAACTTTTTGAATTGAACTTAAATTGAAGCTTTTTATTTATTTGATGTTTTATTTAGACATGAAATTGATTTTCATTTTTTATTTTTTTATTATTTAAACTTTTTTAATTTGCTTTTGTGTAGCCTAAGTGTATGTACACAAACTGCGATACACATTTGTAATACTGTGGAGTGTATTGTGGTGGGTAACATTTATTGATAATTTAATAAATTTAAATTTGATTTTTTTTTGTTTAATCAATTGAATTATTGGAATACATAAATTATGAACGGATATTTCTGTATGTACATAAGTTTGATTTATGTAAACTCATTTTTAAAACGAAATTTAATCCGGATTGTTATAAAGACAAATAGTTTTTATCAACAAATTGGCTTATATCTTAATTGGTACTGAAATTTCTTGGAATCACGTTACTCGTGTCTCTGTATGTGTCTATATACCTTTCTACGATATTATAGATCGATACTCTCGGTCTCGTCTCTTATATGTGGTTAGAATTTTAATTTGTTCTTTGTATATTAATTAGTGTATTGTAATATACAAAATTCCAGAATTTAGGTACATACCCGCATTCTTGATATCATTAAGCTAATTAATTAGATTTTTTGGTAATGATTTGTCGTATATGGTTATATAAAACGATTTGGTTACTTTTTGGTATAGATAGGTAAACAATAAAGGTACTGAGAGTAGTGAACTAGCTGAGGGTGCCGAAATTCCACCACCAACTTAAACAAGAGGCGTAAACTAAACCCACGACAAATGATGTATGAATGCCAAATTGGAAATATGGAACGATTGCACCGTCTCTACACAGACTATTTTCAAATAGTTTCGAAGGTTGCAGATGGGTTTATTTCTGTAGAAGATGAGCTGTGAGATATGTATGATCCAAAAACAAAACAGCAGTCCATGGTATGGAGCCCAACAGGAGCAAACCCACAGGTAAAAGCTTAAAAATCAGCAACAATAGTAATGATGTCAATTTACTACACTCGATCAAAAATTGCACCTGCTCTTCCCCTGGAAAATAGTCAAATGGTAACGGCAAAACGATATACCAAAGATCTTGATATAACGAGTAACTTAGTGCGATCTCTGGCATCGAAGAAATACGACCAGCACCATATTCCCCGGATCGATTATTGAAAATAAACTTTAATACAATTAAGTGAGTTTTGCAGAGACCGAAACAAATGGTAGTCAGACGATGCAAGGTCCGGAGTATACGGTAGATGCATCAAAACTACCCAACCAAATTGCATCAATTTGTTCCTAGTTATTAAAAATGTGTGTTCCCGCGCATTTTCGTGATGGAACACAATCCCCTTTCTATTGGTCAATTCTGGTTAATTTTTCTGGTTGGTCCAATCTAACCAAACACTCAAAATATAACCTTCTTTACCGTATAGGCTTTGAAGTTGCTTGTACTAGTTCTAGCAGCATTTAACTGATGTCAATTGCGTGAGACCCAAACATCGAGCTTTTTTTGTAGCTTACTTTTTTTAAGTGACTCCTAACTGTCATTTGGCTGATGTTTAATAAAAATAATCTATGGCTTAGAGGCCGTAAACGGCCCTTACCGCGTCTCAACTGAGACCTTATGAACCATTTTGTAACGATTGGTGCACATTGTAGGTGGTCAGCCCAACGAATGTTTTTACACACAAACGCGTTTTTATGTCATCCGGTTGCATGTTAATTTTTGGTCAACGGTGGGAATCGAACTCGAGACCGCGGCGTGATGAGAAACTCTCTTAACCATTAAGCTACATCCGGCGACATGGCTGATGTTTAATGCTCATTAATTGGCTGACAGCTTGCGTGCCGGTTTTGCTCTAGCAAAATTTTGACGACTTTGCAGTGACTAGCGATCGACACCTTGACATCCAAATTGACAAACCACTCATGGATTCTTCGTTCACTCAGTTCGTTCTCACCGTATGTACTACCCAAATTTATTGTCATGTTTCTGCAGGGTTTTTATTCCACTCATTTTCAAATCAATATAACTTTTAAGCACATATATAGTGGTAAAAACCGCGGAACCTTTTTATATGACCAATACCATTAAACATGTACAACCTGTGTCTAAAGGAGGAGTATTTTCCCAAGTTATGGAAACCCCAATGGCAGCAAGAGCCGTTATTTCATCGATGCGTTACAAAAAGTGGTGAGAGCATTTTTTCGAGCACAAGAAGGAAACCATTTCTCCTGCAAAATAGTGTTACATACACAGGATGTCCAAAGAGTGTTTAACTCTTCTGAATATATTTTGCTGGCGTTAACAAACACTTGCATTATTAAAAACGGATAATGCCCAATTACCTTCAGGACACGAGGCCCATGTTCTAGATACCATGGAAGATAAATACAATAAATAATCACAGTAGATACTCCCCAAGATCTATTTCTTGGACCCTGATCTATGGACCGTGTCCTATGCTAGCATATTGGGCATGGAAATGCCAGATAATACTTTTTTGGGATAGGTTATGCAGATGATATCGCGGCAGTTAATCACCCGAGATTCTGACATTGCACAAAGAAAACTCAATCAATTTATGAAGAGAACCAGTTCTTGACTAAACGATCATGGTTTGACGCTGGCGGTGGGAAAAACAGAGCATTTCCTGCTTAATAGGAGGCAGATAGTGACCGACGTGCTATTGTAGGTGGGAAACGAGTAAATCTGGTGTAATTCGGCACAAATAACTTGAGGTGCTCGTGGATGCCAAGCTAAATTTTGGGCAGCAAATTACATATCACAAAACTGGCCTGTACTACTTTGGAGGGCGATAAAAATTTGAACGGTATCTGAGTCTGTCGTTTTGATTCTAACCGGACATCACACTACAGATCACAATTGATCTGTATAGTGACATAAACCTTACTAGTGGTAAGCGACTAATCTTTCACAATTTAACGAATTTTATATGTGATAAACCATCAATAATCCGGCTATGTACCGAGAGAGTAGGTAACAATTGGTGTCAGAAGTAAGATTATATTGACAACTGACAATGGTCAAAATTTATTAGCTTATTTATTTATTAGCTTAATATTGGTACAATCGGCTTTAAAGTGGAATTGCTTGTTGTTAAGGTTATCGAACTTAATGGAAGAAACGCAGGAAGATCCCGACAAAGCCGAGTGAGGAGCAGAGTTAGAACCAACCGAATGAAAACCATTTACACCAACCTCTCCAATGGTTCAAATGTAATCAACGCAGCAAGAATATTTTTAGAAACAGAAGCAGCTGGCCGACATTCTTGGTAAGCAGCAACGACTCTGAGATTTTGTTTGAAATGCTTGGGTCGACTTCAAAATTTGAACAAGAACGGCAACTCACCAAAACGAAAATGATCTAAATAGCAAACAAATTGCGTGATGAAATCAACGGGCTAACACCAGGTGATTCAGTTTTACAAACAACAACAGAAGCACCAGTCACATTGAAATCAACCACCTTTAACGAAACTACATCGTACCAGGCATTCAGGACGCAATTCGGAAACGAAATGACAGGAGGTGGGTAAGGTAGAATTTCCCATCCTTTATTCTCCAGGTAATTTTTAAACGGCCACGCAATATGTGGCCGAACGTTATTGTGGTTGAGAATGATTGACTCGTGTTTGGTCTGATACGTTTGTCACTCTGGCTGCATTTTCTCCATCAATCGGATCAATTGTTGACGATAGAGTTGAGCATTGATAGATTGGCGATGGCTTGGCAACAGCTCATAGTGGATCGCACCTAGCTGGTCAAATGCACAGCATGACCTAGGCCCCGTGAATTTTCAGCTTTGGTGTTAATGGGTCAGCCTCGCCTTTCTTAAAAAACGCTTTTTTACGCATGATATTTTCGTAATAGATCGATTTTTCATCGCCAGTGACAATACGATCCAAGAGCCACTTTTTTTTGTGGCGCTCGAGCATCATTTAGGATATGCAAAATCGTCTTTGCACGTTTCATTGTATTCAACTCGTATGACACCCAATTTCAAATCTTTAAGATGAATCCCAAGGCTTTCAAACGTCTGAAAAGGTTGGATGATCAACTCTCAATGATTCTGTAAGGTCGTGCTGCGTTTAAAATGAATCTTGATCGTGTAATGTCTGCAATTCTTCATCTTCAAACTTTTTCGGCTGACCATGACGCTCTTTGTCCTTGAAATCTTTGTCAAAATCAACACAAGCGACTAAACTACACAAAGCAAGAATACACAATACACAATACACCCAACATAAATATATATATATATATATATATATATATATATATATATATATATATATATATATATATATATATATATATATATATATATTATATATATATATATATATATATATATATATATATAAATATATATATATATATATATATATATATATATATATGTATATATATATATATATATATATATATATATATATATATATATATAAATATATATATATATATATATATATATATATATATATATATATATATATATATATATATATATATTTATATATACTATATATTCAGTACATATTCAAAATCGGTTAGAGACTCAGCCAGGGGAAGGAAACAGTCACACGCATATCAACCGGTTACAGAAATGCAATCAGGACGTTCTTGTTATCATGCTGGACATCCATATACAATTTATAAATAGATTGGCTTGGGTTTTTCCTTTTTCGTTCAACAGCACAGTAATATTTCTCCTTAAGCCAATCATTACGTCTCACACAGAGTTCACTATGTTAGACTGGTAGCTAACTCTATGCGATTGATAAAACAATTTTTGATATTCTCGTTACCTTTCAACATGATCAGGATCAGAGATTTTAAAGAGGAATTGCTAAGGATATTGTATATTTTCCGGCCCAGGTCTACGTATTTCGTTGCCGATCAAAATGGCCCCATGCTTAAAACAAATCTCTAACAAATATGTATCGTCAACCCTTACCATCAAAACTGACCATAAACCTATATAAATCCCAAATATTTAAATAAAATCGTGCTTTACAATAATATATAATCCCCCAGTATATACACAAATCCAATTGTACATAACCATATAGTCCACAAACGTAACTTAATTTAATTTATCAACAAAATCAATTTTAATTTAATTTTTATAAGTTTATTGTTCGTTTGTTTTAAAACTTTAAAATTAGCAGTTTTGTTCTGTCACAAAATATATAAATTGGAAACAGCAAGTTTTTTATGAATCCAACCAAAAAAAATACTGTCGATGCTGTATAAAAGATGAACACACAGAACAAGGTACAAAACTCCATATACGAACGTGACAATCAAAGTTGTGATATAAGGGACATACGTGGCAATATGTGTATGTGTGTAGACATTTATATAGGCTGTCGATATACGTGATTGATTTGGAATTATATTAATGGTATTGCCGAACGTATACAGGCGTGACTAAACAACCCAGATTCTTATTTATATTTATTCAACACAATCATTTGAGATGTAAATGTAATTATATACCATGTACCTAATGTTGACACACGCAGTCTTGTATAACATATAATTCCCAAGCGCACAAAAAAACTTTTATTATTATCTCAACGTTTCGAGAACAGACGCACACATAAAATTTGTAATGTTTCATCTATACAGAATCGTTACAAATTTTATAGCTGGTCAGCATCCAATTTCGTATATTTTTATAATTACAAAACTGTTTAAGATGTTGTTTTATGCGTTCGTTTACGCCAAACGATATATTGGTCCATACAGAGTAAATACACAAGAATAGAATATCATCACTTCTCACTTACAACAACATCGAATGTCTCGAACATCATCCTTTCGGCATTTTTTATCTCATTTTTTTTTTTGCACTTTTTTCCCGTTATACACACATCTTTAAGCCAACATATACTTAACTTAACTACTGAGAGGTAAATAATAAATTTATAAAAACTAATTTAATTTAAATATTCTGTAATGCGGGACGACTTTTGAAGGTAAATATACGTGTGTCGCTGTATTTTGTTGCGAGGCATACGTGAAACGTTCTTGTTATAATTTTGTCACGTGGGAAAGCTTAAAGAAAAATGGAAAATCGATTGTTGATTTTTCAATTTTACTTTTGTAAACTATGTGTGTAAGTACGGGTGTGTGTTTATGTACAAACGATTATCAATTTCGGAAACAAAAAATCAGTTTTACTATTTTTAACCCTGAACTGGTGGAACTGCGGTTATAATAGTTTCATCAGTTTTTTTGTGGGTGACGTAGCATTAAAATTATCTTTATGACAATCTTCCTGTTCTGCCGTTATCCAAAAACCTTGATGGATTTATGCCAAGTGGCTGTACATAATGCGAGTTATGCGTGTGTTCTGTATTGTTGTTTCACTAGGCCAGTTTCGATATGCTGACGTTATTTAATAATTGCATAATGAAAAAGTTCAATTCAATCTCATCAGACTGTTGCTTGTTGCTGTAGTGATGTACTACGCAAGTGTATGCCTCAATGTAATTATTGATAATAATTAATAATGTTAGTTAATCGAATATTGTTTCCAATATTCTTAAGTTCCGTTTTGTATATACAGGTTTAGAAATCTCGTATAAATAAAAGATTGAATAATTTTTCTTTTTGGGATCAGCTTTGGACCGAGACGGTAATAATTCATTAAAATTATATTAAATTACCTAATTCCTAAATTTTAATAAATATATCCTAAACCTATAGTTGAATTCCTTCTTTTTTTTAAATAATATAAACATTGTAAATCAATTGTGAATTAATAACTAATATTGTAAATGATTATTATAAATGAATTATAAAATGTCTTTGATAAGATTAATAAAAAATAAATCACATAAACTATCGATTAATTAGAGATTCTAAAGTGTAATGTGCAACATTCGACCAATCCATAGTATTCACAACACTGGTGGCAGCGGTTCAGCTTGGCAAAAGCTATATTTTTCAGACATTTTGGGTGAAATTATGGATTTAAAACATTACTGTTTAATAGTAAACCTTGTGAAAATGGTAAAAACATATGTTAAGTGAAAAAAAGAACAAACAAAAAAAAATATAAAATTGTTTGGTTGTAAAAACTATATCAATTATACAAACAGTTTAAGCAATAAACATAAATTAATGAAAAATATTTATTCAACAAATACAACTACGAAACAACAAATATAAGTTTATGATTTAAATTAATAAACTTAATCATAATAATCATAACATCCCTCCCAACAAAAATATGTATACATTATCTTCGTGGCGCAAATGTTAAGTTTATGTACGGCTTTTAAACGATTACAGCGCTATATGTTTTTATACCGAAAAATAAAACACAAAATTAACAATTTTGTTTTGTATTCAATTGTTAATGGTATGCACCAAATGTATGTTAATAAATTATTTTTGAATTACGACGTAGTTATATTAGTGATCGTTTATTAATACTTTTTTAAGTGATAACTGTATATTTTTTAGTCTAAAAGTATATGAATTTTCTTAATAATCTATATATTTAGTTTTAAATGTATATATGTGTATAAAATTTAATTAATTTGAAAAATAGTAGAAATACCTAGTCAACGTTTGAGACAGTTATTGTTTTTTTGTGAAATTGGACGGTAATTGTGTTAAATAAATTGAACATTTTTTACTTTTTTGTGAAAAATAAAATTAATAATAATTATTTGAATATTATTAATTACACGGTATTTTTTTTGTGTAATTTAGATAACTATTTTCTTAAATACTTGCGTTTTAAAAATGTCTAAGCAAAAAATATATCGCTCAATTCGACAAGAAATAAAAATTATGTTGAATAGAACCGATTCTCAAATTGTCCGTTATAGTGCAAGTGACGAAGATGAACAAAATTGTGTTTCTCACAACAATAATCTGACTAGTCACAAAAGCGAAAGACCAGTCGGTATTATAAATGAGCTTGAAAATAATATTGATTCAAGTACAGCAACTTCAAAATCTGAATCTGATTTGGATTTTGAAAATGAAAATAATGAATATATTGTGGGTGGTAACATTCTAGATGAAATTTCAATATGGAGTGTAAAATTTAACATTTCGAGTGAATCAGTAAATGCGTTCCTTCGAATACTTAAAAACTACCACCCTCAACTCCCTAAAGATGTTAGGACATTGAGAAAGACTCCAAATAAAGTAAAATCGATTATACCTATGGGGGAAGGAGAATATTTACACATTGGGCTAGAAAAACAATTGAGAAATATTCTTCTTAGTACCAAGTTTTACGAAGACTCAATAACTATTGACATTGGTGTAGATGGAGTCCCATTAACCAAGAGCTCTACTAAACAATTATGGCCTATTCTTGGTCGAATAGTTTCACACAGAAAAGTGTTTCCTATTGGTATATTTCATGGTTATAAGAAACCATTTAATGCTGATGAATTTTTGGAAGAATTTACAAAAGAAGTTAAACATCTATTGGAAAATGGTATTTATTATGATGATAAACATATTTCCTTGAAACTTCGTGCTTTTATTTGCGATGCACCTGCGAGGTCATTTTTATTAGGTAAGTGTAACAAACAATATCAATATTCAATTCATATATTAGTTATATTTTTTTGGCAGGGATAAAATCACAATTTGGGTATTCCAGTTGCACGAAATGTAAAATAACCGGAACATATTTTAAGCACAAAATTTGCTTTCTCGGGGGTGTCGCTGAACCAAGAACAGACACTGAATTTAAATATAAAACAGATACAAACCATCACCTTAAATTAAATATTAAATTAGACACACTACCTATTGGGTGTGTTTCACAGTTTCCAATAGATTATATGCACTGCGTGTTACTTGGAGTAATGAAACAGATGCTCAATCGATTAATTAAAATTAGAAAACAGGAATTACGAGACATCAAGTAGAGTCCATTAATTTAAAACTATTACAGCTGCGTTAATGCATTCCACTGGAATTCCAAAGGAAACAAAGAACATTAAACGAGCTGGAACATTGGAAAGCATCAGAATTTCGTTTGTTTTTGTTCTATACTGGCATGGTTGCATTTAAGGGGGACATCTCAATATGAAATATTATAATATGTTTTTACATTTGGTGTGTGCAATTAGGATTTTGGGTCATCCACAAGATTGTTTCCATAACAATGAATGTGCTGCAAATTTCCTAGAATCATTTTGTCACACATTTTGCAGATTGTTTGGAACTGAGAACATGACGTACAATATGCATAATTTACTTCACCTGTCAGATGATGCTAAAATGTATGGTCATTTAGATAATTATAGTGCATTTGAGTTTGAAAACTATATGCAACTATTGAAGAAACTGGTAAAAAAAGCCTCACAACCTTTGCAGCAGATAAATAATAGGTTGATAGAACAAGAAAATTTAAAAGAAAGTTTTCAATCTTGTTCTTTACGGCCCGTATTCACTGTTAGCTCCACGTTTCCGAACAATTATTTTCTAGTAAATGATAGAATTTTTAAAATTATGGAACATATTGAAAATTAAATTAAAGGCAAATTCCTATTGAACTTGGATATTTATTTTAACGATCCTTTATCTTCAGAACATTTAGGAATATTTAGCACTAAAAACGAACAATTTGAAGAACAAATTTTTTCTGAAAAAAACAAAATATTGAGTTTAGAAGCAAACAATATTTCAGTTTATGTTCCTATGCTACATTGATACCTATTTATATTTAGATTACAGAAATGAATAGGAGTCGATATTTGGAAGAATCTCAATTTGAATTGGACACAGAAAAAAACTACAAAGAATTTTAAAAAATTGATAGTAATATGAGGCCGGAAACTTCAACCCAGATTAACCACCTTAACAATACAAAGAGATCATCCACGTCGGAAGAAGTTATCAAAATAAACAAGATAGCTCACCAGACATCTGTTAAAAATAAACATAATGTATTACAAAACAACAGTTAAAAGGAAAATAATATAAACAAGGATTCAAACAAGTCATATTCTCCAACTGCAACAACCTCAACCAACAAATTTGTTTACCACCCATACAATAGGAATCAAACATTGGCGCACATTCAAAATAAATGCAAAACAGACGAAAATACTGCAAAAAACTCTCATACACCATGTCAGCCTTCAACATCATTTACACCTAATAATGAATTGGAAGAAAAAGGTTAATGATGAAAGAAAGTTTACGAGAAGTAAAGCTTTTAAGAAGAGAGTTTAAAGACCATCAAAGTAAATGTATATGACAAGGAATGGTCATCGATGAAGGACTATCGATTGAAATACCGGTCAGATCTGTTAACGATTTTCAACAACTTGAAACAGATAACAAAACAGATGATAAAACAGAAATGTATTTAGAAAGTTATTTTTAAATACATATGCCTACATGGTTACTTATATATATCAATTTTGTTACAGAAAAAACATTTTCAAACTATAAGTGACCCATGGAAAAATATATATTCGGGGTTGTCTGAAAAGCTTAATCACAGATGAGGCAGCTACTTTCTTTTCATGGCATGGACAACATGGGAACATTGCTGTGAAATCGTACTCTATAATTCAACTTTTAAAAGGTATATATATATATATATATATATATATATATATATATATATATATATATATATATATATATATATATATATATATATATATATATATATATATATATATATATATATATATATATATATATATATATATATATATATATATATATATATATATATATATATATATATATATATATATATATATATATATATATATATATATATATATATATATATATATATATATATATATATAGCGTCATTTGATCATATGGTAAATTTATTAAATAGTGACTAATGTAAATATCAATTAACAGAAGCAACTATCAAAAAATTTGGAGCAAGGCCTGTGGATATTGAAACCACAGTAAAAAAATGGTTTCAATACGCTAAAGATAGACAACGAATTAAACAAAAAAAACTTTTTTCAAAGTCACATCTTTCAGAAGATGAACTAAATTTAAATGATAATTAAAATAAAATATTAATTATAAGGAAACTATAAAGTGTGGACAAATTCATTTATATTAGAATATTTATATGTATTTAAATATATTAAAATTAAATTTTAGCCTTTAAAATATAAATTTAATATTGCCTTTCGTTATAAATTTATATGTATTAATACATTTTTGGATATAATTTTAAGTAAATTTAATCATTTTTATAATTGAATTAATTTCGTAGATTTAAATTATTCAATTAATATTGAAAATCTACATAGGTTTATATCATGCTGCGAAATTATTCACGATTCCTTAAAAAGCTCAGAAATTACGTCATTTTTAAAAATTCTTAAAGACAAATTAGTAGGTAAAGCTTACAAAGTAGTGAAATTCGAAGAATTTAAAGATTGGAAAAGTCTTAGACGCACACTCAAGTCTCAATTCACGTCAAAACGATCATGTTGAGTCTATTCAGTTGGAAATAAACTCTATAAAACAAAAACCATCTGAAGATGTGAAAACATTTTCTAATCGCATATAGATCAACTTCTTTATCAGTTAAATGAGGCATGCTTGACAGAACTTAATGTTGATTCGATAAAAGATATAAAGGTTTTAAATGGTAGAATGGCTCTTCGTTCCTTTCAGGAAGGATTGCTATAGAACCAACAAAACTAATAGTAAAGGCCTGCAGATTTAATACGTTAAAAGATGCAATAATGAAAGCTTTGGAAGAGGAAGCAATTCAAAAATATTCAGCTCCGCAAAATCTCTCTATTCCACGTACAACAAAATCTTGCGCAACTAATTCAAAATCATTTTCCACTCAATTTACAAATTATATGAAATGCCAACTATGTAATAGAATGGGCCACAAGGCAACTACTTGTTTTAAATTAAATTCTTTTGAAAATTCTAGACCAAATGATTCGTTCAATTCAACAAATGTCAACTCCTCAACACGTAATTTCCAAAAATCTAACAGTTTTTCTAACAGTTCTTTGTGTGCATATTGCCATAATAGGGGACATCAGATACAAAATTGTATCAAGGGGCAATTTAACGCGAAAAAAAGATTAAATGAACAAAATCTAATTACTACCTCATCATCTAATGCGGGAAACTTAAGGGGATTCGAACAGTCAGGTACTCCTCAACGGATCCGAGATAACAAATAGAGTGCCAATACAACAACCAGAAAAATTCTTAAACTCAAAGTAATAACACAACAAATAATTCAAGTTCTTCAAAGTTAATTTTTGAAAACTCAAATGACCATTTTGAGACGCTTGGATTGTCCAATGTAGAACTATTCTTTCCGGATAACAGTTTTTCCTTTAAACAAAAATTTCAGGTAGTTCGGGATACTTTTCCAATCCAATATTCGGAAATTTTGGGTAAAGATTTTCTCAACTATTTTAATTGTAAATTGGACTTTGCTTCAAAAACTATTCAGCTAACAGTTAATAATATAACAGTTACTCACTCGCTCTCAAACCAACCGATTCTGATTAATATTCTAGCTCGTACAGAAAAATCTGTAAAAATTTCAAGTTTATTACCAGATGATACACATCACGTGTGCCTTTCTGCAGAGATTCAGCCCGGGATATATATTGCAAGTTCTATTTTAAAAGTTGAAAATGGTTTTACCATTGTGAGTCTTATTAATTCAAATGAATATGACGTTGAAATGGAATCAAACATTAATATAAAAACTGAAGCTTTAGAAAACTTTCATATTTTTAATATAAACTTTTCAAATCCAAATATACAAAATCGTTTACAATTACTCGAAACTAAAATTGATTTAAGTCATTTGAAAAATGAGGAGCAAACTCACATATTGGAGATATGTAGAACATTTAACGACATTTTTTTCCTTGAGGGAAACAAACTATCTGTAACAGATGCTACTTCTCATGAAATTAACACCTTACCACATCCTAAGCCATTTTTTTGTAAAACCTATCGATTACCTCATTCTGTTAAAAATGAAATTAATAGACAAGTTGATGAAATGAAAAACGATAATATAATTGAAAATTCTAAATCTCCATGGAATTTTCCCTTACTATATGTGTTCCAAAAAAATCTAAATCAAATGAGCAAAAATGGCGCATTGTCATTGATTACAGGAAATTGAATAACCTTACAATTCCAGAAGTATTTCCATTACCCAATATAACGGATATATTGGACAAATTGGGTCGCTCACATTACTTTTCGACTATTGATCTTGCTCACGGTTACCACCAAATACCAATCGAATTAAAGGATCGTGAGAAAACTGCCTTTAGCACGGAAACCGGACATTGCCAGTTTACTCGTATGAGTATGGGACTACGTAACGCGCCGAGTACGTTTCAGAGGTTGATGAACAACGTTCTTTGTGGACTAAATGGGTTAAAGTGCTTAGTTTACTTAGATGATGTTGTATATACGGTCGAAATTTAGCAGATCATAATAAAAGTTTAAGTGATGTGTTCTCATGTCTTAGACAGTACAATTTAAAAGTAAATCCTGAAAAATGTCAGTTTCTGTGCAAAGAAATATATTATTTAGGACATATAATTACTTCATCTGGCATTAAACCCGATCCATACGCGTGACATAAAATCATTCTTGGGCCTTGTGGGATACTACAGAAAATTTTGTCCAAACTTTTCTAGTATAGCCAAACCGCTAACTGACCTTTTAAAAAAAGATGCTAGTTTCGAGTGGGATGCTTTTTGTGATGAAGCTTTCTCGAAAATGAAAAACTTCTTAATAAATCCTCCAATTCTAATGTTTCCAGATTTTTCGAAAGAGTATATTTTAACTTGCGATGCCAGTGACGTGGCAATTGGTTCGGTCTTGTCTCAAGAGACAAATGGAGCCGATTTTCCTATTGCATTTACTAGTCGCGTGTTAAATAGTGCTGAGAAAAACTATTCAGCAATAGAAAAAGAAGCTGTTTGCTATAATCTGGGCAACAGATCATTTTAGGCCATGCGTTTATGGTAGAAAATTCAAAATTATCAGTGACCATAAACCCTTGGTTTTGTTTTGCAATGTAAAAAATCCATCATCGAGGTTGACAAGATCGCGAATTAGATTGGATGAGTATGATTACACTATTGTTCATAAACCAGGCAAGTTAAATAGTAACGCGGATGCATTAAGCCGAATAGTTCCAAATAAACTTGAATGCAATGTAATGACACGCTCAAAATCTAAAAAGACTCTGCTTTCTCAACAGAACAAATCTTCAATACCAATTTCTCAAAATTCTAACGATTCAATTTTTCCAAATTCATCAATTTCTCCAAATTTACAAAATCAGATGTCAAACAATGTTGAAGATTCAAATTTTAAAATTTCTAATCGCACTACTTCCAGCATCATTGAAAATAAAGATAAAACTATTTCATTAACAAATGATGGACCCATAGGAGCTCATCAAGGGATTTACCGAACATTTAAACGCTTACGCAATTTTTACTATTTTCCAAAAATGTTCGTCAAAATAAAAACTATATTCGAAATTGTGCGTATTGTCAAAAGAATAAAAGCTTGATTGATAAAAATATTCCTATGAAAATAACAACAACTTATTCAAGCGCTTTTGAGAAAATTTTTATAGAAATCGTTGGACCATTGTCATCTTCGCACCTTAACAACAAACACATCTTTACAATGCAATGTGATTTAACAAAATTTAGTCTTGCAGTACCTCTACCTGATCAAGAAGCTGAAACAGTTGCTAAAGCTTTCGTTCACAACTTTATTTGCATCTTCGGTTCTCCTATTTCAATTTTATCAGATCAAGAGTCAAATTTTATGGGAAAATTATTTAAGCACATATGTAAGTTGTTGAAGATTCAAAAATTAAATAGTAGTGCATATCATCTTCAAACAAACGGCGCACTTGAACGAAGTCATAAAACTCTAATTGAATACTTGCGTAATTTTATTGAAGATGATCCTGTGGATTGGGACTCTTGGTTGCAATTTGCTATGTTTGCTTATAATACTACTCCACATTCAGCTACAGATTACATGCCATATGAATTAGTTTTTGGTTATAAACCTATAATTCCTGACTCCGTTTCTAAAAATATAGAGCTTCTCTACAATTATGATGATTATTTCTACGATTTAAAATTCAAACTTTAAAATTCCTTCAAAATAGCTCATGATAAACTCGTAAAATGTAAAGAAAAATCGAAACAGTACTATGATCAGAATACATCTTACAAATCATTTAAAATTGGAGATCAAGTATTTTTAAAAAATCAAGCTCGAAAGTCTAAACTAGATTCATTATGGCTAGGGCCGTATCTAGTGACATAAATTAACTCTCCCGAAAATTCTACAATTCGAATAGGTCGTTCGGAAAAAAATTATTCATAATAATAGATTAAAATTATACCACACTTAGTCTTGTTTTTGTTTATTAATTATGTAAATCTATATGTATTTTGATATCTTTGAAAAAAAAATTGAAATTAAATGCAAATAAAATTAAAAATATTTGCGTACATAATTAAATGTAAAATGAAAAAATGTAAAAAGAAAATGTAACTTTAAATAAGTAAATTTAAGTAATTATGGTCCAGTAATTAGTAGCAACTAAACCTATATACACAAAACCGGTTCACCCTAATAACTTACTCAAAAGACAACCAGAGGTCGTCTTTTGTTAAAAGAAGGGAGGACTGTAGTGATGTACTACGCAAGTGTTTGCCTCACTGTTATTATTAGTAATAATTAGTAATGTTAGTTAATCGAATATTGTTTCCAATATTTTTAAGTTCAGTTTTGTATATACAGGTCTAGAAATCTCGTATAAATAAAAGATTGAATAATTTTTCTTTTTGGGATCAGCTTTGGACCGAGACGGTAATAATTCATTAAAATTATATTAAATTACCTATAAAAAAAATCACTTTCCTACTTATAACGTATACTAAATTATGAGCAAAGCAAAAGTCGGGAAATTTTTGATATTATAAAGTAGATGGCACTGTTAATGAAGTTGACTTCGTTTTGATATGTAATATACGTTTTATGTAATTTACGCGGTTTTTTACTTCATTAACATAAAGATAGTTTACATAAGATACAGATCAATAGGACTTATAATTTAGATTTTAGTAGCTCGATTTCAGGGATTTGTCCATACATAGGTGGTGCTAGTTTGTTGCTCGTCATGTTAGGTTTCATTGTAGGAGGATGTAATGAAATCAATGAACGATAGATGGAACAAAAGCATGCATGTGTTTTAACATTAGATCTAGAGTTAGTCAAACACTATTTTTACTCATAGTAAGTGGAATTGTGGTTATGACTAGGGCTTGCATATTAACCGACTTTTTCAATTACCGATAGTTCGGTAATTTATGTGGAAAAACCCGGTAAACCGGTAATTTACCGATAATTTTGAAAGTAGTTTAGTTAGTTGATATTTTATTCAAACTAACTACTTTTAAGTTAGTTAACTACTTTTTTATAAAATTCATTCTGATATTTTATTTATTCATTCTTTTGCTTTATTAATTCATTCTTTTATTTAATTAATTCATTACATTATAATATATAAAAAAAATAAACGTAAATTAGGTAAAAGTTTAAAACTTCGTTTCAACTCTGGTTTTTCAACTCTGGTTTAAAATGCTGCTTTAAAAACACATCGTGTCTAACGTTTTATTTTTTAATCTTGACCTCAACTTGGTGCAGATCAGACCGGCTGCTGAAAACGCGCGCTCCGATTCGACACTTGTCGATCGAACAGTCAACAACATTTCAAATACTTTCTCTAAATATTTGCCTCGGATATTTTGTTCTTGGAAAAAGTCCATTTCCCTTTTGATAGTACTCGCTAATCCTTTAGCTTTAGGTGATTTTGGCCGAGTACTTTCCAAATTCGATTGATTCATCTTCTGCTGAATTGTTAGTTGCAGCTTTTCTTTCAATGTTAACGCTGACAATGCTGATGTTGACGGAGTTGCACGCTCGTCTGAAGTACATGCTTCTCAATCTGAAATTTCAGTTTCAGACTTTTCATTCAACGTAAACCGTTCAATTTTTTTTATTATCAATGGTTTTGTTGTTTTATTAAATATTTCATAATTATCATCGTCATTCCTTATTCTTACATTAATTACCTTTGGATCATGGAGATAGTGCAAAATATCTGAACAAAAGTTTCTCCTTTCTTTAATACGTATAATTAGAGATTCTTTAAGTTCTTTACTGAGAAGTGTGTTTTGCGCACTAAGCTCATCTAACATAAATTTCATTGTTATATCTGCAACATATAAATTAACGTCTTCTCGACATAGTGCTTCCACAGCAAGTCTTACTGGTTGCAATGATGCAATTATATTTTTAAGTAAAACAACTTCATTTTCGTTGAAACTTAACTCAGATTAAACTTTTTCTTATTTCTTATATATAATGTCGATTAAACTTTTTCTTATTGCACTTTGAACTTCGCAGAATCTTTCTAGCATTGCACAAAGACTATTCCATCTGGTTCTTGAATCTATGATCAATGAAAACTCTTTCTTAAATTCTTCCTTAATATGCTTCTGTAAATTGTCGTTCTTTCTAGGGGATCTGCGAAACAATGCAACAATTTTTCTAATTTTTGTTATAAGGGGACTTATTTCTTCGTGTTGAACATCAATATAAGAGGGTACCGTATTAATTACTTCAAAGCCCACTTCATCTTCTTCGGAAACTCCTTCTTCACTTTCTAAATCGGTGTCTGTTTCATCCACAATACTTACTTCGTCTATATGAATATCGCTCATGTCTTTTTTACGATATAAAACATTGATGACAGCTAGCTGAATACCGTGTGCTAAACACAATTGATGATTCACATTAATCAATGAACCTACTTTCTTCATCACCGAAGCACCATCAGTCGTAATTGAAACAATGTTGTCTAAAGTTAGTTTGAACTCATTTAACTTATTATGCAATAGCGGTATACATTTATCAGCTGGCATCGAACCATGTACTCTCACAAGACCCAAGTTCCAAAAGCGGTCATTTCCATGAACGTTTATGTTCATATATCGTTGATTCTTAACAGACGTCCACTCATCAAACGTCAAACTGAATACATTATTATTAGCTTTTCGTTTGGATAAATCTTCAACCACTTGTTTGCGAATTTTATCACCATAGTCCATTACAATTTTTTTGATCGTATGGGAAGATCTTGGTACTTTTTTATTATATTTAGCTTTAACTAGTACTCGGATATCGTAAGATGTTGCAACTCTATAAAACGGTATATTATCTTTTGCTGTCAAACGCGCTAGAACAGCTGGAAGTGAATCATCAACCTTTTTTATAAAAAAAATTGATATATTACTGTTTGTAGTGCTGGCGATGACTTTGTTTGTTATTTGACCAGATGATGCCATATCACCCTCATCATCTTTTCTCTTCAATAGATTAATTTTATGCAGAGATTTAAGATGAGCATGCAAACCGCTAGTGCTACCACCAACACATTTAATCAGTTTCGCACAACTATTGTAACCATCATTCTTATTTATTTCTTTGAAATAGGTCCATATTAAATTTGTACGCATGATGGCTAAAATATTTTTTGATTTCAAATAACGAATAAATTAGTATTTTTAGTATTACCTTACGTTTATTAAATTTTATGAGACGTTCTAATACATATATGTGTTAAAAAAAATGTGATATATTTATTATAAATTATATACTCCAACAATTTATGTTTTTCAATTTTAACAGTTAAAATGATTCAAAATTTCTCAATTCCACGAAAAATATTCGATTCTGCTTGTATATAACCAAAGCCCCCTGAATATATAAAGCCAGAATGAATACTCACTTTTTGAAATGAGCCTTATTTAGTGTATTAATAATGTACGTTTTATCAAGAAACTCATACGAAACGTACAAATTTCTTTTTAAGTTTTTAGCTATTGCAATTTAGAGCTATTACAATTTTATTTCATAAAATGACTAAGAAAGGGTGAAATTAGATCTGAACATATCTCATTTTTTTCAAATCAAAATAAATCACGATCAAATTTAATTATAAATTGATCTAATTTTTATAAATTTTGTTCTTTTTATTTCAATATAAACGATATCCTCTAAAAAATATTCTCTTCGCTCTAATTCTCTCTTGGTTGTACGACGAAAGTCAAACTCATTTCTTAATAAATTTAGAAAAATAATATTGACGAAAATACACATAATTTAACGCGAAAACTTAAAATATTAATTATTAATTTATTTAAATGAAATTATGTATTCGAAAAAATAAACTAAAACCGAATTTATAAACATAAATCAGCTCAAAAGATATTTTCAACATGCAGTTGTCAATAAATAATATAATCAGCTGATTTATGTTTACACTTCAAAATGAACACATAACCTAATCACAATTTCTATTTTGCTACACATTTATTCACAATCACAGCACAACACTATACTATATTCTCAATCCTGAAATACAGAGGAACATTAAAAAAGGTTTATTTATGCTGTATCAACATAAGAATAATATTTAATTGCATAATTATGCATTAAATACAAAACCAATCTTCATAATGACATAAATGTCATAACAATGGGAGAGAGAGAATATTTTTTTATATTGAAGGATAGTTCGATGAAATGCCATTACTAGCGTTGCTGTTGTATAAAAATTTTTCAAGCCATTCATGTTAAAATCATACATGTGTGCATGTAATCATTAAATCAAGTTAAATGTGTATATGAGATTTTGGGCATTAGTATTGTTCATTTTATACATGAAAGCAAAACACAAATTACAATACAACTTAACATTTAATGAAATTGATTTGTTTGGTGTAAAGTGCCATTTTGATTTATTCTCTTTGTGAGCGTACCTAAAATAAAATATAGTTCTCGTAACCTATGTATCTGTCTCTGTTTTCATTTTAAGTTATTAAAATACCATATTTTCATTTAATGAATAAAGGAGAATGGAAAAATAAATCGAAAAATGATCAATTTCAGGATGAAAATTGAAATTTCTGTTTTCAATTGAATATAACCTAAGTTAAATTTGAACTACTTTTCATTCAAATATTTACTTTATAGTAAAGCCTTACCTTTCATACATTTTGTATGAAACTGACGTTGATTTTTGTATTTTTTGTTACACTAAATAAAGCTCATTTTGAACATTCCTGCTTCAATCACTTCAAGAATGCTTTGATATAACAAACACACCACACAAGAAAAAAACAAAATTTGTTTTATTTTTACGCAAGTGCGAGTAAGAGAAATTTTTTTTTTGTATTTTACAATATTTTTCGTTTTGTTACTACTTTATAAATAAAGTTGAATTTCTTATTATGTTATAATTATTTATTTTAAATATTAAATTCAACTATTTACTTATAAAATAGTATGTATGGAACGGAACAAACCGATAAATATTGTAAAATATAAAGTTTAAAATTTTACCGAAAAAACCGGTAAAAAATAATGAAGTTACCGGTTTTTCGGTAATGAATATTTTAGCAATTAACCGAGTAACAGGTTAATCGGTTTTTCGGTAATGCAAGCCCTAGTTATGACTAAGTCATAAAGACTCCACAAATGACTGCTCATTCTACGATTCAACGGTTCATCTAAATCTCAAAATAGTAAAAGCTCTATTTGGTAAGGGTAGACCATAAGCTATATCTGTTCCAGTACCTCTGTGCAACTACACCCTTACCTAATTTTAAATTGATATGGAATTTTATTTTAGTCGAAACTACACGCGACAAAAAATCCGTCTCCAAGAATTAAAGCCAAAGTTCATTATATTCCAATAAATTTTTATTGTCTCTCATAATTATGGCCATAATAATTATAAAACAGTTAACACGAACATTAATTTAAATTAACACGAAAACTACTAAAAAATTAAATTCAGCAATGTTCATAAAATGTTTATAGTGAGAATGAAAATAATAACGAACTTTATAAAAGCTTTTATACTAACTGCATTGTTGTTGTATTCTGTTACATAACAATTAATGTTACAAATGAGAAGTTTAAAAAATTATAACTTTTCGTGACGTCAATTTATTGTTTATTTTGCACGTCACACTCGTACCTGCACTGTACTAACTTATATGTCATGTCTACTGTAATATAAACACATATATGTACCAACATATACTATATAATTAGAAGCCCAATAAATCCAATCACTCGATTATGCTAACGTTGAACTTAACAGCAGACTTAATACTGTATATAAAAGCTTCGTATTCTGCAGATACTTAAATTAATTATAAATATATACGAATTAAATTTTTATGATTAAAATTAACACATAATTGGCTGAACATAAAACTTTGCAGTCGACTTAATAAAAAATAAAAGTTTTGCACAGAGCAAATTAAAAGAAAATATCAGTTTGTGAGACTCCCATTGGGAATTGAAAAAACGAACTTTTTCTACTGTACGAGTGTATAAGTATAATAACGCTCCCTGAAAAGCTGTGTATGTACATATATAAAAATAATGTTTTCATTTGAAATTGCATTAAGATTTTGGTAAATAGCGTTTTTCGCTGCCAGTATAGCTATGTATATGTATAAAGCTGCAGAAAACGTCTTCTACGGTATAAGTTTTCTGTATAGATACGAATAAGAAGAATATTTAAGTTTTAATGAGATAAGAAAACATTTTTTATAATTATATTATATTTTGTGTGCACAAGTATATATCAGGATGTGAACACAGCTTTTGACAGACATTGAGAATGTACTGGTTGTTTTGGTTAACTTTTTCGAGTCGGAAAATATACATAACATTGAACATTAAAATAACTGTCAGAACTAAACAATGGCAAGATTCGACAATTTTATAAAGGGTGTCTCAACCTACTACACTAAATTGTATTCTTAAGTATATATATATATATATATATATATATATATATATATATATATATATATATATATATATATATATATACATATATATATAAATATATATATATATATATATATATATATATATATATATATATATATATATATATATATATATATATATAAATCAGAACTGTTTGAAGACCCTATAATACAAATTTCAAGTTCTGTAACACTTCATGCGATAGATCAAGTACCTGTTATATACTTTTGCGTACTAATGGTATATCAAACGGATTTATTTAAAGAAATATTGTGCAGATTGCAAAAGCTCGTTCTAGACCTATGATAAAATTGATCATTACCACTTGTTGAGGAAACTTGCTCCTTGAATTATAACTTTTTTCCAGTTTGCAGCTTCACTTCCAGAGTGAATGATATTACGTCACGAGTACAGCTTCATGGAAGTCATTTGTGTCATTTTCTTTTAATTCGTTTCAAAAATGATATAGTTAACTGTCTTACTTATCCTGACTGCCTTATCTATATGCCGATGATTTAAAGATTTATGAAACCATTACCTGCATCTGTGACTCGATGACCTCTCATTAATATATTTCTAAAAGTTTTTGCTCTCATTTGTTCGTTCTCTGTTATAAGTGCTGTCTCTGTTAATTCTGACAGTAAGGTGCTGTAATTTGTAATTCCATTTATAACTACTGCTCAGTCACCGACCAAATGTGGTTAAAGATGCGACAGTTGGAGTGTAAGGTACCAAATTCGAATCCTGAAAGGGGTTAGATGCAATACAGATTTGCTACTATTTTATTACATCGGTGGTGTAAATGTACACAAGTGGGATGCAAATAAGGAAACTGTGAAAAGGGTGGGGTGAGCCTAATAATCATTGCAAAGAATAGAGATGTAAATATGTCTGCTTTCCACTCATATATTATTGGGTGGAATAAAATTAATGCCATCTTCTGTTGGTTTAAATTAACTGCCGTCAGATATCATCGGATATACGTATCGCTTAGGGATTTTCAAGAGTAACTCGGTTGTTAGACATGATCTGATTTTCTAATAAAGTACGATCGGGACCTCTCTAGAACTGCGAAAATGAATCCTGGGTAAGCATTTGTAGGATTGAGATCAAAAGAGAAACTATATGATGAGCTCTTTGCAGACATTAATGACTGTTGTGGACAAACCAACCAAATAACCATGACTGCTAAACTCTCCCTATTTGATCTTTGTGTCCATTTGGAACAAATTGTGAAAACTCGTGTTGATCGAATAATTGATATTGTGGCACGACTTTAAAAGCTTTAGAGGTACAACTGAATGATAAAAACCTTCTCAAACACACTGGTGTATTGATGAAACATTAATTTTACTATCTGGTTTCATCACCTCCTGAGTAGCTGTACGAGATGGTGATCAACTTAGTCGTTCAAGCAGTTCTTACCATAATCTATCAAGTAAATCCTTAAAACCTATAAATTCCTTTTTCATGAATCAGAATTAAAATACAAATGAAAGATGGTCGAATCGTCTGCCTCATTTATATTAGAACTGAGCATATCTCGTGGGTACTAGACTTTAATCTGCTTATACTTTGACTCTGTCAAAGTTTGAATGACAAACAAATGAAGGAAACAGTGCTCAAGTAGGTCGACAGGTTTAGTCTGATTAATTACAGGATAAAGTTTTTTTGAAGCACACTATCTGCACAATCGGATCTTAACGTAATATTGAGCCTAGAAACATAAATTCAGAACGGCTGTAATCAGGAAAAGCGCTGGAAAGAAACTGTTTCGTTGAACCGCGATTATCATCTACTTTTATTTTAGAGCTTTTCGGGAGGTTTTTAAACATTCTAATCGAAATAAATTAGCTGAATATAAAAAAAGGAATCGCGTTAACTATGTGTCGTTTGATTGTCTGGCGCATATTCCTTGTACCAGTGGCGCATCAAAATGCTTGGCAAAATTACCATTGTTTGATTACAGATTTGAAATACTTTAGAGATACGAATCGAAAGTTAAACACCTTTTTAAAGGTCTAAAGTCAGGGAATATCACGTCTTAAGAAACTAAGAACGAATAATTAGAAACTTATTAGTTTATTGCATTTTTCAGAAAGAAGAAATCAAATATAAATGAAAGATGATTGAACTAGGCACCTCTCACAGAAACTAAAGACTTGATTTAATTTGATCAGCTTATATTTTATTTCATGCAAAGGACATTGTCCTATTAGGAAGATTTAGCGTTTTTACGTTACAGTCAAAGTTTGACACCTGTTCTAGTCTGATTAAAGTACAGGTTTAATGTTTTTTTGGTGCACACCATCTGCACAAGCGGTTGTTAACCTATAGTAATAATGTTTCACAGTGATTTTCAAAAGTGGTTCAGTTGAAAAGCTCTTCAACTCTTGAACTTAAATTATCCACCATCAACTCCATGTTGGTTGTTTGGTACTTCGCTTATTTTTCTAATATGTTTAAGGTATGCCCGAGGTACTTGTAATCCGATAATAACTTGTTACGACTCTTTCGGTTCAAATCTAGAGTATTGATGACTAGATCTTCACTGATTCACTATTTATCTAAATTTAGCCGGTTCTTAGCGAGGGAAGAGAGGAAAGGGGATGTCACTAGTCTGCACTGCACTTTGAACTCTTAACAACTCACTGGTTAACGCAATACTTGTCCCATACTGCCATTTAGCACTGTTAATTTACTTATAATGGATTCTAGGTCATTTATATTCTCGTAAAACAATCAGGTTAGTGATGCATAGAGTTCATAGTGGTACTGTTCTAGATGTTTAGAAGCATAACTGTAGTGTAGGACCTATATCTGGTTTAAATTCTCTCGATACATTCTCGTGTTGTTGATTAGCTCGTTTAATAGTGTAATCATTTACCTCATCTCGTTACATTTATACGATGAAAGCTACTATCACTCGACCATTAACGCGTTAGCATTTGATGCATTGGTTGGCATAATCGTTACAATATTCATAATTTCATTGGTCATTTTTTCAACATTTCCCGTGGGAGAGCCATTGTTTGTATAACAATCAAAAAGACGATCTGGTTGTAAATATTTCTAAAACATCTATTTCAGCATTGAAATGTGCAGACGGTGGCTTTGGTGGTGGATCCATATTTGCAGGCTGACTTAAAAGCAAACGTCTACACTTCGAGCTCGACCTTAGAGTTGTCTCCGATGGTGTTATGCCTCCGTCAATTCCGTAATGTGGTTCCAAAATGGATCCTGTCAACATCTCGGAGGAAATTGTCTTGTTCGAATATTGAACAAGTTTGCCAGTGACCTGGCTCCAATATCAAATAAAATTTTTTCCTTTTTTATAAGCAAGATAAGAGTGCAGAATTAAACGGTAAACGGCTGACTGTTGTCACTTCGCTAAGTTCCAATTTGAGCACAATATTTGAGGGGGAGTAAAAAATCAGGTCAAATTTAACGAGAAAAAACACAAATGCACATTCTCGCGTAAAAGAAGTCACAACGAATACCTTTTTGTGGTAAAAGGCCACTTTCTCGTGGGTTGTGACTGAATTCGTCTGCTAGATGTTCAGATTAGCAACAATTTAAATTGAATGAACAACTCAATAGATGCAAACGATTTATTTTAGATCGCATCAAGTTCACCAGCTACATAAAACTTTTATTAGACCGTGTAAAGAATATTGCTGTCAGGTTTGGGGTGGAGCACATGGCATTGCTCTCCAGTTGCTTGATTGAGTTCTGTGGCGTGCTATCCAAATAATACGAAACTCTAGAATTATGAAAGATCTAGACAGCCAACAGTGCCGCAGAGGTTGCAAAATTAAAGGAGAAAATACCACCATTTGTTACGCCAGGACGCGGAACACGAGGTACGGTTCATACGCATAGGTTTACGGTGAAGTCTCATGCGAATTTATTTATCTAACATTCAGGAAGTGAAATTCGTTATCCGATTTTTAGTTTCCGTTTGAGTATAACATTTACCATTTAAGGGTGCAGGAGCTCTGACAGTGACCAGGAGCTAAGTCCACCCTGCACCCAATTAAAGCAAAAAAAAATTGTGCTTTTAAAATCAACGAAGTAATAAAAGCTTCTCATTTGACTAAGACTTAATAAAATTTACTGTGCTAATTAGCGAAATTGGTTTTTACATATTTTCAAAAATCTAATGAAATGAGGAAAAGCAAAGCTCAACCTCGTCGTATATATATATTCTTAGTATCAAGGTTTTGAATGTGCTTTGTTGTTAAAACAACCGTTAATATAAAGTTGTATACTTAAAAATTATAGCACAAAGAAGTTAAACAAAATATGTTTGTCTTAATGTAACGTGTGTGAATATTTTATAAATATTCAAAACAACTTTTATGAAATGTTAAACATTAACCATTTATAGAGCTTATATGTGTTTGTTACAACAATTTATTTATTATTATTTTTTTTTTGAATTTTTTAAAGTAAACAAACTGTTATAAATATGTGTAGAAGCTTCCTAAAAAGATACAGAACACATTATCATATAAAAATCATCATCATATTCATAATAGGTATATATATATATATATATATATATATATATATATATATATATATATATATATATATATATATATATTATATATATATATATATATATATATATATATATATATATATATATATATATATATATATATATATAATATAGGCTTTTTGATACGTTACCTAAAATCGGAAAGCCTCGTGTACATATGTATATATGTACATACATGTATATATTATATTCAAAGTTAATATTGATATACATTTAAATTTGGAACATGCTTTGTATGGTAGTTGGATAATATAATATTCTCGTGTTTGTTTGATAAGCAAAAAACTGCTGAATATGTCAACAGAAAATTGGTGAATTCGTGCCAAATCACATATACTTAGAACGCACAAGGTTTGTACATTTTGTCTCATGTGTATATAGGTATGGCTATAAAGTACTCAATTATTAAGTCACAGCACATAGCTATCCTAAGAACATATAATATATAACCCAAAACGACCATTTTAATTACATAAAACGATATAGTCTTCCGTTACAGGTAAATATATAATAAGCACCATCCCAACCTCATTTAATATTATATATTACATGTATATGTGTGTATATGTTTATGAAAAGCGCTCATAAAAGCTCTGTAATAAAACTTTTATTCGTTTAGTACAATAAGGGTTGTGGGTTGTATATTTCTCTAAATATTAATTTTGAATTTGATTGTTCTGTATTTATGTGCGGTGACTTAAGCTTTTAAGTGGTTTTGAGCTTATTAAGAGATCTTTTATTTTATATTGTATTAAAAAGAAAGTTGGAAAATTGACGACCAAAAAAAAGGATTTTGTTGATTTATTTCGGAAATGGAGCTGTAAATATTTTATAATTCATTAAGTGATTAATTAGTGTATTTGACAAAAGAAAAGTTTAACACTTTGACAAATTCAAGGCAATCAGATGAGATGAATGCCGTTTTTATTGAAAGCTAATGGTATATGGTTACTTCATACCGCAATGAATTTATAAAGCAAAATAACGTTGAAGTATGATATCGATATAGCCTATATACAATCTGGATTCAATTTAACAATTAGATGTAAAGTTTCATGTGTTTTGGCCAGCAAACAACCTTCTAAATATAAACAACGGATAATTGAGGATACTCATAAAAACAGTTCACATATAGTTACAATGAGAATTTTAAGACAAAAATATTGAATCATTAATGGCAAGCGGCAGAGTTTTCGGAACAACAACAAAAACATGGAACAACTAATGGGTAGTTTACCATCATCAAGAGTGAGGCCAGGAAGACCGTTCTCTAAAACGGGAATCGACTATGCAGGCCCTTTCAGCATACACAAGGTTTATCTATAGGCTTTGTACAGATATATTCTCGGATATTGGAACCTATTTTATTGGCGCAAATTCTGTAATGGAGGACCTGGAACGTTATTCCTCCACACACTCCACACATTGACAAGATGGCACTTGGTCGAAAAGATTTTTGGAAACGATGAGCTTCAGAATATCTTCACGAACTTCAAAAACGCAGTAACTGGAAAACCGGTCAAATTGTGTAAAGTATACCTATTAGTCATCATCTTATCAGTCAATTGTATCAATAAACGGTTCCACAAAGGCTAGTACAACATCCATGGAGAACGAGACATAGCCTAGACAACAACCTCACCACAGAGTCAAAACCACTGGCCATATGAATCACCTATACCAGTAGCTATTCTCTCAGTGTGTTGTCTATCTGGACTCGTGACGATAACATTGAGATTAAACCATTAAACCCATGTATATATATTGAAAAATTAGGTAAATTACAGTCTCCAGGACACGACATTAACGATCTCAGTCACATATATACCAGATCTTTAAAATTTGGGGCTGGGTAACGCAACGAGGTATTATTATAGGAAATTTTTCTACCACTATCATTCACGTAGGACTACACGCTTGTTGTCAGTATCAATTTCACCAATTAGGAGCACATTATACAGTCAAGGGTTATGCGAATGAGCCATATTACAACGAAGCAAAAACCTCAACACTATGTGCCGCAGCGAGACTATGAATGCAACCACCCAAAAGCCTCACCAGCCGAATCAATGGATATATAAAGTACCATACGAAAAGACGGCCGATGTAATCTGCCAGGACGTTACCCAACCATATACACTGTCAAAGACCTCATAAAGATTAATCCAGGCTGTATGTTAAGAGAAGCCGAATCATTAATCATAGTTCGTAACAATTTGACAAGACAATTTTAAATTCACATAAGGTATTATTTGGGTGCTCCCATCTGAAAGATTTTGGCTCACACGTTAAAGTTAGTTCGCAGACTGTCATATCATATTTTAGATAAAGTTTTATCTTACCATAAAATAGTGATTATAGGTATACGAAGAAAATTTAACGTGTCCAAATCTCGATTGGACTTGTACACATGACAGCATGTTGAAGTGCAGAAGTAGCGCTTGATTCCTGCCATGTTAATAAGCTATAGAGGCTGGCTTATGGAGCTGAAAAGAGATTTAGCGCTGCTTTGCCTCCAATCAAACATATACAAGGTTGGCTTCTCTTATTTGACTCAAGTGATTGACAAAACGTATCAAATAAGTATAAATATATGCTTGCTATATGGAAACAGTTGTGTGTTTTGCCTAATATGCTTTAACCATTAAGGAGAGCAAAATATCCAAACATCCCAATTTTTTCTGATGATGATCTCATACCTTTTACACATTATGTACAATTCCATCTTTAGATAATCAATATAAACACAGAAGATATTTTTTATTTTGATAAAGGCAAATTTATGCTTCAGGATTCCAAATCACGAGCTTGAAGAATGTTAGAAAACATTTTCTGAGAAGGTTTAATGTTTGAAGAAAAACTCTTTTTACATCGATGTCTAGTACAAGTCATAAAATCTTGAAAATGATAATGGCGCTTGATCACGTTTGATGATGACCTATTCAAGGTTCCAGATTACAAGTTTCGAAACCACATCGCTTAATCATCAGTATTCCGGATTAATTCATACACCCGTTTATATAAAACAATAAACATGACCCGGTTACAGACACCTGGCACTTATGTACTAAGCTGGAAACCTTAATTTTTAATCTTCAATCTGCAGTCACTTGTCAACAATTTCTAACCAGCTATTGATAATTACGAAAGAAATGCCACCTGCGCTTTAGTACCGCCCAAGACATACATAACACATCTATGCACAAGACATATAGCTGCATTGAACATAAATAAGATGAAATAGGCGCAGAAAATACCACTCTCAAACTGAAAATGAAACCTCCGAGTGATGGTGGAAACAACTACTCCCAATACCTAATTTAGACAACGAAAACTATTCATAAGAAACAAGTATGTAAATACCAGGTCCCTGCAACAGAATAGAAGCCGGTTCACACCACCAGAAAATGTTTCCCCACCCCTCATAACCTATCACCATCTATCTCAAAAGAGAATAAATATCGACTGAGCGTACCCTCAAATACAACACAATCATCCTGTAAACCGGTAAGATCTTTCTTAAACGAACTATTTAACACTCACACTCATGCAACCTGAACGGCACACCACGATCCAATCAGATAAGCCACCAAAACCGGTTATCAACAACCAAAATAAATTCCAACTCAAATTGCTTTGATCGACTTTGCCTTGAATCAACAAAGAAACAACGGTTTTCGGACAACAATTGAAGACCAACATTTAGCGAGAACCAAAATAGATCCAAATAACGTGTTACACACATCGAACAATCGACCAATGATGACAATGGCAAATACGAACGAAACATACATACAAAAGGACGGAGGCAAACATATATGAAATATAAATCATACAAGACGGTACATACCTGGACATTGTCATGTTACGCCAATTCACAGTTTTCACAAATATTTTATTTTAATTTTAAACAAAACAAAACACAGACCGAAAAAAACACGTTCGATCTGTGTAACGGTCAACACTGTACTCCAATTTTTGTTTGGAGAAACTTTCAAATTGTATGAAATTCGGTTGACATAGAATATTATGTTGAAGTCAACCATTAATTTTGAGTGCTATGCAGATTTTCAGTCGTCTTCAATGTAATGACACAGATTCTGGATACGCTGGTCAGGCCAATAGAGTTGGTTTTTGACTTTATATAGTCAATATGATCTTTTACAACAAGATCGAAAATGGTCAATGTTCTTGGATTTATACTTCACAATCCGCTTGATTTGGTGACGATCTTAATGTTGATATAGGATTCGCGATGGTTTTTTGACACACTTATAATCTGTTAATGCTTCAGTTCTCTTAATTTGTATTTCCGATACTACTTTTACAGTTTTTTGTGTTCATCAATATGATCTTTAGTTCAGTCAAGTGATGATCTTGACTATGCTGTAGAAGTTAGCAGACAATTTTCAGTAGAAATTTTAATTTACAACTGACCACCAGAGGCACTACTATCGCTCACGAGATTTCTTCTGCTGTCATTTTTGAAACCAGCAGATAAGCATAGCATTTTTCTGTAAATATATAATTTGCATCAATATTACTGAGTGACTCACAGTCTGTGAGCTATGGATGGACCCCCGAGTCACCGTTATGCCATTATGATTTTCTGAACGCTAAGGTCATAATACACCCGAATGCCTGGGTCAGAGCACCTCCAGAAGTTTTTGAAGTACTGGCCCATACATAAAAATCAGATTTTTCACTGAGTTATGGATGGAATTATGATTTTCTGATAGCTTATAGATCATAATAAATCCGAATATGAAGTTTGAGGATCCTATCCTAAACTTCATATTCGGATTTATTATCGAAATATGAACTTAGTATGAAAACAATTCTGCCGGTTTCAAAAATGACAGCAGAAGAAATCTCGTGAGCGATAGTAGTGCTCTGGTGGTGAGTAGAAAACCCATTTTTAATGCTTCTATGCTATCTTATACAGTATCTCTTGAATGAACTTAAAAAAACTGTGAAAGCACAAGTCTATTTGCTTTCGATTAATGAGAGAATATCTGGGTTTTTCAAAGCTTCAAAAAAGCTTTTCAAAGCTTCAAAAAATTTTTTGATATCAATGGAACGGGCTGTATTGGATTGAAAATTTTATGACATTAATGTTTAATTATGATCTCGGCCATATGTGCACCACGGTTGAAACACCAATTTTCACAAACTTTTCGAACGTTGATTTCTAGGTGTCCCAGGTTTAATGACGTAGATAACTGACTTTGCATAACCCCAAAATAACATTATCCAATGGGGTTAATTCGTTGTTGGTGGTCGATTAATTGGTGCAGGTGGCTTCCGTCCTGTTGAAACCACATGTCAGCAAGGTTAATGCCAACTAATCGAGATACGAAAAAATTTCTAATCGTGTACCTATATCGCTCACGATTGACAGTAACTTTCTGACTTTCATCGGTTTTGAAGACATATGGACCAATGGCCCCGCCAGCCCATAATGCACCAAATTGGAATTTTCTGTGGATGTAATGGTCATTTACGAATACTCATTCAATCAAAAATGTGATTAATCGAAAAAAAAATTGAATGAAAATTCAACCCGTTCGGCGAATTGGCGGCCTTGAAGTCTTTTAAGCCAAGATTTTGTGGCAACGAGCGAAAGAACATAACTCTATTTGCTATGACGGCGACGAAATGATTGATTTGGATTTTCTTAAATGCTTTCCAGTACAGCGGACATTATCATCAAGAGTAAGCGTCGTCTGAAAACTGTATTTTGATATTCGCTACAAGCCACTCTGTAGGACGATTATGTAAGCCATAAAATGGACGAAGTGCACGATTAGTTTGACGAACTGAACCATTATTTTGATAAAAAAAATTCAACAATTAGGATGCATTGCTCTGATGTAAGTCTATCCATAGTAAAATGTCAAACAAGACTTAATAAAAAGCCACATTCAGCTGTTAAATGGGATGTCAAATGAAGCACTGCTTACACAAAGTAGTGAACATTTAAAAAAACATAAGGGATGCACACTGTATACACCGCACACATACTCTACTATAACGATTAACACCCGCAGTTTGCACACATATGACACAAATCAACTCGAACGTAAAAAACTATCAAATATATTTGATACATTTCCCAGAATTAGTGGCAATTAGATGGACAAATGTTTATCGAGAGCGGCAAGTGAAGCAAGACAGCCCATTTCAACATTTTCCAGCAATTTTAAATAATATAAGGTTGAGCGTTGCCATGCTGAAAATACCCTTGTTTAGCATTTGTGACATATTGTGGTCATCTATCTTTCAGTGTGGTCCCCAGTAATCACTAAACACCGCTCATTGTTTCCCTAATTACAAAATATCTCAGGATTTATGATGCTTTGTCTACAGGTTAAGCCAAGCAGATAGGAAGTTAATACTTCTAAAACGCCATAAATGAGCAACAATGGAAAGGGTGTATGAGGTCGTATCTCGGCGATGGCATCACGAATTTAAGGCTTCAAATGTTCAATTGTCTCTGGTTTGTCGGCGTAACACATTTTTTTAACGGCGCTCACAGAAAATAGCTCAATGGTGTTAGATCACAGCTTCTTGCCGGCCAATTGACATCACCATTTCGGATAATTAAACGGCCATCGAATTTGTGTCATGAGATGTGTGGCAAGTTGCACCATCCTGTTGAAACGAAACATCGTTCACATCAAAACCATGAAGAACTCCATTGACCATCCTCATTTTCAAAGAAATAGGTACCAATGATGCCTCCCGCTCCACAAGCCGCACCAAACAGTCATTCGTAATGGGTGCATTGGCTTTTGTGAGACCTGTAGGTTTTCTGAGCCCCAAATAAGGCAAGTTTGCTTATTAACGTACCCACCAAGATGAAAATGAGCTTTATCCGAAAATATGATTTTTTGGCCCAATCGAAATCATCGTGCAGCTTCTCGTTGGCCCATCTAGTGAAGTTTAAACGAAGCGGATAATCATAAGGCATTAATTTAGTTAGTATACCACTTTAACTTCAAAAACCAATTTATACCAATTGTCTTTGTTTTGGAAATACATTTTCAGTAAATCCCAACGTTGCTCGATCGTAGATCGATTCATTTCGTTCAGTGGAGATAATATAACTAGTGGTTCACATTTAAACAGATAGATGGCCAACCCATTATATTTTGAAATAACCATAACATATCGCTCGTGGTGAATATTTTGCCCATACATAATATATGTAAACAGCTAAAATTATACAACCACAAAATCCGACATAATTAAAATGCCTCACCTTCATTATGTATATACCTACATATACATATATGAACAAATGTAGTGACAACTAATTAAATATATCGACACTATAATTAAAATTAATCCACATAATTTAATTTTTGTGCTGGCGCAAACATAAAATAAATCAAAATATCCTCGAACACAATTTTTGGTCTGCCAACATATTTTATTTGCATGCTATAATGACGCTGGTATTGGCCATATTTACTCGATATCGATTTGTTCACGCTGCGTTGGTATAAAATGACATTGTGACAAAACTATTTTGTATATGTACGGTTTTGTAAAATTAGAAAGCATACATTTTGTACATACATAAATATAATTAATTATTTTAATCTGGAAATTAAATCGGGGTGTGCATATACACACCAATGCATTAAAAGCATAAATGTAAATAAATAATATAATCATAGAGTTGTTGTTGTAACATAATGATTTAAATCTAATTTAAATTTTTGATTTTAATTTAATTGCTAAATGCTTTTACTATAGACCTGGTCCCTAAAATGTTGAGGCGTTTGTGGTTGTCCATATCAACGCATTAGGTGCATTAACATACTCAGCTAGAAAACCCCAAGCAATGAATGAAGCCTTCGGTAAAATTACAGAGCAACCCTTCAGAACCAAGCTTTGAGAACCAAATGGGCACACTTATCACCATACAACTCCAAGAAGTCTTTTTAAGGCACTACTAGGAGAAGGACCAACTAGACCGCCCAGGTGGCGCAGTAGTTATAGCTGCGACAGTTGAACCGGGACGTACCGGGTTCGAACCCCGAGGAATTTTTCACCATGAGACTTCGATCTGTGGTGCGATTGTACACTACTATGACCTCCTGTTGGAGTGCAGAACTCATGGGCCCATTTTCATGTGCAGCTATGCAATGTCCAGATGGTTAGGAAAATCGGACCTATAGCCGTACGTCCTCGAATTGGCTGTAATGGCGTAAAAGTAAGGACGTAAATAAGCGAACTGCGAACAAGTAGAGAGTGTTCTGAGTTGAGGCTCAAGGCACTCCCTACTTGTTACAGATTAGACAAAAAAATAAATAAAAAAATAAAAATAAAAAAAAAACCCTTCAGGTTTCTACCGTCAGTCTCATAATAATCGAGCAATTCATTGCTGCTTCTCTAGACCGTGCTTGGTAAACAACGTCACCGCAAATATGTAAAATCTATGCTATACTATTGGGAATATGGTGAATTCAAAGCAGCTAGACCTAGCAATGCAAACGTAATCTTAAACTGACAGACCCCCGAAATAAGAATTGCGGGAAATAACCTCTAGTAAAAGAAATTGAAACTTTGGTCATTTCCCCGGAAAGTCGTAAAAAATATCATAGATAGTAAGATGAAGTCTATACATTTTTTTCAGTGCCCATAAAATCATATAATTTCCTCTCCCAGAAATATTCTGGTAGCACTCATTAAGCTGAATGTAGTTTGACACCTATGGTTTTCTTTCCAACTATAGCTTGCCGTTAGCCCTGCATTTAATTTCGACATTAATACTAATAAGTCACGGTCTGGATGGTTCGATGGCAGCAAATCGATTTTAACGAATTATTGTCCAATTGCTATCGTCTCGGTGCTCGTACTAGAGACCAAAGTCAAGTTTCTTATTTTGAAAGATCTCGATCCCTTTCTGATAGTCAGTATAGTTTTTACCGAGTTCGTTTAACAGGCGACCTAATTTATGTAGTAACTGAACAATAGAACAAGTGGATCAATCTGGTGAATTATGTATTACCCCTAATATCTCTTAGGTGTTTGATCGCGTGTGCCACAAGGGTTTGCTGTGTAAGTTGAGAGCCCTTAGACTTTATGATCTTTTTTTGTTTCTAAAAATATTAGTGGTGGTGGTAGATGGCATGACATACTGTCGACTTATTCACCACCTGTTGTCTGTAATTTTTTCTTCATTGTGAAACGACGTTTTTGCAGAAATAATTGCTATATGAACGATGCTATCACAATTCTAGAATGGAGTGAAGCCAAAAGGGTTTCAAACCACGGTTTTTGATTGGCGAATAGAGTTCGACTAACTACGGTACATTTAAGATTCTTGGTTTGACTTTTTCAAAAAATATCTTGGACTAAACCAATATAGAAAGCAAAGATTTGTACTCCCAATCTCTTGACCGATTAAACACTTACAATCTACTAGACCTATAAGACCTAGATTGCAGTATTATTCTCAAATTTTGGCAGTAGCACTAAAAACCCAACAACACTCGATTGAGTTCAAAAAACGTGGGAGATTTATGTGCGTTCTATACCAACACTTTTATGGGCATTGCTCATCGGAACTTGACTTCATCCTTTCTAATCCTTTCCTATCTTATTTTAGTGCCGTGTATTTGTTGTGTAAAAACAATCAATTGTTGATACTACGGGACTAAAACGTTTTGACGTGATTAGCAATATACAAAACTTTATATAGTGGTTGGCTATACGGTACAACTTAGTTTAGGCTAACAACTTAGTTTAGGAGCCCTTTTAAAACCTTTTATTCATTTATATTCACGACTCTGAAAGATGATGTCTTGCCCAAAAATATTCTGCTAGCTCTAACTTAGCTGAATCTAATTTACCACCCCTGGTTAACTCTCCAACCAGGTCGTAGATATGGCCTGTTTTAAATTTCAGACTGAAGTTTTTGCTTAAGTCCTTTCATAACACTAACAAGTCAGCCGGACCGGATGGTATTTCCCCAATTGTTCTCAAATATTGTTGAATCCTTTTCAAAACCCAGGACCAGAAGAATTCATAAATCTGGTGAATTACAAGTGATTAATCATATGTGGCACAAGAAGAGTTTACTGTGCAAATTAAGTTGGCCTTCGCAATTGATTAATATTTATAGATGTATGTCGTAAAATAGAAGTGGTGGTGCTTGACACTATATAAACACTGTAGTCCCTCACAGATTTTTCTTATTGCGGCTCTTTTTCTAATTTTCAACGAAGATCTTGTTTCATCAACTCTCCATCTTATATTTTCTCATGCTGAAGACCACACTCTCCTCTCCCTCTTTCTATTTGTTATCTGTCTACCATCTTCTTCATTGTGAAACGACGATCTGCCACAAACGATTGTCCAAATCGTGATCTCATTACACAATTCTCGAACTAAGTCAACAGGGTTGTATTCAATCCCATCAAATATCAATCCATCGTTGTATTTGAAATTCTCAAACTGATTTTCAAAGAAAATGTCTTTACTAAGCAAATAAACCAAGATGACTCAGATTGGATCATATAACTCACAAATTATAGGGCAGGACAACGCAAAACGCATCTTGCAATACTCGGTCGAGTTCAAAGCCGAAGCTCTTATTTGCTCGTGATTTTCTTTTCCATAGGTGAATCATCCATGGTTCGATGGCAGCAAATCGAACTTTTCGAATAAATGTCCAACTGCTGTCGTCTCGGTGCACGTACTAGAGATTAAACCCAATTTTTTGATATTATGAAAGATCTCGATCTCTTTCTGATCCTTCAGTATAGTTTTCACCGAGGGCGCTCAGCAGGTTACTGGACAATAGAACAATTGGATTGATCAATCTGGTGAATCGATGTCGCCGGATGTAGCTTAATGGTTAAGAGAGTTTCTCATCACGCCGCGGTCTCGAGTTCGATTCCCGCCGTTGACCAAAAATTAACATGCAACTGGATGACATAAAACGCGTTTGTGTGTAAAAACATTCGAACAAATACAAGTGATGTGTGTGGCACAAGAAGACCTCACTGTGCAAATTAAGTTGGCAATTCTATAATCTTTATAGATTTATGTCTAAAATTCAATTGGTGGTGCTTGACACTATATAAACAATGAAGTCCCTCATAAATTTGTCCTTATTGCGGCTCTCTTTCTCATTTTCAACGAAGATCTTGTTTCATCAACTCTCCATCTTATATATTTTCATGCTGAAGACCACCCTCTCCTCTCCCTCTCTCTATTTGTTATCTGTTTATCATCGTCTTCATTGTGAAACGACGATCTTCCAAAAACAATTGTCCAAATCGTGATCTTATAATCGTATTCAATCCCATCAAATATTAATTCATCGTTGTATAAATTTTTAAACTGACTTTCAAAGAAAATGTCTTTAGTAAACAACTAAACCAAGTCCTGCCAAATGTTTTGGAATTTACAATTTAGATGACTCAGATAAGATCATATAACTCAAAAATTAGGGCAGGACGACACAAAATGCATCTTGCAATACTCGTTCGAGTTCCAAGCCGAACATCTTATTTGCTCGTGATTTTCTTTTCCATAGGTGAATCATGCAGGCCTTATGCATCATTAAATAATCCTTCTGTCAAACGAACCTTATTTCAACCAGTTAAAGTTTCTTGTTGGAATTGTTTATAATGCAATCTTTGCTATCAGGATTGTCCTACCTGGATGGATTCCGTGACTAATACCGATCCAGAGTTTACCGCAGAAACCAAAGTTGACACAATTGTATCTAGGGGTAGACTTCCGGCGTGTTTTCTATATAACAATTTCATTTTCTTCTCCTCAGCTCGATCTAAGCCACAAAAAAGATCGTCTACCGAAGTTTCACTCTCTGTGTTACGAAGAAATATAAAATTCCAGTAGTTGACCCACCTACTGTAAATGGCACTAAACTGGCCTTTACTGATAAAGCGAGATTTCTGGGTATGTAATCTTAGACAGTAAACTAAGCTGGAAGCCGAACATCTTGGAGAGAATCAGTAAAGCTACGATGGCGATGTATTCGTGTAGGAATGCAATAGGCAGACGTCGAGAAAAACGCTTTTGGAACAAGTCATTAAAAAATTTACATCGTCTGCCTCACAAGGATTGAAGCAAACAACTCAGTTGTCATATTATGGATGAGTGTAAGTACATGAGGTTCACCGATTGTGGCAAAATGCAAGCCAAATGACAAAAAGTTCGATTTTTTCTTGATGCTCGGAAAGTCAATGAGATTACTGCGAAGGACGCCTATCGAATATTTGGAGTGTAAGGAAGAAGTTTCACATGAACTTGTTTCATAGTATGAGTGTTTTTGGTATCTAAAGGATCCTGAATCGTTATAATACTTAAATTGAATATATATTGAAACACATAATTCGAGCTTTATCTAAACTTATGTGATTATCATTCACAACGTGGCTCGCAAACGAGATGGTATAGAAGGGTGCTATAGATCACATAAATCTCTGATCAAAGCATAAGAAAATACACTAAAATTAAGCTTTTCAAAAGTTTCCATTCTTATTCAATTTTAAACATGGTTCCAATTCGATCAAACACTAGCATAGCTTTTATCGTTGTGAGTAAATAGACAATCGTTATCTTTCTAACTTTAGTCTCACAGTGATGTTGTTTTGACAATTTTTTAACTTGTTTCAAGTATTTTGCTGTTTGTTGGAGTACATACATACGAAAACAATTTTAGACATTCTTTCTAACAATGTACATGTAGACGATAACAAGAAAAGCTGAGAACATGTTTCATATCAAAAATTCATCGTAATGTCGAGCGGCATTTTGTCGACATGCAAGAATAAATTAAATTTATATTTTTTATAAAAAACATTTGATTTTGATTTGATCAAATGTCGCCTAGAAGACATTCGCAGATTGGCAGTAGCTAAGCTGTACTAACATTATGTATCGATGTATGTTCAACAAAACCGCCCATGTGGCGCAGTGGTTAAATCTACGGTAGTTGGAGCGGGAGGAACCGGGTTCGAATCCCGATTCAGGGCAAGATGCAAATGGGTATTTCACCTTCAATCGTTTGGATCGGTGGTGTAAAATGAACATTGGGCCCTGTGGTTGGGGGCATTCGTGTTTCGTAAATATTACGAACGAAACATGATACCCATAGAATACCACCACAGTATCCAGAGCTTGTCGTAGGAGGCGACTAAATCTGGTTGGATCGCTGGGCTGACGACCCGCATCCGTAAAACCGTGAAAATGTTAAAAATGTCAACAAAAATAAAAAAATCGGATACCGCCAAAACAACAAAAAAAACGAACCCCCGCTTAAGTACCCGGACACGAGATTGAAGATCGGCACGTGGAACGTGCAGTCATTAAGAAAACCTGGCGCGTTGGACGGCCTTATCACATGCATGAAAGAGTATCGGCTGGAACTCGTAGCTCTCCAAGAAACTCGATGGCCTAAAAGTGGAGACCATGTGTCCCAAGGCTATACGTTGCTACACAGTGGAGATGACCTCGGAAATCTTGGGGTTGGATTTCTCATTGGGCCACAGGTAAAAAAGGCTGTCTTGGACTTTCAAGCAGTCGATAATCGAATGTGTAAACTTCGCTTGCACATGAGATTAGCCAACCTGTCAATTGTCTGTATACATGCGCCCACTGATGTAAGCCAATCCCAGGATAAAGACTCATTTTACAATAATTTGGATAATCTGATGGGTTCCATACCGGAGCACGATGTCAAATTGGTGATTGGTGACTTTAATGCTAGAGCTGGCAGAAATCAGACCGACTTATGTAACAACATAGGTCCGTACTCCCGACACGAAACTGCGACCGAGAATGGGGAAAGAATGATGTACTTTGCGATCGCTCATGATCTCAAAGTAGCAAGTACATTCTTTCCTCATAAAAACATCCACTTAGAAACATGGACACACCCACGTAAAACATCCCGAAGCCAAAATGACCATGTGTTGATTTCAAAAGGGCGGGCTCGGGTTGTCCAAGATGTGAGATCGTATCGGTCGTCAACAAAATTCGTAGGCAGTGACCATTTTATGGTTGCTGCAAAGCTACGATGGAAATTTTCGTACAAGTCAGGGAGGACAGGAGAATATACAACGCGATTCTCCTGTGAAGGTCTGATAAATGAAGAAACGCAACGAAAATATCAAGATCTTGTCAGCAATAGCATTATACAATCCAATTACCAATCTGATGATGTGAACAGTGTCTGGGAAGTATTGAAAACCTCGGTTGTCGATGCTGCCCAGCACACTCTCGGTATAGTGAAAACTAAGCCCAAAAATGATTGGTTGGATGAGGAGTGTCGTCTTGCTGTTGAGCAACGAAATATAGCCTATAATGAAGCGCAGACTCGGTTTACAATCGCAAGGAAAAACAAAGCAGTTCTCGCTAGGAGGACAGCTAAACGCATTTGTAGACTGAAGAAGCGAGAATGGTGGAAGGCTAAGGTCTTAAGAGTACAACAACTCAGCAATGAGCACAATTCGCGTGGTTTCTTTAAAGGAATCACCGAATTGCACCATACCTTAAGATCTCGGTCAACTGCCATTCGGGACCAGGATGGAAACCTCTGTGTTAACGTCGATGCGGTACTCGATACATGGCGTGAACATTTTTCTGATCTACTTAATGTTCCACATGTATCACAAGCTGTGTTTGAATACCCTCAAATACAGACCGCGGAGATGTTCATTGAGGATCCATCCTATGAGGAATTCACAATGGCCATGCAGAAATTAAAGAAAAGTCGTTCACCAGGAGTTGATTGCATTAATTCAGAGCTCTTAATATTCGGAGGGCTAACTTTGTGGAACTGTCTTTTCGACCTTGTTCGATTGGTATGGCGAAATGAAGTTATGCCCGAAGAATGGAAAGTGGCCGCGTTATGCCCAATTTTCAAGAAAGGTGATCGCTTGAAATGTGAGAATTATCGCGGTATAGCTCTCCTTTGCACAGCATATAAGTTACTGTCATACATTATCTTGGGAAGAATTACTCCTCTAGCGGAGGAAATTGTCGGTGACTACCAAGGAGGATTCCGTCCAAATCGGTCAGTCACTGATCAAGTTTTTTCGCTGCGGATGATTCTTTCCAAGTAATACGAAACATCTCGCGATGTACACCAGGTATTCCTAGATTTCAAGCAAGCCTATGACTCGATCAATCGAGAGAGATTATGGTATGCGCTTGAATATTTAGGAATACCGAAAAAATATGTACATCTGTGTAAAATGAGAGTAACGCAGTCACAATGCTGTGTCAAAGTTGAGAACAGGCTATCGAGAACTTTTGCAATCAATTCCGGTGTTCGACAAGGAGATGCGCTGTCCCCGATACTTTTTAATCTCATGTTGGAATACATCCTTCGTAAAAGTGAAACACCTCAGGACAACATCTTATTCCGACAATCCAATCAACTTCTTGCTTATGCAGATGATATCTGTGTGATTGGATTAAATGGCAACGGAGTGAAAGAGATACTTGATCCACTGGAACAGTGTTCAGCTTCTGTTGGTCTCAAAATCAACGAGTCAAAAACCAAATATCTAATCTCGGGTTTTAGAGACCAAGACGCAATTGATTTCAGTAGTGGTAACCACACGTTTGAAGGAGTGATGAGATTCAAGTATCTTGGATCTCTCATCACTCACGATAATAGTGTGGGAGAGGATATCAAGGTCCGCCTTGCCGCTGGCAATCGGGCTTTGTACCCTCTACGTCCACTGCTGAAATCAAAATATCTTGCAAATACGGATAAGTTGAAACTGTACAGAGTGTTGATCAGACCCGTTGTCATGTATGGATGTGAGAGTTGGACCTTGACGGATGAGTACGAAAGATGGCTTCTAACATTCGAGAGAAAAATTATGCGTGTGATATATGGTCCAAAACGCGACGTCGATGGCACTTACCGAGTTCTTTTCAATCACGAGATCAGGAATTTAATGCAAATTCCTGATATCGTGCATGAAATTAAAGGACAGCGAGTACGCTGGCTCGGACACGTTCTGCGTGCTGATCCGAACCGAATGATACAGCGAACCTTTAAGGGAGAACCGCCTTTCGGTAGGCGAAGAGGTCGCTGTCGGCGACGATGGCTCCACGGCGTAGAGAGCGATCTGGCATCTTCAAACTGCCTACAACGGTCTGAAGAGCTGGCTCGTGATCGAAACCGATGGAGTCAGATTGTTGACACGGTACGGGCCAATAATGGTCTGTAAAAACCGTAAAAAAAAAAAAAAAAAAAAAAAAAAAAATGAACATATATCTGGATCCACTGTCGTGTTTAGAATCCATGGGCCGACCCATCTTCCATGTCGGTACTATAGGCTCACATGGAGCTATGCAATGCGCAGCGGATCATCGTTGGTCTTAGTGTGCGAAAGCAGCCACAGCAACCTAACCTGTCCTATGTTCAACAAAATCATGATATCCCGCTTTAAAGCTCATCAATAAAACTCTTTATACAATTTTTTCAGTTAATTAATTATGAATCGTTTTGATTTATAATTAAATTAATTTATTGATTTGATTTACGATATACAAGCTTTCAACAATAGCGAATCATTTATTATTAAAAATTTATAATTTATTGTATAAAGGAAATGTAAATAATAAATTATTTGTTCACACTGTGTGTGAAGTTTTAAACAACGGAAGTGACTACAGCTACGCTACTACGGTGCGAAGAATGCCTGGTTCATAACATAAAACTGATAATCTCTCAAAGTTCGCTGAAAAGCTTTTGTGGGACGAGGGCATAGTAACATTGAAAATACTGTTTAATTGATTTAAAAATATTTGTAGCAGGTGGGATTAAATTAGTTGAAAAAATTACAGGGTGGGGCAAAAGTCCTGCTACCATTATAATTGCGCGGCATCTGGGTTATGTGAAGTTAAGCTCAGTTTCGCTTTAACCATATTGTGTTGTGTAGACGCCACAATTTTATAATGAATAAATATACGCCACAAGAACGAGTAAAATAGTGACAATATTTATTGAAAATAATCGTTCCATTATTACCACTCTGCAGAAATTGCGTCAAAAATATCCTAATCGTTCAGTGCCTCACAAATCACAATTTATTGTTTACATGCGAATTTTCGACAGGACGGTACGACAGCAGACAGACCTCGTTTTGGAAGACAGCGGGCATCTTTTTACGCTGAAAATGTGGCACTAGTGCGTTATAGTGTTGCAGAGTCTCCAGAAACATCATTTCGGAGACGTGGTTCTAAGCTAGACTTTTCTGCACGCAGTATAAGGCGAATTTTGAAAAATGATTTGAAAATGTTCCCGTACAAAATTCAACTAGACCAAAAATAGCTAAGGCTGTCTGGTGACCAAAAATTAACATGTCACCGGATGACATAAAATGCGGTTGTGTGTAAAAAACATTCGTTGGGTTGACCACCTACAATGAGCACCAATCAATAAAATGGTTCGTTAGGTCTCAGTTGAGACGCGGTGAGGGTCGATACGGCCTCTAAGCCATAGACTTTTTTTTTTGTTAAAGATACTGCCGAACGGTACCAAAACTTGATTTCCATTTTCTTCAGCATGAAATGGAAGAGCAAGGACTAGAGGACATGTGGTTTCAGCAAGATGGGGCCACAGCACACATACAGACCGTTCAACAATTCAATTATTGAATGAGGTTTTTCCACGAAGTCTTATTTCGCGAAATGGCGATTTAGCATGACCAGCCAGATCTCCGGATCTAACCTAGTACTAGACTTTTCTTATGGAATTTTTTAATATCAAAAGTTTATGTGAATAAGCTCTAAACGATTCAATATCTTTAAGACAATATTCGTCACGAAATTGAAGAAATTCAGCCTGAGATGTTGCAGGATGTCATGAAAAATGCCTTAAAAGAGACGAAAGTTGCATAGTGAATCGTGGTCGCCCCATTAGTGTACACCTATTGATTCAGTTTGTTCATTAATTATTTACTCATTGATTCACCTTCCTCATAGTCAAACGTCGAATGGTAATAGTGTGCGTACTTGTGTAGTACTGCTTCAGTTAGACGGGCAAAAAGGACGCTGGTTGGATTGAAGCGGTTTGAAAATATCGGAGTTGATATTTGGTGAACGAGACATGTTTCTTATTTCAAACATTAAACGATAATGGTGAGGTTGAGAGACTGTGGTGAAATCGGGGAAAGCCTTTTTGTCCAATACTTTGAGCCACTTGCTTATACTGATAATCTATTCTGCACTGGACAAAGTGGTGCCAAAATTGAACAACCAAAATTCAAAAACTGACGAGGCTACAACCCCGAAATCATTTTAAAATATTAGGTTCATGTGATCCTTTCGCCATTCAAGTTAAGTGGTGTTGCGGTCCCTTATGGTTGATGCTTTATGTTCCCTATGGATCTGCCTTAAAACTTTATATGATCCTAAAATTTCAAACGTCCTTTCAGGAATGACTGCATACTGTTTGTTTACTTTGAAAAACTTGACTGACATTTGTGCACTTGACTACAATTTGTTTATCAAATGGCATGGGTGCATCATCTTTTATGTCGGTAAACATTGATGTAAACATTGATTAACTTTTACATTTATCAACCAAGTGATTCACACGAAACAACGCGCCGAAAAAGTGACGCTTAACACATTAAAACTATTCGTTCAGATGTGGTAACTCAATTTGTCAAATTATGTTGAGAATGAGGGGCAGTTAAATTTCGTCAAAGTACCAATCATCAACGACCAAGATGTTCCAATGAATTGGTCAAAGCGGTCAGATAAAAAAGATCTTGACGTACACTGCAAATCAAACAATTTAGTTTCAGGAACGAAAATTACCTAGACGCCTCTATGTCCAAAAGAGGTGACATTGACTGGCCACTCAGATTTGAACCCCCCGGACATTTTTATTATGGTTATTTGAAAAACAACCTGTACTCCAGTAAGTTTCAGACCATGGCCAACAAGCTCCAGGCAAACATCTGTAAAGTACTCTATACTATATATTCCTTATAATAAAGTAACACTGTATACATGTGCACTGATTGATTACTGCACTGTACAATTTTCACTTGCTGTAAAATTTCCAAATCAATCACCGTAGTATCCTGAAACACTAACATCAAATAATGACATTAACTGTTATCGACACTCTCTCTATACTCGATTCTAGTTTGTCATTTTTTATGTTGGACATCCTTCCGATAATCCGTTTTAACTAACGTCCATTGATTATTTTCTATACTCTACTTTCGAAACGGTTTTATACATCCAAAGCACGTTGAGACGAGAATAAAATTTATCGAAATCGGATTATATTTAACGTCCAAATGTCTAAAAACATAAATACCATCTTCATTTATACCATTATACGTACATATAGATATGCTCTCTATTCTATACACTAAAATGTTGAAATTTATTATATTCTCTACATATTTTATCGAGTTGCATGTACATTTAAAATAATCATAAATTTTGCTCCGACACATAACAACAAAAATTCACGCAAAACCATCGTGCCAATGTTCCGACGTAAAGCTTTAAAGAGTAAAGCTGTGTTCGTTCGAAATACAGCGATTATGTTATCGTTTACAAACCATGCACAAAAATCAGACAAAAGCTTTAATGTATAAGCATTAAATGATTTGGAAAATTAAGAGACTCTTTGAAAAGCTCGCAACAATTGTTTTAATACACAAAAACCAGAATAACACTATACATATTTGCACATTTAAGCTTATAATTGCACAAATATTTCAAACCGTACTACCCACTTTACATATTGTTGTTGCATTCGTACGAGTATGTATACATAAACAACTTTGCAACACACAGTGACTAACGACTACTATATATTATATACATACATAACATCAAAAGCTGTATACAAGACAGAAACATTTTGTTCACATCTCAAAGCAGTAAAATCATCCAAAAAGCGTTTTTCGTATACAACATTTCGTTGATAGCATAAAGTTTTGGGTGCGTCTTGGGATGGGGTTGCGAGATGTATAATTTCATTACCATGTCAACTTGATAGAAAATATTTACAACACAGATACACACACACAGCTAAGACGAGAAATTGTCGCATCCGAATTGAAGAAAAATACTGCAAAATTAATGTGCGCATACTCCCCCCTAGAGTGGTGTGCATGAGTTTAAAGAACTCGTGTGGTATTTAACTTATTATAAAATTATTCGAATCATCAAATCTAATTATCTGACTATCGTGATTAATATAAAGTTATGATTCTGATGTAAAGCTATACTCACTCTGGAAAACTATAACGTTCAATCGTTTTATTGCGGGGTTGATTAGTATCAAGCGGGGAAATTTGATGTAAATGTATGTGTGTGTGGTTCGTAATTTTTTCCCACCGAAGAATAGAGAAAAAGAAACGTAAAAGCTAATACATTTGTGATCAGAATGTAAACAAACGCCTGTTGAATATGGTGTAGTCAATTTCAAGCTTAGAACAACAACTCAACTGTTATGGTTTTCGTACTTTTCGATCAATATTTTGTATTTTTTATGTACTTTGTGGCTCGCAAGTACAGTATAGTTTGAACGAAAATCGGCAGATATCTCCGGGTTACTGATAGGGTAGTAATCCCGATGGTGAATTTAACTTGATTCTGCTTTGGAAGCAGCTAACTTTCGTCTTGTCTAAGTTTATATTTCTACAAGCAATAATCACTGAAGGGTACAGACCTCATTATTACATGTCATTCGAAAGCTTGTGAAGCTTTAATTTTTACATTATCTACGTTAATTATATACCATTAGCGGTACGTCTGAAACTTGACCAGCAACGGCGTCTCGTATATACAAAACAACTTGTGAAACAGTTTGGAGTGCATCGGACAAAGCCAGATGGAAAATATAACTAAACTTTATTTCCGTACTTATAAAATACGGCAACGATTAAGCTCATCTTGGCAATAAAACTTAACTTGAAAGCTTTTATTAAGCTTCCAAAAGCTTCTGCGAGCTTTTTTAAAATAAATTTTTGTTGTATAGTAAAATTTATATATCAACAATAATTTCCATTGAATATATACTAGATAGCTGTATAGTAAATATACAATTGGGTATAGTTTTTGTTGTCAATACGATTTGATTGTTGTTGTCAAATAATTTTGAAAAATATCTTATTTTTATCTTACGTTAACTTGTGAAACAGTTACGAGTGCATTGATCCAAAATCAGATGAAAAAAACAAAGCTTAATTTCCGTAATTAATAATTAATTCCGTAATTAATTCGAAAGCTTTTATTAAACTTTTGAAAGCTTTTGTGAGCTTTTCGGTGTATAAAAAAATAAATATATAAACGATACTATCTATTGAATATATTTTACAATAATAACTAGCTGTAGTAACTATACAATTGGGTATAGTTGTTGTCAATACGATTGAATTATTCCTGTGTGTACGTTACAATTTTTTTATTTTTTTTTTTATTTACGTAACAAACTATTGACATAACCTAACCATGAAGTTGTCTTTAAAGGCATTTGTATGCATTCGAAATACGGAAAAAAACTTTAATCTCAAGGACCTTAGAACTTAAAAAACTCTTGCTGTCTTTTGAGATCCTTGCAAAGGATGACAGAGTCGCACATCAAGGGCTTGACTGAATTAGAGTTACTTTATGAAATATCAAGACGAAAACCACTGTGAAAATAACAATCAATTTCCTCAAAAAAGTAGGAGTTAATGAAAAATACATGAGATATTTATTTTGAAACTATATAGAACTATTTCATTAGAAGCTTTCTGAATATATAGAGGTCTTTATAACAACATCAGACTAGAAGTAGTTACATGGGAACTTTCAAGTTTGAGTGTTGAAAAACCGCTCGAGAGTTGGATGGATGATATGTGAAAATGTGGGATGATTTGAGTAGGCCGTCTACTAGCAGAAAGATGAGAGAAAAAATACACTGTACGGTAAGGTTTTGTCTTCTCTTATCTGGATCTTCTTCATTGATGATCAAACTTGATGAGACAAATTTTACAGTGGAACAAACGCCTGTTGAATTTTTGTAGTCAACTTCAAGCTTAAAACTGTAACTCAATTGCAGTATAATTTGATCGAACGTTGGTTGATATTCTGAACGAGTAAAGACTTGTGACTTTCACATGTCTTGGTCCGATAATAACAATTTTATATTCCTACAAGCAAAACTCACTGTAGGGTGCAAACCTCATTATTTCGACCAAACTCCATCGCGCGAATCTTTAATTTTCTGAAGATATAATCTAAGTCAGTTATAAACACTTAGGCACACGTTTGAAACTTGACCAGCAACGGCGTCGGATATACGAAACAAATTGTGCAATAGTTAGCAGTGCATCGGCCCAACAAAGCTTAATTTTCGTAATTAATAATTGAGACAACGATTAAGCTAATTTTGGTAACATTTTAGTTGGAAGCTTTCATTTCAAGGGTTCGACAAGACAAAGAAAAAGCGGAACTTTTTGCTCAACACCTTGCAACATTGTTTCAGCCCCATGACATTCTATCCAACATTGACGCAACACCTGCTTATCAACCAAATCAGGATTTTAAAAGGGTCACACCAATGGAAATTGCTCAAGAAATCGACAAAAGTCTGAACCAAAAGAAGGCACCAAGAATTGATGAAATATCACCGGGTCTGTTCAAGGAGCTTCCACTTAAAGCAATCATCATGATCACATACTTCTTTAATGCCTGTATGAGGTTGAAGTATGAACCCAAATGCTTCAAAACGGCCCAAGTAATTATGCTGAAGAAACCTGGTAAACCAGATGAAGAAGTATCATCATACAGACCAATTTCACTGCTTCCGACCCTATCAAAGCTGTTTGAAAAACTACTACTGAAACGTCTAAAGCCCATGGTAAACGTCCCTGATTTGCAATTTGGGTTCAGGAACAACCACTCTACAATAGATCAAGTCCATCGAATAACTACGGTAATAGAGCAAGCGTTAGAAGAAAAGAAATATTGCCCCGCTGTATTTCTGGATGTATCCCAGGCCTTTGATAGGGTTTGGCACGAGGGATTGATATTTAAAATGAGCAAAATGCTGCCACAAAACTATTGCCAGCTGCTTGAATCATACCTCTCTGATCGTCAATTCAGAGTCATCCATGAAGAAACATGTTCTGACTTTTATCCAACGTTAGCGGGAGTTTCGCAGGGAAGTGTTTTGGGACCTGTCCTCTACCTTCTCTACACTGCGGACATACCTACAACGAATAAAACATTCATCGGTACGTTTGCCGATGACACCGTAATTATGTCAGTAGACAAATCACAATCAAGGGCAGTGGAAAATCTGCAACGAGCACTGAACGACGTTACTAAATGGACAATTGATTGGAAAGTTGTGCTAAATGAGTTTAAATCAACCCATGTGACATTTACACTTCGACACAAAAATAACAATCTATGCTTATAACTCAATGGAGCGCAAGTGCCGCAGGCTGATGCGGCAAAATACCTTGGTTTGCATTAAGATTCAAGGCTCAACTGGAAACATCACGTAAGACAAAAAGCTGAACAGATACGATTTAAACAACGTCAAATGTACTGGTTAATTGGGCATCATTCCAAAATGAACCTGTATTGCAAAAGACTAGTCTATCAAACTATCTTCAAACCAATATGGATGTATGGCGCGCAGCTATGGGGTTGTACTCATAAGTCTAATAGAAACATTATACAACGTAGTCAAAATAAATTTCTTCGAATGATCACCAACGCTTACCGATTCGTGACTAACCGGGAAATACACAATGTTCTAGAAATTCAATTGATTGACGACGTCATCCGCGAATGTGCCATAGGACATGAGAAGAGACTTCTTACACATACCAAACTCGAGGCCATACAACTACTGGACAGTACAAACGAAGTAAGGCGGCTCCAACGAATGAAACCACATGAGTTAACCGTATGAATATTATATAACAAGGGAACTGAACACTGGTTCAGCAGACCCAAACAAGTTTTATGCTTATCTCATAAGTACTAATGTCAACCCTACTAATGAATTAAGTAATAATATTTAAGATTGTAGTAGTCATACCAATAAAGGTGTTATTTAAAAAAAAAAAAGAAAAAAAAAAAGCTTTCATTTAGCTTTTGAAGGCTTTCACGAGCTTTTTGAAAATTAACTTTAATTTTTGTGTTTAATAATGTAAATAGGTCAACGATAGTATTCATTGAATATATTCTGCAACACTAAATAGCTGTAGCAAATATACAATTTAGTATAGTTGTTGTTGCCAAAATAATTTCAAAAATATCTTATTTTTATGCTTGTGACACTCTGTCATTTATTCCATCCTTGTACCAAAACACGTGATAGGCCTACATGTCTCGCAAATCCAATAATATGAAGAGAGTAATTGATCTGGCCAGTAAACAATTTCAAACCATGAAGGACCTGATGAAATTATTCCTGCAGGTCCTGATAAAGTAATCTTACACTTTCAAGGACTTAAGAACCTAATAAAATCTTGGTATCTTTTGAAATCCTTGCAAAGTATGATAGAATCCCACATCTACGAGACTAAATTTGAGTACTTTCTGAAATCTCAAGACGAAAAACACTGTGAAAATAACTATTAATTTCCTTCAATAATAAGACATCGGACATCGGAAATTACATCGGAGCTTTCAAGTTTGAGTGTTGAAGAACCACTCGAGAGCAAGCTAGATCATATTGTTATATGCGGGATCGTAACAGCTTATCTGAGTAGGCCGTCTACCAGCAGATAGATGAGAAAAAATAGTCTGCAAAATGAAGGTTTGTTTTCTCTTCTATGGATCTTCTTCAGCTGAACCTGACGAGACAAAATTTTATAGTGGCTCCCAAAGAATGACGTTTTTATAACTGTTTTCGAGATGCATCTATAAGAGATCTGTATAGACTGTGCTTATAAGTTTTTCTATGGACAATATGTGTTTGAAAACCGATCTTATCCTATTCATTAGAAAGTACAAACGACTCCGTTCCGCGCCACTCTGGTCCCCGTCCACTCTGACGTCAAGGGTAACTGCAGGGCAGACGAACTAGCTAGGCAAAGTACAACTCTTCAGCTGAAGCCTTAAAAGGCCAATGTGTGGCGGCCTACAGCAGAGCTTAGACTTGCTTTGAGGAAAAGGGCAGAAGCTTCAGCACTGGAGAGGTGGTTTAACACCCACGCATGCGAGAGAGCGAGACAAATGTGGCCAAGGCTGGATTTGAATCGCCCCAGGACCTTAATCTCTCTGGAGAGGAGAAATCTTAAAAGAATAGTAGGAATATTAACGGGACACAGCCTTTTCGGTGAACATGCGAGAAGGCTGGGTCTAGAAACAAATGAATTTTGTAGAAGCTGCCTGGACGAGGGGGAGGAAGAGACGCTTGTTCGCTTCCTGTGCTCTTGTCCTACACTGGCACTAAGAAGACACTTGGGTAGGTATGTAATGTAATGCCAACCTTTCAAATCTTGCAGACATTAAGGTGCGGGACATTTTACGTTACATTAGTAGCTCAGGATGGTTCCAATAGAGTGTTTATTAAGGAACTAAGATCCTGTGGTATCACAACGGACCGGCAACGGTCTAAGTGTGCGTAAGCAGACACTCTAACCTAACCTAACCTAAGATATTAAAACCCAGAATTCATACAGGTTATTTGTATAGGTCATTTGCTAACAGATTGGTAAGTGGGTGCTCAACCACATGATGCTTCTGATGGTTACTTAAAATCTTTTTGGTACTGTAGACTTCAGGAAATATCTTTGTGAAATTGGATGGTCGATAAGTTCCAGCAGCTATGATCAGGGTAACTGCAGAAATCCGAGCTGGTTGTTTTCACCCACTTTTATGGACGATACTTCTGTTGAACGGACGTGTGAACCATCCTTAAACGATTATGTACCACGTTATGAGTCTTTTGGAGCTGAATCACACAGTAGGTGCAAATACGAGTAACAATTATCACTGGAAAGGGCACACAGATGATAATAGTTTGAAGATGGACAAGAACATTCAGGAAGGTACTCCAACGACCATGGTTAGCCTTCTGCTGATGATAACCAAGTGATCAGACAAACGCACAGTTCGTTTAACTGTTACGACAGATCCAAATTTAAAGATGGTTTTAACGTCCGTTGAATGGATGTATGAACCATCCCTAAAGCAACCAAAACCAAGAAGAACACCCAGTCACAGTGTGTGATTGGACATGACTTGGCAACAACGAGCTAAAACATCTCGGGATAATGTGAGTCTCTTGGAATTTAAGGTGCAGATATGAATTACAATTATCACTGAAAAAGGACATATCAGACGGTAGTAGTTTGAGGATGGAAGGAATATTAAGATACTGCAACGACGATAATGAGGATTTGATGGTGATAATATCAGATAATTTGTTTGACATTAACATTTGAAATCAAAGATGGAAAAGAACATGAAAAAGTGTCTTGGTCTTATTTTGAACAGGAAATTAAAATTAAAACTGACTCACAATAGCGCTTTACCACTAACAGCTCCACTGGGAAAATAAAGCCAATAGAACCTCATGTCGTACATTGACTAAATTATCATATGAAAATGCAAATTGGTGGTCAGGATTAACATCATGGCCCATCAAAAAACCCTAAAAAAGTTCAGGGGACAGCCACCTTGTTTATTAGTGGGGCTCTGAAGAAGAGTTAGAATAGCCACTAAAATACCACTTGCTTATTGTAAAATTATTTTTAAGGGGGGAGGTAGGAGTATCAGAAAACATCTCAAATCAGTATAATTGAGAGTTATCCCTGTAAGATGGATCTATTACGCCTCATCTAAAGCTGATGATTATTTGTTGAGTGCAAATATTGATTCTACTTAACTTTTCCTTATATTAGTTGATCTGCAAAGCAAAGTCTTTAAAAAGTTGTAAACCTAAAATCAGCAATATCAGACCAATATCAGAGGGACACTTTACAAATATCAGAGGACAAATATCAGAGGTAGTCTCATTGGCACTCTGTTTCACCATTGTCTATCCACGATGAAAAGGAATGTACATGTACTAACGACAATTCGTACCACAAAATTTTTTATGATTCTCGGTAGTAAACTATTGAAGCGTTAATATTCAAGATAACTCATGCTACTTACTCTTCGTAAGAATATTTATGGATGAGTAACATCGAGACAGTATATCCATTTTGGCAAAAATTTTAATCCAATTTTTATATAAACTTACCATACAGAATATTGAACATCTAATAATATTAAAACAGCATCTGTATGTATATAACTAATTATAATTTTTAATTAAACATAATTTCTTGTAATTTTCCAAGAATATAAATAAATTGTTTGCGTCTAAAAAGACGAGTTAAATTAAGTTTGACAAGTTTATTAAAATCCCAAATACGTTGTTAACATTATATATGCTACATCTAATTATATGTCTTGATTAAATTCTAACACAGCCAACATTTTTGTATATGAGCTTTTAAAATGTCAAAACTGATTTTGTTTATAGATAACGCACACACGACTAAACAGAAATTCGATATGATCCCATTGTGCTGTATATAACAACGACAACACAATTACTAAGAGGTAAACATCTCAACAACGGAACAACATAATGATTTCTTGCCAAGTTAAACAAAACTCATATTACATATTATTAAAGTAAATATACTCGCTGTTGAGCTTTTCGGTATAAATGAGCACGAAAAGCTCTATAATTTATCAAATATACGAACAAATTTAGTACAAATTGCTTTTAATGACATCTACTGTGAGATAGCTGAACTAATTTATATTTTATACTGTAATGTGTGTCCGCACTAGCACAAAGCTTTTCTAGTACAAATCAATAGTTTTAGTACAAACAAACTTGGACGTATTCAATTAATAAGCATTGACCGTAAACATAAATTTAATAACCAAAACTTAATTTTATTTAATATAAATGGAAAGATCCAACGCGTGTGAGAGCTTTCAAACTTTTTTATGTTATTTACACAGAGCTAAAATTTTATTCAAAGCTTAAAAGGTTGGAGATTTCTGTGATCATATATACAAGAAATTAAAATCTCATTAATATTCAGGCCTTATGTATCATGACATTATAATTTTGAGTCAAGCTTTAATTGAGCTTTAATATATGCTAAGTACATACACAACAAGATTTCTTTAATTGCTGTATAAAAACAACAATTTATTTAATAAATTTGCATTTTAATTGACATTGACGTTTTTGTAATTATAGCAAGACTTAAAAAAAGCTCGAGTATCGTATACCTTAGTTATTGGTACATTGCAGCATGCAGCAATGTACACGAGTAGCTTTTCATTTACGTACAAGTAAAATAGTAATTGGTTTCGAAGTCAATTTATTTCTTAAAGCTAGTCAATGCCAAAGCTTTCATTTCAATTTTGTATCAATGCAGGAGCTTTATATATAGAACTATGATTTCAATAAAACATTTTTTTATGATATTTTATCGAAAATCTCTTGTGGCTTTTACATTATGCTTTTTATATATACATATCTATGTTCTTATATCTAAAGTACCCTATTACATACCATTTTGCTGTACATACTCTAGTTATTTCGTTTATATATTTTTTGGAATAATTTAAGCAAGAGTATACAATCGATAAAATAGAAGCTTTCAACAACATTCTAGTAATCTTAAAGTGATAGTTTTCTGGAAAACTGAATTTTCTATTCCCTTTGTAACAACTAAGAGAGCTTTCACAAATTTTTTTTGACTCAAACATAGTAATTTTGTGGATAGCTCTTTTACGGATAGTTTCAGCCTTTAATCTATCAGAGTTAAGTAAAAGCTATTTTTACCATTAAAATGAAGTGAAATTGTCTAAATATTTGTCTTTAACTTGAAATAAATTATAAGCTTTTTACACATTTAAACTCAATATTAAAATCAGAACCAATTAAATGGATAAAGCTGCAGCAGTTGGAACGCCAGATTTGCCTTCGAATCTCAATGCAGTAATACGATCTGTAAATGAATAACGACACTTTCTTTGTAAATGCTGCAGGTAGGCTGGCATAAGTAATGCAATTTGCAGATTGCACCTATAGCTGTACTTACACGATTAAGCTTCATCAAGATGGAAACTATGAAAATTTTTGTACGTTTTGGTCCTGTAACAGATTGTATAGAGTTTACAACTTGTATATAGTTTGACTTCATTTAAAGAATGCAAAAACAGGAACCATTATATGTCATAAGAAATAACATAACCTGTTTAAGTTTCAACTTTGCGACAAAAGTTTTGGTTTTTCAGAAAACTACTTAAAGAGCCATATATGTAGTGCAATTCAATTGCTGGTCGGTATCGTTTAAGGTCAGAATTAGAGATATCTGATCGCCTTGATTAATGAAAATATCTTTGGCCAATACTTTTGCTTAGGTCAGTCTTACGACGATCCAGGAATTTCACCACTTGCGTCATATTATTAACCACCAATTATTCCATGCAGAGGATATGGCACACATGACCTTCTTTAAGCTTTCTTATTTATTCAAAGTAATTGTAACTTATGTTAAAACCACTACAGTAAAACGTCATAGCATCACAATGATGTTCCAACCCATATTTATGGAATTCCACTTGTGCTTGTCAAAGCAGTTCAACTATGCATGTTTTAACCACAACAACTTTAATTTACGCTATTGAAGCTTCAATTACTATGACTATTGGCGCCAGACAAGCTCTCAAATTATTCCTTATTAATGGATTTAAAATGTATACTCATCCCAATTACATGGCTTCGGATTGAGTTTGAATTAATGCTTATTTTCCTTTAATACCTCTTTGTGCTGGGGTTGGGTAATTCTTCGCAGACAAGACTGATTACATCGAGTGGCCCATTTAGTTCAAGAGCAGGACTGTTTATTTCCCAAAAATTCTAATGAGCTAGTAGGGGATTGTCCTTTACATACTTTCATCTATTAATCAGTTATCACGAGCTAAGTTAGTTTATGGAATTTTTGTGGTCAAATCGGACCTGTAGCTCTTACGTCCTTGATTTGGTTATGTAATGGTGTATGGTACGACGTAAATAATAGAACTGCGAAAAAGTTGGGAAAGCCTTGAGAGCTAAAACAGTTGTAAAGATAGAAACATACAAACCGACAGACACTCATAACGAGCTCTAGCTGTTTACCAGTTACTTCAGCGAAGAGATTTCCCATGTTGTCTTCGATAACAACTTGCGGTTAAAATTTTGGGCACGACTCACACCTCGAAGATACTGCTTCAAACGCCAGGAAAAACTACGATGTATTATTTACCTTGTCCGTGTATAACCTATAGAGTTAGCGTACTAGTAATTATACCAGGTACGGATGATAAGGCTAATTTTTTCATAAAGCTTTTTGACAACGCACTCTGCAACAAATTGCGAACGAAAACTTAGCCTTTTTTTGTAGTGTTATCCGTCACTCAGACTATTGGCCCATTGTGACATCTCACGGCCCATTGTGACATATAACTTGACATTTGGAATATAGGTCCGATTTACGTAGAAACCATCTTTACAAGCCCCAGCCCATAGTACTGACATCGATGATGGAACTGCACACGGATTCCTACCACAACTGGGTCTCAGATGAATTCATTCACACCACTGATCGCACCACTGATCAAACGATCGATGGTGAAAATTCCTTTTCGCATATTGTCCCTCGAAACGAGATTCGAACCCGGTACCTCCCGCTCCACGCTAAAGTCTTACAAAATCCAATATAAAACGTTTATGTCTAGCCCACAAATTATAGTTAGAGGTAGTTTGTTCACAATCGATTGGTGATCGATTTTATTTTTTACAGCAACCTGGTTTTCGTAATAATGAAAAAGTCGAATTGTTTTATTTTACGTTGACTGAAGACTAGAAAATGTGGTTGATACTGTGCTTGATTGTACTACCTTCCTAACAGAACCTACTTTTTCGTTTAGATGGTAATCCCACATCTGATTCCGCCTGGCTGTCAAAATGGATCGATTCACTCTTTCTGCGAGGAATAATCTGTTTTATAGGATAATGACCCAGAAATTTTCATATTTAAACGATTCCAGGTGTTGTGGATACCTAAACTTTCAAACCAGAGTTGGCGCTTCTATTATTTTATATTTTTAGCGAATAACGCGAATTTGTTTCTGTAAGAAAATTTTGTATTTTAAATTTAGTCTAAATCGAACCACCGTGATATTAATAACCAGCGAATAATAAAAATATACATATATTATATAAACAGTGATTAAATTATATATATAAACAGTGATTTTATTAATTGACTGGATTAATTTGGAAACGTTTTGAATACCGCATTGAGATATTTTGGACCCTTTGCCTTACACGAGAATTCATATACACTTCATTTTGGTGCTATATATTCTGGTTAGAAATTCGGAAATTTCTTCAGTGCATTGAACTCTGGATTGAACCTCATACAGTGAATCTTGCTGGTTTAACACTGCGAATCAACCAGATCAACAGAGCGTCAACAGAGTACTTTGCCAACTGTACACCAGGATCGTTTAACCTGGAAAGCGTGATCCATCTCTAGCCTTGTGATATAATAAAGTCTTGAAACATTTACAAATCTCACATTCATTTATAAATTTTTTAATTGGTGATTGTCATAGCTCCAAAAGTAGTATCTATGTAGTAATTCAATAGTTTTTGCCATCTCTGTTGATCTGCAGAACTGGACAAAACAAAAGAAAACGGAAACTAATCTAAAACTCCATGCCACGAAGGGCCCACGGTTCACACCAACTTCACACACCAGTCGTGGATGGTTTCGTCACCACCCGAAATCGAACCCGGAACATCCAAATAACAAGGCAAGCACGCTACTTAATCTGCCAACGATGGTGACAAAAACTGAACAATCTGCAAAACTATAAAGCTCAAAATTCAATTTATGCAATCAATATTGTGAAAATGTCTTAAAAATCAAGTCATTGACAGCTCGTATATAATGAATATAGATTTATCTATAGATTTTTTAAGGGCAGAGACGATATCACAAAGGCAATGATAAGTATTAAAAAACCATACACTAACACCCTCATAAAGGTGGTATACGTTCTACCAACCACCTACACTCAGAAAAAATATTATGAACAAAGTCTAAGTAATACAATTTGGTTACTTTAATACAAGTTTTTTTGGTTATATTAACCAATTCTCTACTTTAATTTTAAAAATAAAAATTTTAATACTTGGTTAAAGCTATAATTGATCAAAATTCAGTTAACTCAAATATGGGTTCGTGAATTTGGTTAAATTATCGCAAAACAAAAATAGTTAAACAACCCATGAACATATTTAAAATAACAAAGTTAAGTTTTTTCATTAATTAGTAGTTTTGACCAAACAATTTAGCAGTGTAAACTAAGTTTTTAGTAACATTGACCAATCAAGAATTATTTTTCAGAAAATTTTTAAAACAATTTTGGTAAAATATACCTTGATTAAAATAACAGTATGTTTTTCAACAACAATGGTTTGGTTTAACCAAATATTTAGTTCAAATCATCAAAATTCTTGGTTACTAGAAAACGGGATTTTATTATAAATGCAATTTTACATGTCAGATTGTGTTGTTTTTCTTCAGTGAAAACACGTTTGTGCTTCCCAATTTTGGACGATACTCTATAAAATAAATAATCAATTTTATAATAAATCAAAAAGTGATGAGTTGTATCTAGATTTATTTGGTAAGCAACGTTTGAGTTTTTAGCTTAAATAAGATTGGGCTTTACTCACATTTTGAAAATATTTTTTAATTGTATAGCTGGACGAAAATAATAATTTAATTAAAGAAAACTTGGACCACCACTTCATAGTGGGCCAAATCAAATGCAAAACATCTGGTCCGATTACTTCATCAACGAATTCGTCACTCGAATCGTTAGTTGTTACCACCATGGGTACTGTACCCATGGTGGTAAGAGTTATCACCATGGGTACTGTACCCATATTCATTACATTAGCCTGTCATACGAAAACGCCGTTTCGGCGGTTGAATTAAGCCCCAACGGTGAATGGTTGGCTAGCTCGTCACCGGATAAATTAATAAAAATTTTGCGAGCACTCAAATTGGGCATAAGTGATGTTGTATGGTCAACTGACAGTCGGCAACTTGTATCGGCGAGTGTTTACAAAACACTTAAATATGGGAATTAAGCTCTGAAAAGGTCTTAAGACAGTAGAGGTGAACAATAACTATGTATTCTGTTGTAATTTTAAATGCAGTTTCGACGAGTCGGTACGAATATGAAATGTACGAACGGGTTAATGTTTAAAAACACTTCCAGCTCATTCAAATCCGGTTTTGGCGGTGTACTTCAATCGAGAAAATTTCCATTGTATCGTCTAGTTACGATGGTTTATGTCAAACAATGTTTAAAAACATTGATTGATGATGATAAGTGTCCAGGTTCTAAAAACATAACAGAAAGTGCTTAAAAACATGAAAATGATGGAATCAAAATGTATTTTATTAAATAAAGATTGAATATACTAACATTATGTGTTGTTTAATCTAATGTTGAATTAACCCTAGCCAATTGTTAAAATACACTACTTTTTTGGTAGATTTAAACAAGTAATTGATCTATAAACCAAAATAATCTAAAATATTGACTAAATTCGCGGGGTTATATCAAATAATAAAACTTGTTAAAACTAACTAAGTCGTATGTGAAATTTACTTTTTTTTGGCTAATTTAACTGTTTTATTTGGTTATTAAAAACAATTGTTTTTTAAAAAATAACCAAATACTTTTGGTTAAAGTAACTAAATATTTTATGTTAAAGACCAAAATTTGGTTGTTTAAAATTAAAAATTATTTTAACCAAGATTTTAGTTATTTATTTTACTAAGGCATTTGGTTGGTTGAAAAATTCTAATATTTTGGTTAAACTGGCTAAGGTTTTTGGTGTTTTTGACCCAAGTTTTTTTCTGATAGTAGACATTGACGGGAGACAGTAGAGCAACTTATTTCGTCTCCCGTTTTGTCCTTAACGTTGGCTCAACAGTTTTACTTACAACACCCACGCATAATATGGATACTATTTGTGTTTATTTTACTATTCGGTTAAGGCCACTTTATCCGATACTTCCAATCATGAGTATCCGCGATGCTGAATATACGTATTATTGGGGCCTTGACCCTTTTTGATTTTTAAGGTCAACGTTTTCGATATACAATCACCTTTATTCACAGTTATCTAGGTGTTTATATATGTATAATAACACCTCATCAATGTTTATTTTATTTACCGATCTGAGCTGGTTGTAACCTCGGCCTTATCTGTTTCACTACAAAACGTTTCAGACCAGTGATGTTCCACATTTCCAATGCCCTTAGCGGCTACAATACATCTTCAAACAGCAAGTAGTCTTTACTACGATTTTATCAATTGGTTTTATACCACCGTCTTGATTATCTCTAAAATATTTATATATACATACTTCCACTAAAAGCCAATCGATCAAATTCTTAAACCAAATAAATTTATTTCTCAGCACGACTTTAAGAGCACGCTAGAACAAACATTAATTACTAGAAAAATATGAAAATTAATTGAATCAATGTAATACACACCCCATACCAGCCATCGTGCAGAATCAACAGATCTCATTAGAATTTGCTTTATAATTTCTTTTTATTAAGCACTACCTAGTTATTAAAATCATATTACTTTCAATTAATTTATTTTCTTATATGGCTGTTGGGGGATGTGTGCTTGTGAGTGGGCAGTGGGTGGGCAACACAACCCATGTGATAATGTGCGGTGGTGTTGAGTTGGTAGTTAATAATTTATTTTTCTACACCGATCAATCACTGTCACATGGCGTAAAACAACAAACGTCATTATATCGACGATGATATTGCTTGCCGCTCGTGAGCGGGGTGAATTTTGGAGGCGCAAATGAATTACGAGTTCTGAGCTTTGAAATGGGTTAAAAAAAAAACAAACGACTGAAGTTGAATAATGTCATTATACATACCATTATGTACTCAATTTATCAGTAATTTACCATAAAACTGTCATTTTCATCCAACTCTTGTCTTTCCTATATAAGCAAAATTATGCTTGCTTTGAAACATCGTGCATATTTATGTATTTATCTTAATTTAAAAATCGCAAACAAAGATAATACATGAATGGAAATCTCCGAAAATGCTATTATGGATAAGGAACACGAAAAAGACGAGGAAAATAATCAAGAATAATGGTAAATATAAAATACATAACACCAGCTCTGCAGCATTGAACAAAAGAAACCGAAAATCTTCTAGATATGGTGTGACTATATACACGAATGGAAATCATAAGAAAAAAAAATTATTTGGAAGACAGAACAATTAAATTTGAATGGAATAGATGAATGTTTTGATATAAAAAGGAAATTACTCCCTTTGAGATGCTGAAAAGAATTAAGGATTTTGTTGGTAATGATATGGGGGTCATAGTGCGACATTAAATCAGTATAAGTTATAACATATACACACCCCGTATGTGTATCAGTCACATTTGACAAAATAGCTCGCCCTGTACATACACATAAACAACTTATACAATCTTAATGAAAGAGCTTTCGAAATAATGGTGAAAGTCTAAAGAATGAGAAGTGGTCGCGTTACGCCCAATAATCAAGAAGAGTGATCGCTTAAAATGTAAATACTACCACGATATACCTCATACTTTGACTTGGGCAGTATAACTCCTCTGGCGGCGGAAATTATCGGTGACGACCACTTAAGATTCCATCCAAATTGATCAATTACAAGCCTTTGAATCTTAAAGCTCTGGTGTTCGTCAGTGATTTTTTTATCTCATGTTGGAATAAATTCCTCGTAAAAGTGGTACACCTCAAGTGTTTGCATTGGCAGATGCTATCTGTTTGATTGGATTAAACAAAGGCAACGGAGTGAGAGAAACACTTAATCTATAGGAACAACGATCAGCTTCCGTTGATCTCAAAATCAACGAGTCCAAAAACCAAATATCTGATCTCTGGTTTTCGAGACCATAACACAATTGATTTCAGTAGGATGAAATCAAAATGTTATGTTAATGCGGATAAGCTGAAATTGTTCAGACTGTTGAATAGACCTGTTGTCATTCATGGAACCTTTAAAAATCTGTAAAAGTTTTCGATATCATTATTATACTATATGAAAGCTTTTGGTAATTTTGGTGTTAATTCTCAGTGTGAGCCTAAGTTTTGAAATAATGAACAAATAATAACCAAATTTGAAAAAAGTTCGATTTTTAGGAAAGAGCTTTTCATTAACAAACTATTTACAAAAAAGAAGTTTAAGCCCTTAAAGTTCAACCTGCATGCAGAATTTTACAGTCTTCTATTGCGTGCATTTTCAAATCTATACATTGAATATGTATTAATATTACCCCGCTCATTATGCAACACCATGCAAATCATAACAAAAGCATAATTAAACATATGCATACATTGAAATCAGATTGCATAATCAATTATCGAGTATGAATATAAAAATTATTGTTTAACCCAGCAAAATGTATAACTATGCCACCATTATCATGAACAAAGGGTAGTAAAAATGGGAAAAACTGTTGATAGAGCACAAAAATAAAAATCAATTCGGAAAATGAGGTGGGTGGATACTATAATAAGAATTATGTACTTTAATATCATATAAAGCTTGACTATATACCCTCCTGTACGTATAGTTTGTTCTTATGACAAAAACATAAATTTAAATATTCAAATAAATATGTGTAACCCAATTTGTGTCAAATCGTTCGTTTAATATATGATAAGATTTCTGATAGATTAAATATACAAATCAGGCCAATGAGTATAGAAACCAGCTACCTTAAGTTGTAATTTTTAATTGAAAGAACGTACTTGGCTAGGTTTGAGTTGAATTCGCTTATAAAGTGGCGAAGATTTCTTTAAACTATGTGAAGAGGCAGAGGAGCAGCTGATTCAGATCCAAATAAGTAAAGGCGAGAACCATCATATCACGTCATTTGCCAATAATAGATTAATGTTTTTGGATCTAATTAGCAGTCTTAACCTCATCAACGATGAAACAGGATGGTAGACATATTTTGGACCAACACTCATGATCACTGTTCCACTGATGGATGGCCAACAATGGCAAAAATTATTTGTACACAAGCTAAAACGGTGTTGAGTCGAAGTAAGCTTACGATTGTAACCAAGCTTGTCTAATAGTCTTGGTTTGGACTGATCTACGAACAGTTCACTTCTCATTTCGTTTTATTCTCGCTGACAAAACGTTAGAACTCAGCACTTTACAAGATGATTTACACAAAACATGCTTCGAAAAGAACGGATTATACACTTTCCCGATAGTGGATTGATCCCCCATACTGAAAAAACCTGATAATATGCTATCTTGACCCATTGAAAAAAAGCTCGTCGAATTAAGGGTTGGGTGCTTCAGTATTCAAAATCAATTCGAAAGCAATTAGCGATGGTTACGTTAGATACGGTCATCCTAGAATATTCGATCCACTGAATGGACTTCTTTCTACCTCAACACGTTTCGCCACTATACTAATTCCAGAGTTATTGAGTGGCATGAAAAGATCAATTTTACGGTTAATTTCTAAAGAGGAAATTCCAAGGGCACCGTTACCGTTTCTGATTTTAGAAAACAAAACTAACTTTTATAAATCAAAAAATCAATTTGCTCGTTTGTGACATGCGATGTCATACTATATTGATCATAATCTAATCTAGCATTAATTATACATAACTTTACAAACTTGTGTTAAAGCTTCAAAGTAGCTAAGATATTTCGGTTCTAAAAATAAAAATATAAAAATTAAATTATGATTCTATATAATTGCCCTTCAAAATTATTTTATTTATAACAATGTAAAGCTTTCAGAAAGCTTTGAGCTTAAAACGATTTTCTTTATTTTGTAAAATTATTATTATCCATAACTCACAAAAGAAATGGTTAACACCATTCTGCACCGAACGAATAATACACTTTTCCGATAATGGCTTGACAACAACAACACTCAAATCGTTTTGACAACAACAACTTACAAATCTTTTTACGTATGAATAGCTTATACATTATTTGTTGATATTGTAATCATCTTAAATGATTAGCAAAAGTTTTCGTTGATCAACACTTTTAATGAACTTTATAAAAAAGCTTAGATAAACTTTATAAAAAGCTTTTATACTTAAGATTTACAGCCAAAATATACATGATTACAAATACAAATACTTATCGACTTATTGATTGATAATAATCATCTATCAGAATACAAAACTTTCGTAATAGCTTTAACCTGTTCATATAATTTCTTGTTATATATTCTAGAATTATGAATCTTAACCGATATTCATATATCCATTTCAGTATAAATATTTATAAAGCTTTTTTAAGCTTTAAGCTTTTATTTATAAAACCACATTAAAATACGTAGTTTGAAACAGTGGCGTACCGAGGGGGGGGGTAAGGGGGGCTTCAAACCCTCCCCATTAGGCATTATAATTTATAGAAAACCTCCGATGGTCATTAAAAAGCATTTAATGAAAGGTCATGTTTTTAATTACGTATGTTTTTTACATCAACCAAATAAATTCTCTCATTTTACGATACGCGTGAACTCGCCCTAATTTTAACTCAACGAAACATAAATTTAAACCATACTTAATACATGGAAACATGGTTCAAATATGAAAAAATTATAGTGCATTCTGTGAGTGCAGACAAAATCTCCCATATAACAAGTCTTCATTCTTAAATACACTAAAAGGTTTCCGCCAGACATTAGGTAGTATTGGCGTATATATAAACGCCAAAATAGAATAACGTAATTAATAGATTGTGTTAAATTTAACCAACACAAACAAGAGAATGGTAGGGGAAACAATATAAAATGCAAAAATTGGAGAAAATAAAATTGGATATTAAATAAATAATAAATTTGGTATTACTGTGGTTACTCTACTAGAAAGTGATTTTTCGTTTTGTGTAATATTATATTTAAAAATGGCCGATGGTAAAAGAAAATTAAAAAACTCTAACGTCTTTTTTTACCAAAAAAAATAAAATGTCGTTAGAAGATATTACAGTAACTTCTCAAAATATTAGGAGTAGTGTTCAAATTCTTGAAACTGGTTCAGATATGGTACCAAGTAAAAGTAATGTTGGTTTTGGAAACAACCTGGAGAATGAAGGTAATCCTACAAATGATATAAGTATTTTAAAACAAATGCATCAGACAGATGAAAACCGACTGATTAATTTTAAAAACGTTTGGTATCCAGATGAAACATTTAAATTTCCTGCGCGAGGTGTACGTAATTTAAAACTCCAATTCTCTTGGCTGACCAGATGGAAATGGCTGGTATACTCAAAAGCTTTGGATGGTGTATTTTGCAAATATTGTGTATTTCTTTCGTTAAATCATGGCGATAAGGGACATCAATCGTTAGGTAGACTAGTAATAAAATCCATTTTTCGTTTGGAAGGATGCTATTACAGTTTTCAACAAACATGAAGCAAATGAGTATCACAAAACCTCTTTTATTCGTGCACAAAATCGTCTAGCAATACAGAACAAGTCTACCGAATCTGTAAACAGTTTGCTTGACTCGGCTTTGAAACAGCAAATATTCGAAAATCGCTCCAGATTACACCCTATAATTCAAACAATTATATATTTTGTGGCCGCCAGGGCATTTCGTAACGAGGACATGAAGATTCAGGAAGTCTTACTGAAATGGAACCATTTCACAACGACAAGAATTTTCGTGCACTTTTACGTCTCAGATTACGATCTGGAGATGAAACATTAAAATCCCATTTAGAATTATCTGCTAGGAATGCCACATACATTAGCCCAAAAATTCAAAACGAGGTTATTAGTGTTTGTAACCGCTTACTAATACGTAATATAGTAGATCGAGTTAATGCTGCCAAATGTTTTACAGTCCTTGCTGATGAAACAAGTGATATATCAAATATCGAGCAGTTTTCTTTATGTATTCGTTATTTAGATTCTGACCGAATTCGTGAAGATTTTTTGCAGTTTATTCCGGTTATTGACCTAACTGACAAAGGTCTCGCAAGTGTTTTATTAGAAAGCATTGGTAAGCTCGGTATTGATATCCAATACCTAATAGGACAAGGCTACGATGGAGCATCTTCAATGAGTGAACATTTTCATGGTGCGGAGAAATATATAAGAAATGTACATCTTTTAGCGTTCACACAGCTTAAATTTAGCAATATCTGACGCTTGCGACTTAGCTTGTATAAGAAATTGTATGGGGTTTTTATCTAGTATTTATAATTTTTTTAATACTCCTAAACGCCAATCAATTTTGACACAAGTCATAGATGACTAACTTCACGAATCGTCAGCTACGCGCTTGAAACAATTATGTCCTACCAGATGGGTACCGCGACCCGAATCTGTAATAGTTTATTTTCAGCTGCAAAGTGAAATTATTATTGCATTAGAGCAAATTTCATCTTGGGTTGACAAATCGACATCGTCGTTAGCAGCACAATTATTATCGGCGATGAAAAGTGTTGAATTTCAATTAGCCGTTCATGTTATAGCACAAGTTTTCGCAGTGACTCTTCCTCTAGGCCGGTTCCTGCAAACCGAAAACTTTGACTTAGCAGCTGCCATTGTAGTGGCTGGTAACGTACAAAGTATTTTATCCGATATGCGTCGCGATGCCAGCAATTTGTTTGCGGGTATATTTAATGATGTAACAAAAATCTGTGACGAGCATGATATTACTATTCGTATTCCCCGTCGTGCCGGAAAACAAATGCATCGGTGTAATATTGATACTGAAACTCCAGAACAGTATTACAGAATATCAATTTATATTCCATTTCTGGACTCTGTATTTGGCCAAATTGATGAACGACTGAGTAAGCACAAAGAAATTTTTTGCAGTTTCAAGTGCATTTTACCAAACAGAGAATCTGTATATGATACAAAAATTGAAGGAGCAGCGACAATTTTATTTATAAAATATGAATCTATTTTAAACAAGAACGTTAAAGAAGGATTAGGAGAATTGCAATTGTGCTGGAAATACGTTTCAGCGTTAAATATTTCTTTAAAAAATGGAATGGACGCTCTTAATTCTTGCGAAAAAAACTTATTTCCTTGCGTCAAGAAATTAATTGAAATATTTGTTACACTACCGATTACGACATCTACAACATAGCACTCGTTTTCAACATTAAAGTTGTTAAAGACTTACTTACGTAACACTGTAAGTGAAGAAAGATTAAATGGTTTAGCGATGATGTATATTCATCGTGATATTAGCATTTCAATCGAAGAGGTTTTAAATGAAGTGTGCTCAGATGGCGCAACAGTCAAGACGATTGAATATAAAATTATAAATCTCGATATAGATATACGATTGTTATTAATAAAACTATTTTTTGCCTGAATTTTTTGTTTTTTTTTCTAAACCCTCCCCTTTATGAATTCCTCGGTACGCCTCTGGTTTGAAAAGGAAACCTTCTGATCCGACAAAAATTATTTCAGAAAAACTAGTTTCAAATAATATATTGACAACAACACAATCAAATTGCATTGACCACAACAACTATTAAATTTATAAATATTCGATATGCTCACAGCTAATTGGATTCAAATAATTAAAAAAATTATCCCGGTTACAGTAGTTATATCCTTGCTTAGACAATCCAGAATTTGGAATTTTCAAAAGTCCAAAGCTTTCAAAAGCTTAACAAAAACTTATATAAAACAACAAATATATTTCTGACCACAACAAATATCAAGAACTAAAGAGCTTAATTATGAGTAATCTTAGAATTGCTGTCTTAGAAAGTTCGTTTTTTTCAACATGATTTATTAGTCTTCTCAAGAAAATGGGTGTAAGCATTAATAATGTTGCATCATGGGATTACATTATATAAACAACATTATGATGACACTTATTTATTTATTTATTTATTTATTAACAGCAATTTCGTACTCTATTGAACTGTACATCTTATTTTGAGCTTTAAGCTCATTCGTAATAGAATGTAAAGTTCATATTCAAAATATTCCAAACAGATTGGCCTCAAACTTTTCATACTCCTAGTTTTGCTGAACAGCACGAGCTCACGTTTTGATCCGTTCGTCAGACTTTCATGATAATTATTTTGATTCGGTTACTCTTATGTTACTCTTCAGTCTATAGTTACTCTTCAGTCATAATTTATGGTTTGATGCAGAGTTAAGATCAAAAGTTCAAGAAAAAACTTGTAGTTCCACTTAATTCGATAATTGTAATGAGCTTTGTTTGTAGAGATTTGAACAGACCACACCTGACTTGACTTTAAACATCTTTAAAAATATCCTAATATGTAAAACAAAAAATTCGAACCTTCGTTTAAGTCTTCAGATACCGGACTGCGGTATTTAGACATTAGAATGTACAATCATTCAAAACACATATTACGTTTGACGGATTTATCTACGTGTATAATTGATTACCGTCAAGAATGCATATATAGCTGTCCAAAATACACGATTTCCTATTATATTATTAATTGGATGGGAGCTTTCAAGCAATTTTTTGAGAAATGATGAAAATTTATAACTGAAATATTCATATCAAATTTAAGTTTAACTTATCACTCTAACTTTTTAGTGGCAGAGTGGCAGTATATGCTCCAGTATTAACAAAAATTCATTAAACCATCAGTTTTCACAATATGAAATCTAACGAACTGAAACAAATCGGGTAATTATTTATTCACAATCTGTAAATGAACACATATACACAACCCACTGTCAAGTGAAGTACCCATCTTTCATGTCAGAATTATAGGATGGCCCGTACTGATCCAGTGCACAGATGGTGCATCTTAATTAGACCTTTAGCAAAACATCTACGTTTTGGTCTCTGTGCTAAGGCGGAACGTTGAAATGAAACTGTGAAATAGTTGGACATGCTTAGGTTGCAAGAAAAATATTAGAGACAAAAACAAAGGTGAAATACACATTTGACAAAGGTGACAGGCAACAACAAGTTGGCGTGTTCAGCAGGGTTTCAGCAGATATTAAATGTCATTTACTGCTAAAGTAGCAAGATTGAGTCTCTCGCACCAGAAATCATTATTATACCAACATCGTTTATAATTACTATATACGTTTTTGTGTAATAAATATTTTGTGCAATTTTTTTTTAGACAACCAGATATGAAATCGGATATCGCTCCAGTTCTTGACTTGAACTGGAAGAGGGTCTTGAAGAGGCTCTTAGCCATTAATTATTTAATTGAGAAACTTAAGTTACATGGGTTTGTTGCTCTGAGCTTTCCTGGTGACTTGGGCCTTTTTTGACTTAAAACAGAATATGGCTCTACAAAAAATTAAACTTTTCGACAAAGCTTTTAATCTGAAAATATTTAAAGTTTCGAAATCTACTAGAATAAATAAAAATACAATTAAGCCGAAGTATTTGAATAAATTCAATTCAATAATTTCATATTCACATACACTACGAATTGATAGTGGTTGTTGTCAAAATGATTAAATTATTGTTGTTGTAATCGTTCTTACCGAAATAATTATTCGACGTTAGTTTCACTGGTATAAAAAACTTCTTGAATATTTTTATCGCAACCATCGTATAGTTTATTGTTTATAAAGCATAAAATCCCTAAAAAGCTCGTATTATAGAAAAGCACTGTCTTTCAACGTTCTTAATTTTTGGTTATTAAAGCCTGTTGCTTAAAGGTGGCTTTAATTTTATTTTTTACATATTTGAATTTTAAACCTTAGAAAAGCTATGTTAAAGCTCCTAAAAGTTGTAAAAGACAAAAACCAATAAACGATGTTTTTAAGTACTGTACACGAGTTAATTTAATATTTTGTACAGTTTTGATTGTAAAGTGTAAAAGCTTTATATTAGGGCTTTTCAAAATCGTAATCAATGTTGACTGAAAATAACAGGAACAACATTAGTTTATTATAATATCAACAAGAAGATCATTGAGTTCTTAAAACAATTCGAATTGTGATAAAATATGGGATGTTGTTGTTGTCAAATCATAAATTGTTGTTGTTGACTATATGATGAGGCTCTTCGATATTGATTAGTTAATTGAGAAACTTAGGTTAAATCGCTTTATTGCTCTGAGATTTCCTGGTGACTAACGTCTAGCTTGTCTGACTTAAAGCAGCATATACCTATTCTACAAAATCTTAACAATTCCGACTAAGCTTTAGGAACAAAAAACTTTTGATCTAAAAAAAAGTAAAGTTTCAAAATTTAATGGAACAAACAAAAATATAAATATATCAAATAATAGTTTTTAAATAAATTCAATTCAATTATTTCATATTAATATACTTAATACAAATTAATTTGTTGTTGTCAAAATTATTCGTTTGTTGTTGTTGTCAAATCGTTATTACCGAAATAATTGTTCGACGTTATTTTCAGTGATGTAAAAAACTCCTAGTATATTTTCACTGCAACTTACTTATATTATATTGTAATAAAATTAGAAATCAAAAAAAAGCTCAACACTATTTAAAGCTTCTCAAAGTACTTAAGTACTAAATGTTTTCAAATTTGATAATTCTTGGTTATAAAAATCTATGGCTTATCATTTATTAAAAAACTTTTTGAGGCTTTACAAAGCTTTTATTACTTATAAAATAAACTGTTATTTTATTAGAAAAAAAAGCTTCAAAAAGTTTTTAAATATGAAAATCGATAATATTTTATTATAAGTACTGTTCACGAATTTATTTATTATCTTATACAATTTTGATTATAAACCTTAAGCGTAAAAGCTTTATATTAGAGCTTTTGCAAAATTTTAAATTGAGTTCAAATCACAGGAACAGTTTAAGCTTATCATAATATCAACAAGAAGATCATTGACTTAAAATAAATGAAATTGGTTGTGGTACAATATGGAATGTTGTTGTTGTCAACACGTAAATCGTTGTTGTTGTCAAAGAGATAAGATGAAAAACGATATTTATTCGAAAAATTTACAAGTACACTAAACATATGTGTTGGGAGGAATGATAATTGATCTATTTGAAGAGAACACAAAACTCATAATTTGAATTGTAGTAAATATAGGTTTTGTTTAACTTTAAAAGGCTTCCCTTTTAAGAACTTAAATTTTGGTTCATATTCTCAAAATTGCCACTATACCACTTCATTTGATTGGCGATATAAGAAACTGTCTTAAGGATTTTCAAATATTCCAGCGAATGTTTAAACTCACGGGTTATGGTGTACATTAGGTAATGCTAAGTATTTGATCGGTTTGAACAGATTTTACTTTGGTTTTTGTCGATAGTTTGCCATGCAAGAAACGAGACTTTTCTCAGTGTGAGAAAGCTTTTCCTCAATGAATGAAAGGATTTGAATTTCCTGTCCTTAGTCTCACGACATATAGATTCTGTACTGTTACAGTCTAAAATTTAAGGCAAGTCGAGGCCAGTTTTTTGAAATTGTAGAGTGAGAAAGATTGTTCAGAAAGCTGTGACGTCATAAGCAATCGAAATTCTAATCTGTGATCATTTTAACCTTTGATGCAATGAAAAATCCAACGTTTTCGATACCTCTGACGACATTTGCATTGTTATATATATATATATATATATATATATATATATATATATATATATATATATATATATATATACATATATATATATATATATATATATATATATATATATATATATATATATATATATATATATAATATATATATATATATATAATATATATATATATATATATATATATATATATATATATATATATATATATATGTATGTATATATATATATATATATATATATATATATATATATATATATATATATATATATATATATAAAATATGCATATAAACAAGGGTTATTACATTTTTAGCTTCATTCAACTTCAAAACTTAATGTAATACCCAAGAGTTCAACTTTTATCTGTATCTATATATATATACTCGGATATAAAACAAAGATAAAATACTCGTCTTCATATATCGCTCATCGAAATACTGTTTAGATTGATCTCTTGGGAAATTGATTATATTTCCTCTTATCATAAACCAAACGAAAAAAACAACAAAAACGAAAAAATTAAGTTTCGATATTATGACGACGGTTGATTATTGTGATGAAGATGAGATGAAAATAAATTAAAGATTTTTTTTCTTCATTTATATGCCGACGATAGTCTATTATGCACATATACTATGTGTGTCTGTTCTAGAGTCATGTTATATACGAAGACGATATACCGTAGTATACACATCCGCATATAGCATTATGTTTTGATTAATGTCGATTTTTTATCTTTCGATGGGAAGTAACCATTACACAAAAACGATATGATCTATGATACTCAGGGGATGATAATATAAATAATTTTGTTAATCAACTTTTTAAATGGAATTTTTTTTTGTGGATGTTTTCGATAAAGAAGAGATTACCTTAATTTTGGAACAGTCATATCTCTTCAAGTACTGTGTTGTTAATATCATGTCGCTTACCTAGAATTAAACAAAAAAAATAATGATGTTAGGCTATGTTTATGTTATAATATATATTTAAACGAAAGCTTCCCTTTAACATTTAAGGTCAAATCTAAAAATATTAAGCCAATTTTCTAATTTCCTAAAGGAATATATTATATACTTTGAAAAAACCTCATTGGAAACAAAATTACATCCGCACCCAATTAATCAACGTCCACCCTAATTGAATATGTATTTATCTCGTGTAGACCATTGGTATGCGCACGTTATTGAATTAAATGAACGGAAATAAAATTTTTTGCGGGCCTGTTTTATTTTCACTCATCCCACCATCCGATATGAAGAGGGTGGGCCACTCGTTTATTTATCAATACTCAGATTCACATTCAAAACGATACAAATTAATATCTAATCAATAATTGAGATATATTCATTACCATCATATCTCGCAATGTTCTAATCATATCACTCGTATCTCACGAGTATATGTGGCAATAATTTTCCTTTGGTAAATTAATGTCGTTTATCTATTTCGACGATGAGAGCACACAAAACAATAAATTCCATGATATACTTGTGCCCCCAACAACTTAATATCAGAGTATATATATATATATATATATATATATATATATATTATATATATATATATATATATATATATATATATATATATATATATATATATATATATATATATATATATATATATATATATATATATATATATATATATATATATATATATATATATATATATATATACATATATATATATATAAATATATATATATATATATATATATATATATATATATATATATATATATATATATATATATATATATATATATATATATATATATATATATATAGATATATATATATATACAGGTAGCTCACATAAAACTAGGTAGAAAGGTTCCTAAAATATCACGTGTTTTGTGAAACCATGCTATAAGAGACTAAAAGCTAGAATAAAAGTGGTGAGGAGAGGGGGGTTAAGGTGCTACATCCATTAAAATGTATATTAATTAATTCATAGAAGCAACTTTGTTTCAAAAGAAAAATTTTCTAATACATGCATATATGTATGTAAATAACATAACTTCATTTCAAATTATTAATCATTTTCTTATTTTAATAATTTTCTTCATCATCGTTTAATTTCAAAAACGATATCATCTTCTCTTTCTGAAGTTGTTTTTGTGTTGGTATTTGGATCATGCTTATTTTGTACACTTCCAGCAATCATTAAAAAATTTGTAAATTTGCATTTTATATTTTTTTAAGGCCCCATTAACTGACAGCCATGTCGCCACATACAATATTTACATTTTTTTTTTAATAATTTACATTTTAAACATTTTTCATATTATTTACCGGTAGATTATTTGCATTGTGGAGGATGCTGATGCATGATCGGAGACGATTTTATTTCGGTGAGACTAATATCAAATGTTCAACATCCTCTACCATGTCACACAACACACAATCTTTTTCCTCACTCAATCGACGTTTCCACAAGCATTCTTTCCAATTTCCATGGTCTGATTCTCTCGATTGTTCTTAAAATTCGTACCTCTCCTTTGCGTTGCTTGTCGAATAAGGTTCTGAAATGAGTAGCGCAAAACTCTCTGTACTTCTTTCCTTTTATTAAAGATTTATCTTTATATTCACACTCCCATTTTCTCCACAGACTCATCTGAATCATTCGAAGTACATCTCTTACATCCTTCTTTTCATTCTTCGAAACCAATTCATTCATTGTACCTTCTTAGCTAACATATCTGCTCTTTCTTTCCCTTCGATCTGTCGATGTGATGGTATCCATTGTATTGTCACATCACATTGACAGATACGAACATATTCAAAAATCATATCCACATACACATTGCCTTGTACTCCACCTCCACATTTAACCAAACCTATTCCACTCTTAAAATCGGAAAATATAACTTTTTTTCGATTCCCATCATTCACAGCCAGTTTTATTCCTTCATATGTTCCAATTAGTTCGGCGTTCATTATACAGATGCTATTATCCATTATGAAAATTTTCTCCACATTCATTCTTGACATAAATACACCCACACCTACTCCATTATCATTCACACTAGCATCTAATCTTGCTTTGTTTTTGTGACTTTAAGGCTGTCGTTAATTTCATTATACGGTAATAGGCATTTTTGAAGTTCTGTGGCGTTCTGAGCAATTCCAACAAAATACAATTAAATTATCTCACGCCACAATTAATTAATAAAATCAATATTTCGAAATCAGTTCTTGTAATTCACTTATCATACGCCTGATGAGATGGATTAGATCTCTTCGATCACACGGTCGTTCAATGACGTCATTATCATCAGATCGGAACCGGCCTAGTGGATTACAAGATAGATACTAGCAACAACTCCGAAGTACAACAACGCACATTTACACATGGCTAACTAAACGCTTCATTGGTGACCCCAAACGGTCACACAAACCACCCGCTAAGTTCAACCTACATCCTGCTTAACCTAACACACCAAAAAAGTTTAACATCCTACAGTGGAATTTCCCGGCCTTCTCTTTCAATACGTAGTTCGGTTCGCGTTCAAGGCATAGATATTTCCAGGAAGTTCGTTTCATGCTGCAACAAAGCCAAATTCAATAAGGTGGGCGGGCGAATGTGGGCACCCACAAATACAGCATGCAGTCAGGTTCGTTTCATGTCGCAACAAACAACAATTCGGATTTACAATTAGTAACGGATTTAAAATTTACATAAAGCTACACATTTCAGTTCTTTCTTAAAATTTGGCTTCTTCCAGTGGATGGGTCTACGTTCACGAAAAATTATTCCAACTTATCGGCTAAGCTATAACCTTCTTGTAATTATCACCATTATCGTCATCAAAGCTGGAATCGACTGCTTTGTTTGGTTTTGAGATGCCATTTCAAATAAATATACTTCACCAACTTCTTCTTCTACTAATAAATCCTGAATGTCCTCATTATTCATATCCGTAAAACCTCCCCCGCCGATCTAGCAAGCTATATTCATTTTCTGCTGAATCATGCACGTTTTAATGTTAATGCACATCCATTTAATGTTGTAATTTAGGATGACTTAAATCATATGGATGACCTGGCGCATTATGTATTAAAATAGCGACTTGAAGTCTAAGTTTTTCTGCTTTAAATAAATTTCGACCTCTGGTACAAAATAATGTAGAAACCACTTTTTAAATAAATCTGCAGTTACCGATGCTTTTAATTTCGTTCTCGGTAATATACCGAAATTGTGTATTTATTAACGCTTTTTAGTAGATGAGGATTCATAACTAACAAGGGTTTCATTCTAAAATTCCCAGACATTACTGCACAAAAGATCTTTCCATACCTTCCATTAAAAAAATGCTGTAAGATACCGTGTTGTACGAGGTTTTTCGCAATTTTTTAATCGTGTTTCAGTGAAATCGTGCTGCAAGATACCGTGTTATAAGAGGGTTACCTATATATATATATATATATATATATATATATATATATATATTTATATATATATATATATATATATATATATATATATATATATATATATATATATATATATATATATATATATATATTATATATATTGTAAAATACTTCCACTTATCCACGTTTTGGAAACTGGAGTATATTAATGAATATATAAATTTATTTCGATGAATCATTAATTTATCAATTTGACTGTCTCGAGATGACGATAAAAACATACATTATCTCCAAAACGAAAATGTTGTTGTTATGTAACAAATACCGAATAAATAATGAAGCCATTTGTTATTTACCATAAAAATAATTATCCGCGTGTTAATTTAATTAATTGGTGACTGCGGCTGTATCGATTGATTGATTATCAATATTGACTAACGATGTTGAGTGTTTGTGTTTGTGTGTGAGAAAAAGCTCAATGGGTGGATTTATTTAAAAGTTTATTATAGGATAATTCTTTTATGTTGCGGTACTATGCATGCTTATGTTTCTTTTGTGTAACATAACAATGTACAATGAATATGGTTTGTTGTTGGTAATATGTCATTGTTGTTTAATGTCAACAAGCTATTTGGCATGGTGTCGGCAACTCGTATACATTTTATATTGTCTCATCATGTGTCGAGCTGTATAGATGTGTTTTAACAGACACATAAAGATGTGCTATATTTGAAAACATTCAACTTTCACGATTTTATATTACCTATAAAAACACAACCCGCTTGAGTATTACTCTCGTAATCGTTCTCGAAAAAAAATAGCTAAGCAGAGCTAGCAGAGCTTTTCCCTTTTTCGAGCTCTTATCGTATTCGGCATTATCCGTGTCAATGCTGCTATCATTCTGCTTCTATTTATTCCACCACCGGTTTTATACTCCAGAGGCATCTGGATAAAGAAACATGTAACAAAAATATCGGTACTTCCATTAGGGTAGGTAAGTTAAATATATCATTCTGACATTTGGAAGGGATTCTTCACGTTTATAATGCTAATGCATTTCGAGCTTCCACGCAACCATCTTGAACCAGATATCACCTCTTGCGCCGTATTTATATTTTATTTATTACACTATATTACACAACCTCACCGAGTAAGTGAAAGCAATAGCGTGACTATACTTCTAAATTTCTTCATCACATTACGGCCTCGTTGGTGTGTGTTTTGAAATATGAGACACTTACTTCTTAACTCTGATATCTCATTTCGCCAGGAAACAGGATTCCAATATGTGTCTACTAGTTTTGCATTAATGTATCGCAAGCTACGTTGGGAGTGCGGAGTAGCTTTATCATTTACAGTTATCATTAGATGAAAGACATTCTCAATTAACGCTTTCATTTTTGAACCCATTGGCTCTTTGATCTAGCTACCTTGCGGCCAATTACTTAGGTTGCATTATCACGACAAAATTTACTATTTATTAGTACCATCGGGCAACAACTCAGAGCTTCAAACAAAGCAGTACCTCAGATATTAAACTCAAGGCTCCTCCATTTGATAGCTCGTGCATTTTAGTCAACATTTATCTGCATGTCAGTCAGTATTTCAATTAATGTTTTTGTAAACTGTTTAGTGTTTACTACATCCCATTCCCATTATACCGATGATATCAAAATATTTACAGTAATTTTGAAGTTTGATGATCCGCTCGAGTTTCAATCTGATATCTCTAACTTCCATTAGTGCGGGTTTCCGCTTAAAGGCTATATTATACGCGATCACGTATACAGTCTATAATATCGAGTATTTCGATATATGATAAACAGAGTCACGTTATGCGTCGAAATGTTTTACTTTTAGGTTTATGAACAGAATCTCAAAGAGCTTTCATGGTCAGTATAATTTCATCTAGAACTTGAAGGCCGTAAACGGATATAACTGCGTTTCAACTGAAACCTTACGTACAATTTATGAGCATTGCTGCACATTTTAGGTGGCTCAGTTTATATTTTCACTGTAGATGCATAAGTATTCACCACATTTGACTGTTAATGGTCACTGACAGATACCCTCAACATGAACTGTTTTTATATAGATCAATGATATTACACTAACACGACAGTACCTAGTCTCACGAGTTCGTTTGTCCAGCCGGGAGCTAATCCTTTGCCCCTTAACTGCACTGATCGTGCATATAGAGTTCGATCCTGCTACTTCGACACCAACTACAGCGATGCCGTATTAATAATTTATACCGGAGAGATAATAAGTCTTTGTAGACCTTAACCTATCATTAAGTTGATCAGTAGTCACTGGTCTTCAGAATTTGAATTTAATAAGCATTGTGAAATGATACTTTAACTTTCAATTATATAAAAGCTTTTATAAGTCCTCTAATTACTGGCCCCTTTCTCGTTTTCACTTATACAGATGTTGTTTCTGCTAAGAGTTAACCGACCAAACGGTGTAGATCATAAAACAACGAACTATACGGGAAGGTACCGGATTCTAATCCCAATCGAGATTGGATGCAAAAACGTGATGTGACTTTATACATCTACACCATCCTCTGTTTGAGTGCAGAGCTCATAATCGACCCATTTTCTATATCAGAGCTATATAAGGTGGCAAAGAGCAATAAAATGTGCAGATTATCTTATACGTTAATCAGGCCTATAGCTACGATTTGGTCTCACCATAAGGTAATTCGTTAAAATAAAACTGCGACAGAGTTGGAAGTGATTCTGCCCCAAAACAGTTAGAAAATCACAAATCTTCTAGTAGTTCAATATTAATTGTGGAACCATCTTACAATATTTACATAATGCCCGAATATTTTACCCTGCTTTGATCCAAAGATCAGGTGCCATTTATAGAGAAAACCCTATACAAACCAAAAAATTTAACAGTAACCAATTAGAGACACCTCAATTGTTATGAGCGTGGTATTTTCTCTCTGGACGAAAAATAGACGTCGTGTAGCCTACTGTACCAACTGAGATGGAACATTTACCTCAAAACGTTTTAAATGATAACCGAGATGTGCACCAATCCAAAACGTGATGTCATTTTGTACAAATCAAAATTGAAATCGATAAAAGCGTCTTTAAACCAGGAAATTGATCTGGTTAATAATAAAATCGAAATGCTAGCAGGTCGAACAATTTTTATTACCACAATAAAATTCGAAGCAATCTTTATACTCTTCTTCTATAATAAACCGATAATTCCCTCATCCACAATGACTACACGATTACTTCTTATATAATAAATAGATTTTTATTCGATTTTATATGTCGACCAATAAATATTTTATTACAACTTATGATTCAGCAATTTAACAATCTAAATGAAAATTACACATCTACATATTTGTAGTATTACTTGTAATTTTTTATACATTGTCGTTCTATATTCACACCACTATAAATATCGTCATGTGTAATACAAGAACGTGATTTGATTAAATTCAATTCAAGCTGCGACGACGAAAAGCATGAATACATATAAACTGGATATTTGTAATCAGCTTTTGATTATTTTACGTTCTTTAAGCTTTTCTGTCAAACTTATATCATTGTAATACAAATTGAATTTTTTATTTAAATTAAAGTAATTGAATATATATGGGTATATGTTAATTTTAAATGTATACACACACACAGACATCCATACATATTACACCTCAATGTTGTTTCGTAAATGAATTAAATTTTCGTGACATTGTCAGCGAGCTTTTTCATTTTATTCTCATGGGAGGTAGAAAAAAGTTGCATTGTCCTTGTAAAAGACAGTTGAATGACCTTGCCAATACCACAACATACACTAGCATGCCTAAAACATATTAGAACGTATATAATGTATTTGTAAGTACATTGCTACAGTTAAATTTTTCTTAATTAACCCATGTCTCATTATATTGACATATTTTGTAAGATTATAGTCCAAGGAGACATTTTAGACTACTTTTATATATAACATAGACAGAAACATAATGATAAGTTAATAAAAACACATCCAAAACCAACAATATATTGCCAGATGTGAACATTAGAAAATACTTTTGCTGCTTACCTAGCTTTCAATCTGTTTCCAATATATATATATATATATATATATATATATATATATATATATATATATATATATATATATATATATATATATATATATATATATATATATATATATATATATATATATAATATATATATATATATATATATATATATATATATAATATATATATATATATATATATATATATATATATATATATATATATATATATATATATATATATATATATTTATATATATATATATATATATATATATATATATATATATATATATATATATTTAAATATATATATATATATATATATATATATATATATATATATATATATATATATATATATATATATATATTATATATATATATATATATATATATATATATATATATATCAGTGGCGTAACTACAAATTTTTGGCCTCCCCGCAAAACTTATTGTAGGCCCTTAGACTATCTTCCCTTCAGAGTAATAAAAAATGTTCATCAAAAATTAATTTATTATTATTTTCAATTTAGAAAAAGATCGTTCCACTGTTGCGACTGTTACAGGTAACGTAAGAAACAATAATAAACATGTCAATACTACATGAAATACTGGAAGCTATTAAGTATGCATTAAAAACCGGATTTTTTTTTAAATTTGAGCCTTTATTGTGGAAAAATGTCACAAGATTTTTTATCCAAAGTATTGCCCATCGCTACCCACAATTTTTTTCCCATCTTTCTGATAATTTATGGATTCAGTCCCAGAAAAACTGCGACGGCTTTGCGGTCAAAAACGAATCGAGCCAATTTTCGATACCTTGAAGTGAAGCGTATTCTTGGTAGGGCATTCTGCATGAATCGAAATAGGTGGTAGTCGGAAGGAGCAAGGTCTGGGCTATAACGCGGGTTAGGCAGAATTTCCCATCCGTTATTCTCGTAATTTTTGACCGGAACCGCAATGTATGGCCGAGCGTTATCGTGGTGGAAAATGATTGACTCATATCTGATCGAATACGTGATAGCCGCTCTGCCTGAATTTTCTGCTTTAATCGAAACAATTTTTGACGATAGAGTTGGAGATTGATGGCTTGGCCACTTGGTAATAGCTCATAGTGGATCACATCATATGCACAGCATAACCTTGGCTCCGTGAATATTCGACTTCAGTGTCGATGGGTCTGCTTCGTCTTTCTTGAGATACGCTATTTTGCGCTTGAGATTATCGTAATGGATTTTTGTGGCGCTCGAGCAGCATTTCGAACATGCAAAATCGTCTTTCCATACGTCTCTTGGCTTCAACTCGTATGTCACCCAATTTCCCATCTTCTTTGGATGAATCCCAAGGCTTTCAAACGTCTGGAAATTGTTGCTTGATCAACTTCCAATGATTAAGCAAGTTCTTCTTGCGTTTGACATGAATCTTGATCGAGTAATGCTTCGAATTCTTCAGCTTAAAACTTTTTCGGCTGACCAGGATTCTCTTTGTCCTTAATGTCAAAATCACTACTTTTGAAGCGATTAAACCACACAAAGCACTGTGTTTTTGCAAGAGCATGCTCACCATACAAATCCACGAGCAAACGATGACTTTTAGCTGCAGTTTTGTTTGCGAAAAAGTGACTCAGCAAAACTTCCCGCAAATGCTGTTTTTTTCGTAAATTTGATCAATGATCATGGCTGTCCACAATCAAAACAAAAACTTTTAGCAGGTATTAAATATTTACAGGTATTGAATAGGGTTATCAAAAGACATATGTGTCCATGATGTATTATAACGCATAAACAAGTAATGACATCTAGTATCAAATTTTGGATCACATAACAAAGACCACGGGACCGCGTTCCGCTTTGCAGCGGGCCCCCTTTCGTTGCGGGCCCCCCTGCAGCGCGGGGTTTTCGCCCTTGTAGCTACGCCACTGATATATATATATATATATATATATATATATATATATATATATATATATATATATATATATATATATATATATATATATATATATATATATATATATATATACAGGTTGAGTGTTCTAATAAATGCAGGGCTTTTATCTCGAGAACGGTGCTAGATAGGAGACTCGAGGGGGACGTCTAGTGGTGATCTTCAATGACCTTGAAACTCATTAGTTTTGGAGATATAGGCTAAAGTTAGGTTTTTTTTAAATTAGAACCTATACTTTTGAGTGTTTGTTTTTATTAAGCAATTAAAAGTTAACACTTTTTGCTCACACATCATTTTTGTTAAGTGTATGATTTCAGAGATATGAGCAAAAATTGATATACAATAAAGCAATCGAAATTTCCTTAAGTTCTACAAATTAAAATAGAAAATATCAAATGTTTTTTGACTTATTATGCAACTTTTTAGTTTTATTACTTTATGATAAAATTACAATTATCTTAGAAAAAGGTTTTTATCATGTTGTACACTAACCAGGAAGCATTCAACATGATGATGATCTACGGTGAGTGTCGACAAAATGAAAGCATGACGATTAGATTATACGCTGAACGACATCCAGATCGTCGGCACTTTAGAAGAGGTGTATTTAAACGTTTAGCAGATAAGCTGCGCAGTACCGGAAGCATAAGAAACCAAAGGAAAGGTCGTAAGTGTCCTGAGGAAATTGTTGTAAATGTGCTAGCTGCAGTATCACAGGACCCACAAACATCAACACGAAATATTGCACGAGATAGAGGACTATCTCAAACGACCGTGTCTCGCGTTTTGAGAGAAAACAAATTCCATGCGTACCTCATCATTGCTGCAACAGTTATCTGCTAATGATTTTAGATCAAGAATTCAATTTTGTCTTTGAGCGAGGCAACAAATTGAAGAAAATCCAGATTTCTTTCGTCTTGTCATGTGGACTGACTAAGCAACGTTTAAGAGCGACGGTAATATGAATAGGCATAATTTACATTATTGAAATGACATGAATCCACATTGGATGCGGTCCGTTGACTATCAACATCGTTGGAGTGTAAATGCTTGGGCTTGAATAGTTGGATCTCACCCATTTGGACCTTTTTTTTTGATGGAACACTAACTACACAATAATTTGTGAATTTTTTATTACAAGAGTTTCCCAATTTATTGGAAGACATTCCATTGCGAGTAAGACAAGAAATGTGGTTTCAGTTGGATGGTGCGCCTCCCCATTTTGGTAAAGCTTCCCAACAACAACTAAATTTAATGTTTCCGAATAAATGGATTGGAAGAAGTGGCCCTAATTTAATATGCATGGAATGTTTCCGAATAAATGGATTGGAAGAAGTGGCCCTAATTTAATATGCATGGACTTTTATTTATGGGAAAAAGTGAAAGACTTAGCCTATTTCAATCGGCCTACCACTGCTGAAAATATGAAACAAAGAATTAAAGATATTTTTAGAAATTATATTTCAGAAGCTGCATTAGAAGCAGTTCATCTAAATTTTATAAGACGAGTAGAAAAATGTTTGGAATCAAATGGCGGACATTTTGAACATTTATTAAATTAATAAACTACATGATAAGAGGTTGCCGATTTTTTTTTTGAATAAAACACATATAAAATTATGAAATGACCAAAATTTTTTTTTATTTGGTAGATAATTTTTTGGCATTTAACATTTAAACACAATCTCTGGCATATGGCTACCACGACTATTTTTCACAAATGTCATTCTGGAGGTCCAATTTTCCAACACTTTTTCAAGCATTTGAGGGCGTATGTCAGCAATGACACGTTGAATATTGGTTTCCAAAGCGTCAATCGATTGAGGTTTATCCACATAAACCAATGACTTCACGTATCGTATCCCCACAAAAAGTAATCGAGTGGCGTCAAATCGCACGAACGCGGAGGCCAATTCACCGGACCATTTCTCGAAATAATGTTGTCGTTGAAAGTTTCTTTCAATAAGTCGATTGTTTCACGTGCTGTATGGCAAGTGGCACCATCTTGTTGAAACCACATTTCATTCATATCCATATCTTCAAGATTTGACAACAAAAACTCATTTAACATGGTTCTGTATCGATTTCCATTCACGGTAACGCGTCGTCCTTCCTCATTTTTAAAGAAATATGGACCGATGATCCCACCAGCCCATAGACGTGTGGATTATCTTTGCTCAAAATGCGACAATTTTGTTTGTTGACGTATCCATTTAACCAAAAATGCGCCTCATCACTGAAGAGAATTTTACGGTAAAAAATGGATCTTCGTTCAATTGATTTAACGACCAATCACTGAATTCACGGCGCAAACGATGGTCGTGTGGCTTTAATTCTTGCACCAATTGAATTTTGTATGGCACCAAACCCAAATATTTACGTAAAATTTTCCATAAAGTCGATGGACAAAGTCCAATTTGCTGACACGACGACGAATCGATAAATTGTCGTTTTCTTCGATACTGGCCTCAACGACAGCAATATTTTCTTCTGTACGAACTCTTCTCATTCTTGTCGGTGGCTTGGCATCCAAAAGAGTGAATGTAGACCGAAATTTGGTAATTACGTTCTTTATGGTGGTCTCTGACGGACGATTATGTGCACCATAAAATTCACGAAGTGCTCTATAAACATTTTTAATTGAACACTGATTTTGAAAATAAATTTCCACGATTTGAAAACGTTGTTCTGGAGTTAACCTATTCATAATGATTTGCCAAACAATACTGAGTAGAAATGCCACTTTGAGCTGTCAAAACAACTGTCATAAAATAAAACGACATCTATCGGAAAAACAAACCTCCTAAAAAACACCCGTATACATTTATGTATATACTTATATATACAGTTTATACAGTACTGTGCTAAAAAATCGGGACTGTTCGAATTTTGCCTAATCTGTTTACTCTTTTCTAGATTCCAATTTTCAGATTACATTTTGTAATTCACTAGAACTCTGAAAGTATTAGTCGTTTATGTTTTTGGTATAAAAAAGCGAATAAAGTTGTAAAATGTCTAAACTAAATAATCAAAAAAGTCTTGTTATCGCGTTATAGAAGGTAGGACTATCCGTGCGTGAAATTGATGATAGGATATCACCGTGGAAAACCACAAAAAAAACAACAGTGCAAGATAAATTTCTGGTTCTTCGTTCAAAAAGGAACCACTTGCAAACCGTTCTTGATACAGCAACAGGTATTGAAATTTCAAGTCCAACTGTTCGAAGAAGGTAACTGAACGCAAATCTCAGGACACGCCGCTCGCTGCAGAAGTTCTTCTAAAGATATCTTCAAAAAATTGTCGGCTTAAGTGGGCCAGAGAGCATCCCAACTGGACCAAGAAGTTGTGGAACAACGTGATGTTCTCTGACGAAAGAAAATTTAAACTGTGTGTGGAAGATGGACGGGTAATTGTGCGTAGGAAACCATGAGAACGCCTCAGCGATCTCTGCATTCAACAAGTGGCTAATAAAACTGAGGGTGTATTGGTTTCGGGCTGTTGTAGTAATACTGGTTTTGGTCATTTGTTCTTTGTCGATGCAGGAGTAAATGATAATCTGTACCTGAACCTTCTGGAAAAACATTTGATACCATTAGTTTGAGAGCTATTTAGTAAAACTAAGAGCGTCAGCTTTTACATTTTACTGTTTTTTCTTTGTTTAAAGCTTCTGTATAAATTCTAAGTAAAAAATAATGAACAACTTTGTTAATAACGTTTTATTTCTATTTGAAGGTAAAAAAAACTTGGTTGATAATTCCATCTACACAATGGAGTGGCCTCCTTATAGCCCAGATATGAACTCAGTTGAAAATATTTGGGCTATTGAATGAAACAAGATGCTAGGGCCCTCATAAATATCGAAGACGAAGTGCAGTCCGAAACCATCCATAAATGGAAATCATTTTTTGGAAAGATAAGAAAGCTGGTTTGTCCAAAGTGGTCAACTGTTTTGTTGATATAAAACCTACATTTGATCGAAATGAATGCGTCAATTATGAGGAACTTTTAAACATCCTTGATTCACGGACTAAAAATTTTTGACAACCCCTGCATTTTGCCGCTAATTTGCTTGAGCCATCCATTCGAGGAAAGAATCTTTCGGATTCGCAAAAACTTGAAGCGACTGAATTCATTTTTCATACTGCTGGCGCATTACAATATAAGGAGTGAACTGTATTCAAGCCCGTTTGTGGTTGCAAGCGAGAATCTTTCTGGTCAGATATGGTGGGCAGTTGTTTGCTCTTCTTCACCTTTAAGTACGTTAGTGGTTGATATTTTGAGGAATACTAGAACGGACACAATTACTTTTAGTGAATTATTTTTATAAAAAGTCGAAGGGGACGACTAGCCATGACCTTGAAAACCATTATTTCCGGAGGTACACGCCAGAGAAAGGAAGTTTTATATTCTTACTGTCATATTTTTCTTAATCCATACAACATAAATCGGACAACGTGCTAGAATTTATTATGTTGGAAGAAATAGCATTTCTAGGGAACATTAAATTTAACTGTTGTTGGGAATCTGTACCAGAATAGAAGGGTGCACCATAAAACAGAGGTTACATTCCTTCTCTTTTATCCAGTGAAAGTGAAATATCTCCCAATAAATTGAGAAACGCTTCTACTAAGAAATTCACTGTAATTTGGGTCGTTAGCGTTCCATAAAAAATAATAGACTCGATTTAGCGAGATTTAACTATTTAAGCCAAAATATTTTATACTCCACCAATTTTGATATAGTCAACGGAATACATCCAATATAGAGATACATCCCTCCAATCATGAAAATTATACTTGTTTACGTACACTCTAAAAAATTTGATTAATTTTAAACGGAAGTTCGATAATATTATTTTTATTATAGTAGTTTTTTCTGTTCATTTAATGTAATAAACGGATTTTTAGTTTATTATTCAACATTTTGATGAATTTTTGCAAATATTTGTTGAAATTTAATCATAAATTTGCTGAAAAATAAGTCTATGTTGGATTTTCAACAATTAATTCTTAGTAATTTCATCAATTGATAGAAAATCAACAAAAATCTTATTTTAAATTTTTATTTGTTAATTATTAAACATAAAATGTTGAATAGTGAACAAAACATGATTATAGTTAGTTTTATGCAATTCATGTTTTAGTAAAAGCAACAACGCTTTCGACATGACATTAGTAAAATAAAAAATATTATTTTGATGGAGGACATTATCTAGTCTATTTCTCGGACTGGTTGCAATAATTGGTAAGCTGATTTAATTTGTATAAAGCAATATTGTGTTGATAAAATTATTACATTAAATTTTAATCCTCAGATGAATGTATGGAATCCAATATTTATTTTTATTGAATAAATGGAGGTCAGCATCACAGCATTTGGTTAATTATTTGAGACGATTTTGCAAGTGATATGCAATTTTAAAATATGAATGTACGCAAGATCCGGAACAAATTTTGCAAAGTGAGATTTAATGAAGAGATGGATACATTGAAATAATAATCGAGTTTATTTATATAAGTTTTTAATTTTGTTATAAAAATAAATTAATAAATTCAATTAAATAAAAATAAATGCAAAGCATTAATTAAACATAAGTACTTTAACTGAATATTCTCAACAATTTTACTTTCAAATATCATCAATAATGTTGAAAATTAACTTTTGGTATGTTTGAATTTAATTTAAAAAATGTTTAAATATAAGCAATATAATTCAATATAATTAATGATTGCTTAAAACTTAACAATTTTTAAATTAAATTTAAACAAATTTCGAGTTATTATTAATGCAGTTTTTGTTTAAACTTTTTCATTGAATTGGTGATATTTAATTCAGATGTTGAATATTTTTTGCACGTTTAATATTACTACAATAATTGTTTGTAACCTGTTACATTCAATAATTGAAGTAATTTTCAACTAAAATTTTTTAGAGTGTAGCCGTCATTCTTAAACGTTTCCTCGTTTGTCCAACAGACACGATGAAAGAAATTTTGCTAGACATATATAGACTTTTTCATCTTTCAAACGCAATACATGTGTTCCTTTGAGATATTATCCTAAATCTTTCTATATTTCGTGTTGGTGTGCGCGGCTCATTTAATACTGAAGCACATCAATGACAATTTCCTCATTCAACTCATGACTAATCGGCATAATAATAAGGTAAAAATGACAGTACGACAAAGTTACCTCTCTGAAATACATTAGGAAAGCTAAATAGGGCAGCCAAATGTTCACGCCATGTTTTGAGAACCGAATCGACATGTACACAGAAGTTTGTTTAGCTCCTAGCAAGAATCGATTTACTATTCTTTCCGACTGTAAACCAAGTTTGCAATACTTCCAGAGATTTACAATACTTCCCACCCATAGTGTTCACTTCATCAGCCTAGTAATTAGATCGCAAAATGCTATTGCTGACAAGATGATGATATGTTCTTTTCCCTGTCCTCCCTGACTTGTCCGAAAATTTCTATTGTAGATTTGCAATGACCAGATAATAGATGTCTATACGAATCTGATTGAAGATCGATACGATCAAACATTAACACAATTTCATGGTGATAGTACGGACCTATAATATTATATAAGTCAGTTTCATTTCTGCCATCTCTAGCATTATTGTAACCAATCCCAATATGACTGGTATATAGAGTTCATCAGATAACCCAAATTATTATTAAATGAATCTTTATCTTAGGGTTTGCTGATATTAGGGGGCCTATTCGTCCCTATCGTTATTTTTTTATACATTGGATATGGTCGTCAAATGGTGGCGATCCATAATCTTGTGTCCGTCGACAAGCTCTGGTTATTGTCACTGTTATGCTATGAGTTTGATGTTTCGTGAGAAAAATTAATTGAAACATTGACGCCTCCACCAGACTTAACTCTAATTTTTAGGATTAAGCACATGCTTAACTAACCAACAACCCAAGATTGATCAAATTTTGCAAAGTAATAGTTTTCACATTATAGAACGATATATAGTGTCTGATTACGTATTACGGTTGAGTCTAGTACCCAATAAATATATCTAATTTACATACGTATAGGCATCCCTACACTTTGTAAATACCAATTCGAAACACTCATGGGAATACCAAATTTACGTACATACATTGTACATATACGTACGAGTGTATATGAGGCATAGTTTTTACTCATGTAATTGAGTTGTTTTGTTGGGTTTGCTATATCCTTAATTATACATTTTAACTAAATGTATAATGGGCTTAATTTACATGTTTAATTTATACAAAATAGTTTTCAAACTATTTTTTGTGTACTTGTGTGTAGATTTTACAAATTATCTGGTAGATGTGTACGTATCCATCCGTGTATATTGTATATGTTAAGATAAACATTTGTTACATAATATACATTTTCGAATATAATTAGCCCATTGGATTGAAATAAAATTATAATTAAATAGTTAGACTAGTGTAAGTAATTAGACACATAGTTTAATGATAGCCAGACCTGAATTTGGGCACAAAGTATGTAACCATAACACTTTTTCAACAGACCGTCTACGTCGGTTGATATCTCGAATGGTTGACACTGAACCTGATTTTTTGGATAAATTTTTTATCACCTATACGAGGTCTGCTTCACACTCATAAGCAAAACTGCCGAAAATACAAAACCCATCGGTGTCAGGAATAATTGGAATCATTATACAGTAGAGAAGCCATGCAGGTTTATCATTGTTTAATAATACCATCAAACAAAAATTGTGGGTTTTAAAGGCAAAAATCCGCTCGAAGGACCATAACATGTTAGGCAAGGTCCTCGGGTTGATTCCATTTTGATTGGGTGGAATGACTTTGCGTTGAATGCCAACGTTGATTGTTAACTTAATGGTCCTTCGAACCGGATACAATATTCAGATCAGAATAGCAGGTTTGAATAGTCGGATCATCAAGCAACAGTTGGTATATATTCCGATGGTCAGATGAAAATACAGTTTGAACATTTTTGTTACTTATACGGAAGTGTAGGTGCAGAAACTTAAATGGGCGACAAAACCAAATTAGCCACATTATAAAGTGGTGGCCAACAAAGCAAGAACAAATGGCTGACGCCATCCTTGAGAAGCTCCTAGTGCGGCACAAACAATGTACCGACTGTTTTAAAGAGTTCAATGAACCAGAGGAACCTTAAGAGATTTTATAATTTCAATATTCATACTTTGAGACTCTTTCTTGAGTTAACATGAGTATTTTTGACACAACCACTCTGAAGGTCGTGCTAAAAATAAAATTGCCAAAAATTCATATCATTTCTTTTAGCGGTGATGGTATGGAGTGGCTATCATTTTTTGATTTGTACAACTCAACCATTCATGAAAGTTGTTCCTTGATACAACCTAACCTACTGTCACTTCAAACCTCATATTTAATATCAGAAGGATGTTGAACACTTCAGACGTAATTAACAGAGGACTACGCGGACTCGGTCCAGAAGCAGAAATTTGAGATCCCTGACTCATTTTCATACTGTCAAACAAGCTCAAAAGAAAACAAGGCTTTTGTGGTCCCAACAAAGCAATAAGGATAAGTTCATATTGGAGTCCATGAAATCAAGCAGCAAACATAATTCATCTAGGATACAAACGCTCAATGCAGTAGTATGCGATGTCAGAGATACGGAACATCAAGAAATCTATAGGCGTTGTTTTAACATTTTTACACCAAAATCTATCATCAATGCTTCAAGCTTAACTGAAAAGAACGAAGTGCAGAAAGAACAAAGCAGTTCCTTCACAAGCAGTTTTACCAACTATATGTGACATGCAGAGTCTTATTAGATACCGGGTCTCAATTATCATTCATCTCTAGAGCATGTTCACGGTTTCTGGCATTGGGCAGTGTAAAGTCAATTGCACAAGAGGAATGACGACATTTAATTTCAGCAGTTGCTTCGTTAAGGCAGTTCAATTACGCAGAGGCAAACATTCTACCTAAGGTGCCCTACATTATACCACCATCATATATTTTTTCAAATGATGCAAAACTCATAATTAAACTCCAGTTGGCCGATTCTGAAACCAACTTAACAGGGTCAGTAGATATTCTTTTAGGTGCGGATATGGTCCAAAAATCAAATTGACATACATAGAGGTTTGAGAGAATTATGAAAAATCGAAGAAGTCTCTAAATTTAAATCATTTCTTCCACCAGCAGATGAACTCTGTGAAGAATATTTCGTCACCACCACAACAAAGACATTAATGGAAGGTTAACCGTCCGACTTCAATTTAGAAATCCTAAATTTTTTGGAAATTATATGTATACATATGTCAACTAGTCCGTTTTAGGAGTGTTATTACCTCTTAAGATAGATATAGACTGTCACTTTGGTAGTCTGAACCAGAACAGATGGAACAACCACCCTTCTTGTCGCATATCCGTTATTTTATGATGATCAGTAAATCAGCAATGATCTCAGTACTTTTAAAATTGTTATAGACGCATTTTGAAGTTACTGGTTCGATATTCTAATAAAAATCAGATGTTCACAATGAAAATTCGGAGAGATCAGTGTGGGAAAGAAGAAGAAGAAACTGTTCAACACTTCTTGTGCACCTGTCCTTCACACTTTGGATCACGATTCCTTTTTGAGGATCATCTAACGATCTTGATGATACCGGATATTTTAGGTCTTATTCGATGAACATGCAGATTTTGAAACTGAAAGTGTACTCTTGAGTGAGAAAATCACAATAGGCTGATTCTGAACTCGATCCGGGTGTTATATTCGGAGTTGGATCAATAAAGCTTTAAGATGCTGTAATGTTAATTTGGGCAGCTCTGTCCATCGAGACATACATCTTTAATTAAAGTTTCATCCGCACGTTTTTTCTTATATCCATCCCTTTATAAATCTAAATATTGTTATGCTTCAACATTATGCTAATGTTGATTTATTTAATTTTATTAAATCTATTAATAAAATGTTGGAAAATATTCGTTTAATTTTATTATGTAATAAAAATATGTTTTATTCAAATTGCTAATCATGATTTAATAAATAAGCAGAGGGAAACTTTATGTAACCGACCGCCTCGATACTCGTATATAATTGTTTTTTGGGGGCTCTACCACAGAATTCATCACTAATCAAAAAAAAAAAAGTTAAGATTTTGACAAGCTGGTTGTGGTATGACAAGCTGGTTGTGGGTGGTGATGTTTTCGGGGATTATATTTGCTAGACATTTTATTTATTTAATTTTTATATAAATATTTAATTTTTTGTCGCATGTCTTATCTTAATTCATTTCTTTCCTGTCTACAAAATTAGCGTTACAGTTTAATTTTATATAACATATTATATGTTGTTGTTGTTGTTGTACATTGTGTAAGCATATAAAAGACGAAAAATGTAATATGTGCTTTTACATAAATATGTATGTGCATATAGTATCTTAATATGTTGTGACATATTTTTAATATAAATTTGGGAACGACATCAATAAAAACTATGTTTTGACGAAAATAGCAACATCTGGTTGGGTTGATAGTCAATATTAGTTTTATTTCAAGAAAAGGGATGTCTTCGTTTGATGAAAACTAAGATGAAACGGATTATAAGAAATTCAATTTTTGAAATATTTCATAATAGTCGAACCTAAGATATAAATGGTACCCCAATATAACGTTTCACATTTATTTTGAACTTAGATCAAAGACGAATGAATATTTTCACAATTCAAATGACTACCAAGGCTGGCTTTTCCATTCTATTAATCCAATTTTTCAGAACAATTTCGATTGTATGGGCTCCTATCTCACCAATCACCTTTTTCAAGTCTTGGATAGTCTCTGGACGGTTAGCATAACTTTTATCATAAACGGCTTCTCACGAAAAATGTCGAAAGAAGTCAAATCCCACGGTGGTATAGTCAGCTGAAGAAAAAGATATTTAGGTAAAAAAGCTCATTTTCTTCCAAGAGTTCCACAACCTTGGATAGTCTCTAGATGGTTAGCATAACTCTTATCATAAACGGCTCCTCATGAAAAAAGTTGAAAGGAGTCATATCCCACCGTGGTATGGTCAGTTGAAAAAATGATATTTAGGGAAAAAAGCTCATTTTCTTCCAAGGATTCCACAATCCCACTAGAGATCCGAAACGTTGAAATTGGTAATTTTAGGTCAGTACTTATTGAACTTTGATAGTCTTTGGAATGTTAGCGTAGCACTTATCCTTAACATCTCCAAACAAAAATTGCAATTGAATCAATTCACGCTTCGTTTGCTGCACGAAGCGTGAATTGATTCCGACTTTATACCGACATTTTTATGCAAAATTCTCATCACAAAACTGCGTGAAATGTTGAATTCTTCAGAACTATGATGAGGTGATGTTTATCGAAACATTGAATGATACATCATTAATAGTATCGGTACAGTAACAAAAGGATCTTAAGCATTAACAGTCATTCGTGGCATTTTTCTTGTAGCCGACCATCAAGTCATTTCACTTTAGTATTACCAATCCTATGATGGCTTGTGAAAAAATTCGTATTGTTTATGGTGAAGATCCTTTATCCAACAAACACTTCATCCCACCCAGTTGGCGCAGTGGTGAAAAAGCTACGGCAGTTGAAGCGGAAGGTACCGGGTTCGGTGCAGGATGTAAAAGGGGGTTTTTGACCATCGATCGTTTGGGCGGTGCAATCAGTGATGTGAATGAACACATCTGGATCCCCTATTGAGTTAAGAATCCATGCGCAATCCCACCGTCCATGTCAGTATTACAAGCTGACATTGTGCTTTTGACATTGAGGCTATAGCCGTACATACAGTGGTATCACAACGGACCGTTAAGTGTGCAGGAGCAGCCAACAAACAAACAAAAATCACTTCGTAAATCATTCTGGAGACGTTAAAGACACTCGACCCTCATAGTAAAAAATATAGACTGGGACACCTTATGACATGCTAATTTAAACATTAACCAAAAAACTCTTTTAAACCATGAAACAAAAGTTCAATTTTTGGGTAACATGTCGGTAACAGACATTTAATTAGGAAACTGAGCTGTCATTGAGTTAATGATATGTACTTAATCTGCCATATTTGACAAGATCTTCGCCCATACAACTATCATTTTCTTGAAGCTGCCATATCCCTCTTCGATTACTGGTTTGTTTCGAAAGTGGTTCACATTAGAATCAATTAGTTCAGGATTTCGCTAAAAAATCCCATATAAAGTTTACAGTGATGACATACGGGTTTACAAATACACCAACTGTCAATAATACTGTTAACAATTGTGCTTATCAATGTTCGAATCATTATAGTACGCAGTATACATAGCAGTGGTCAAATTTGAAGCTGGTTCAAATCCAACTGGAGACCATGCAATAGTTAGGTTCAGTTTGAGTCAGTTTTGCAGAAATGTTATCACCTCCGACATCTCAAGCGGCAATGATTATCGCTTTTAACATGAGAAGTATTAATGAAATGATAAAAGAGATAGCACTAAACAGCGAAAGAACAACATCGTACACTGAAAAAAAAACGTACCGAAATTTAATTAAAAACTGCATTAATCCAGTGAACTTTGTTAACGAGTTTGCGTCAATAAAGCCAGTGATTATCCCAATAAATGTGGGTTTATTAATTTATAAAACAAATTATAACTTTATAAATAATTAATGATTTTCATGTATATACATTTATTAATTTCGTTAACTGTTTAATTAAATAATCTATGTACAGTTGCATTGGATACATTAATATTCCTTATTAATTTCAAGAATCTTCGTTATTAGCTTTATGGACTTGGTTCATTACGTAAAGAAGTATCAAATGTAATATATTTATCCAAAATTTTCAGTTTGATAAATTTTATTTCTAGGATTGGTAAACTAACATAATAGAATCCATGCATGCATTTTGGTCCAGAATTGCATTTTTACTGTTATTTATAAGCGGACAAGTTTGTACTCTGTATTGTTGTCAGTAAGGTGGACGTCATTGTCTTATTAAACATAAGCTGTTGATAGGAAAGATCACCTTAAGTATATTCCTATTAGACTGATGTTCGAAGTTCGGATTGTTCAGTTTTTATATACTTGTGTTATCAACAGTACTCTAGCGAATTTTAATTTTAACATAAATTTTAAAGCACTTGTACTCCCACTTAACCAAAATTATTTGGTAATTTTAAAATTATGTATTAGGTTATAAGTTACTAACAAAAGTTAATTATAATCAAGTACTGACAAATTTGCAATGGTATTATGATCAGAAAAATTTGATGTAGCCCAAATTATAGTATTAATAAACTGGTTACAAACTCATAAAGCTAATTATTAAAAAATTCATAATATTAATTAAACATTTCATTGGTTCAATACAATTTTTATGTAAAAAAGTTGATAAATCGAGTACATTAAATTATTTTTTTCAGTGTATCGAAGCGAGTACGTCGAAACCGTTTGTATACACTACTTAGATTATGCATCAATACAGCAATGTTAATCTAAGCTACGGAGAACTCTTGTTTTAACTAGTGAAGTGGTCGTCAAAATGTAATAAGGATTGAGAGGTCATCGATTGTTGCTCTCGTGGCAGAGAAGGTAGCGTACTTGCTCTGTCATTCGGGGGTCTCGGGTTCGATTCCCGGTGGTGATGATTCATCAATCAGGATTGGGAGTTTTTAATCTGTATGTGTGTGTGGGTTGAACCGTGGGCTCCTAGTGGCATTGAGTTCTGGAATTATTTCCGCCTTCTTTAATTAATTTTTTACATATATATAAGAGGTCATCGCTCCTTATCATATAAATAATACAGTATGATCTTTATGTCTTAATATTCTTCGATCCCTCGTTTAGTAACAAAAACTGATAAAAAGCTGATGCACGAAAAGTGCTTAACTTTGACATATCATAGAATTATAGTCCTGATGACCAAATTACAAACCGCATGCTTTTGGCTGTTAAAGCACATATTATGGAGATATATACGCTATCTTAAGGCTTAAGTCCCCCAATAACCAGTCTGTGTTGACAAATATCAGTTGAGATTTTACATGCTTTGTTCAAGTGAGCTTTTTAACGCATACACACAATTCTTCCGACAATGCCAACTATCCCTCCGTTTAAGAGTAAATATATATCTTGGGCATGAGTTGAACCCTTTAATAAGTCCGGGGACACAAAATCGCAATTATAAGACTATTCACAATAAATGAACATACCAAACGCGTACAAACCGTAGCCAGAGTACAGTAAGATTTTACCCCAAAGCTCTCCCATTATCTACGTCAAATCAAAATAATTATTATATAGTCAATCCATAGGTACATTATAGTGCATCTTAAATTTATTAAATCATGAACAACTGTCGTTTAGGACTGAAATCCTGCCACTCAGGGGTACTCCAGTGGGTAGAGGCAAGTATGCTGATTTGACTCCGTTACAGTCAACGAATTAAAAACATGCAGGTTAATAAAATAAAGAAATTTTTCATACATCAACGTTAGTAGAGTTGCCTTAACCATAACGTGAGGAAGATGATAGAAGAAACTTAAGTGATTGTAAGAAACGTTTGAAATATGAGAAGTGAATGTAAAGCTGTATTAGTAACTATCCATATGAAAAGCATTTGGATGACCTAACTCAAGACTTCAATTTGGTGATATTGAATATTGGCAGACGAAATGTAATGACGAAGTATGGGACACGACTAGTCCTTATCTATCCTTCGCACTGGCTAATGGTCTTAGAGAAGGCGTTTATTTTTATAAAGAGGATTGTTGGCTCTCGAAAAGTTAATCGAATAGGAATGGTTTTCTTTAGTATGTCGATATTGGGAATTTATAAATGGACTTGTGTTGTATATAAATTGAGAGGTCAAACGGGTTTGATGGTCGCAATGACACAACGTTCAAATTCTGAAAACAATCGAGCAAATAATGTGAAAACGTCAATTGAGTGATGGTCAGGATTATGTATTGTGTGACAGTGTGAAGAATGTAGGACATCTGATAATGGTCTGCGATGAATCTAACTCAAATAATGAGTGAGGGAGGTTTGGCTAATAAGGAAATGTATGAATTATGTAAGTGTATTGATATGAGTACGCATTCTAGAATGTGGGTGTTCAGCCAACTGAAGGATGCGTCGAGGGCGTATACCAAAATAACATTGGAAGCGATTAATTCCACCCCAATACACAGTCTGAAATTGGTGATTGGCCCCTTGATTACAAGAGAGAGAGAGTAGGCTTAAGTGAAAGATCAGTAAGGGTGCTAAAGGTCAACAACAACTTTTAGAACCATTACTGATCTTCCTTTTTTGTTTGAAAATAGGAATGCCAATGATATAAACGAGATGTAATTTTAACAGGTTGCGCTACTTATCGCACGGTGGCGACAGTCTTCGAGCCATCACAATTTGGCGATAAGTTGATTTTGAAATATGGGCCTGTCAATCGTACTTCAATGGTGACTGCTCATGAATCTACAATTGACGCCTTGGAAGCCAAGATGGTTAAGGCATGATTGACATACGGCTAGTAGTGCTCGAAAATGTAGGTCAGAATTAGACAAGTACCTTACTGTCCTCATCTTTTGTTATTTGCTAAATTCACAAAATATTCACGAATCTTATTAATCCTAGACATTTCAATGAGAAAATATAACATATTGAACATGTTAGTTCGATAGCAGAAAAGCTTCACATATAAGCTTTCCTTCACATGGGATATATTCAAAGAGCTTTCCGTGTTGAAATATTCAGTTTTTTCCCCTTCTTACATATGCGCTTATTATTTCTTCTTATAGATGTAAGCTTTTTCTTACAGAATGAAAAGCTCATAACTAAAAGCTTGATTGATTTTGGAAAGTGGGATTGTGGAATGGGGTGAAAAGCTTGGTCAACAGACCTTTTGTTGAAATGTACAAATTGTATGTTCCATTATACTTCAAAAGATGTACAAAGCTGTTACGAAGAAAATCTTGGTCTTATCAATGCATTTTTGATAAAAAGTTCATAGAAACGTATATAACCTCTCGCGTTAAATATTATGAATAGTTAGTTTATTTCCAGTTGAGGTCTACAGGCATATATGATGAACCTAAGATGAATGTATCGTTCGTTTAGTCCCAGGAAAAAGATTTGACAAAAGCGTACTATTGCTTTTCATAATTATTGAGACAGTTATGCTCTACTGCTTTGAGAATATATTTCTATCAGGAACTCAATGGTGACGCGCTAATGCTGAGAGCAATCGAGAATCAGGCTTAACCATGTATATTGGAATTAATGGTTGTGGAAACGTCGATTGAGTGAGGACAAAGATTATCTGTTGTGGGACAATAATGGATGATGTCGTGCATTGAATTTTGGCCTTCTGCACTGGACACAATCATTTCAGTTTTCATTTCACAACTTCCACAATGCAAGAAAATGTATGATTTGTGGAAACGAGTAATCGGTGCTAATTTCGTCTTCAATATACAAAAGCTTATATTAAAGCTTATATAAATACTGTTGCCAATCGTGTTACATATTAATCAGTTTATATATAATATTCGTTATATAAAAACCCACATAATTAATTTATAACCATCCAATTTATGAATTTTAATTATTTGTTTACCTGTTCTTCCATATAACATGTTTAAAATTCACCTGCCAACACAACATCCATATACATTTATGTGCAATTTACCAATGTAAATAAACCAAATTTTTCATCTCAAGTATGTACATACATTAGAGAGCAAAATACTCGTATATACGTCGTGGGGGTGTTGATAGAATTCCTGGATATGGTATATTGAGGATGGTGGGTAAAAATGGAGGTTTACTTAACAAATACATACTCGTAAGCTTTTTGGTTACAATTCGATTTAAAAGAAAATTTTCTTACAATTCCAGGGTTTATGTTATCGATCATAACGAAAATGAAATTATGATTACATGTCGGTTTTGGTTTAAAATGTTGACGGTGGGATTTTTGAGAAGGTGTGCTTTGTGCATGTGTTTACCTCAATCCTACCGTAAAAGCTTTTGGTAGGAGTAAAGTTTCGAATCACGCGTTTTTGACGAACTTCTAAATATGATTTGGGTCAAATCAATATTAAGTTGTAGGTTTTCTTATATTATACCGTGGGAAATCTTCACTTAATTAATAAAACATTTTGGTTACGACATTTAATAATTAATCACTCCTAGTTTTTATGCAGAACCAACCGTCTCCCTAATCCGTTTACCATCAACAATGGGATTATAGATTCGATACATAATGATTCGTGACACGTGGACCACATTATGTTTTTTTCATTTAGTTGATATTAAACAATATTTGAACCATCTATACCTTCTCTCGTACCTATATAATCAATAAATCACCAAACAACTCAATAAAAACATAGTCAGTCTGGTGTTGTTGCGTTGAATGATTAATTTATGTTGGCAAAATATAACAAAATTTTCATCACACGTATATGTTCGACCATCCTACCACACCATACTCGCATATCTATACAACACAAGAATTTTATGTTCTTCGGAACGATAGACGTAACCTTTTAACAAATATATTGCTGATACATTTTGTAGCATAAAAAAGGTTTATTGTTTTAAGACCATGCTCGTATTATAAAATCTATTAGCATAACCATAACGTTGTATATGTTGTGTAGTCCGTCCTTTTTACGATTAAAATCGTGTAAGGTTAAACAGCCCTTATATTTATTTCGAAAGTTATGGTAATTTATTAGTTTTGTATAAGAAACTGGGGGGCTCAATATTGTTGAGAAATATTTCGGATAAAATACGTTTTTCGTTTCATGAAAATAAACATACAATGTGTGGCTTGTCTGACTTTTATACAACCTTTTCATATAAAGGTAGATTTCTAATCAATCAAAAACTAGATAGCTTTAGATCAAACTAGAGAGGCTAGCACATTCTCAGTCTAGTGAAAACTACGCCCAAAAAATGATTGGTCTGAGAAGCAAGAAGAGATAAAGCAGCACAAGAGCACGCGTCTATTTACCAACCAAACCGATATAGCAAAGAAAAGATCCTAGAGATTATAAGGATCAGAAACCTTAATCGTCCGACAGGAAGTTTGTAGATTGTGAGGCAAGAGAATGCCAAGGGGGGCATTAGATTATCAACTATGGTAATCAATAAGGAGACTATGGTCTTCAATACGAACTTTCTGGAACCTGTTGCCATGACTAGGGGAGTAATTGACTTTGGTTTTGGGTCGATTACTTTCAGAGTTTACAAAATAGACGATGCTAAAGCTCGCATAGAGGAACCTGATGATAACAGCAGAGAAGCAGCTGCATCATGAAGGGAGACAATCCAACCAATGGAGATCTCCGAGGTGACCACCTTGGGGGAGATGGACAGCCGCCAGTCCTTGGTGTCGGACGAAAAAATGTTGCGGCCTCGAGTGACCGGGAGAGAGGAAATACAGGAGACACCGGGAATTCCAATGGAACCAAAGGACACTGGCCTGGGATAGCGGGGAGTGATAATAGGTAAGTAGGCTCAACTTGATGTTATGCTAAATATCACGAAAATTAACGGGTTTCACCGGATAACCTGAAAGACAGGCCCATGAAGCGGAAAAGAAGAAGAATGGAGTGTCTAATATTGAACAAGAATCCACAATTATTACCAAACCCCGGTAGGAGGTTCTACACGTAACCTTCGGCTCAGAAAAGATGTATCCTATGGTCTCCTTCCCTGATCATCGTTATATAACCTATAATCTGAACGTTTTCCTTGCAACCCGGAAAGCTTTTAGAAATCCTAGAAGGAAAAACTGGAGTAAGTATATAGAGAAACGCTAACAGAAATATTTACGCCAAGGATCCCTGAGCCACCAGCGATAGTAGAGAAACTGAATTTCATAGTGGATATAATCAACAGTGCCTGAAATCGGTTGCTCAAAGTGCTTGCCCATTATTTAAACCGAGAAGTAAGCTAAACCCGGCCTGGTGGTCAAAGAAACTAGGGACCTACCGGAACGCGTGTAGGAATACTTTGAATATAGCCAAAATTAAGAGAGAGACTCAAGACTTGGTCTTCTATAAGGAGGACCTCATAGTATACAAAAATAATTGAGGAGGGCACAAAGGAAGTTATGAAGACTCTTCTGCGATAAAATGGAAGAAGTCTCCGAAACCTTTCGTCTTAGGAAGATACTGTCTATTAATCCTACCAGTCCCAGAATCAAATCTCTGTTTTCAGCAAGAATCGACTACTCGACAGAGACTAGCACTCACCGAGAAGTACATTCACTACGCATAGAAGATATCGTAACCGAAAAACGGATCCTACGGGCGCTTGAATGGTTCAAACCCTATAAATTGGCTGGTCCTGACCGAATTATTCCAGCGAAGATTCATAATAACTCGATGAATACTCTCCCCTGGCTGGAAGTTATCTTCAAAAAGTTGGTCTGCATTCTATGGGGGTATGTGCAGTGGTCAGAGTGATCTTTATTCCGAAAGCGTGAAATGCTCACATGGTTACCCAAAGGACCTTGATGGAAAGGCTGATGGATATCTACATACGCTCAAAAATAAGGCCTTGTGACAGGGTTCAGACTCAGTTTGCTTACTGTAAGGGAAATCTGTGGATACAGCTCTGCAAATCCTGGTAAGTACAATTGAGAAATCAATATTCTAGCAAGAGTTTTGTATGGTGACGTTCCTTGATATTAAAGGCGACTTTAACAATGTAAAGACGGAGCCAATTCTGGAGAGATTGCTGTTTCTAGGGTTGAATAACCCTGTAAGTATAGGTTAATCTGAAACATAGCAATCAATGGGTTGCTGGTAGACCTTAAGAGGGAAGGGATCGGAGTCATTGCTTATCGGATGACTCAGCGATAGCTGTCTTTGGTAAATATTTAAACACAGTAAAGGAGGTAATCCAAAACGCTCTCCGAATCACTACGAGTTGGGCCATCAGATGTGGACTGGGCATTTGCTCGTCCAAAACGGAAGTGATTCTATCTACTAGGAAATATAAAATCCCAGTAGTAGATTAACCTCTTTAAAATGGCAGGAGAATAGCTTTAACTGACAAGGCAAGATTTCTAAGCGTAGTTAAAAGCCCAACATTTTGGTAAGAGTAAACAAGGCTAATATAGCCATTTAATCGTGCAGAAACACCACTGAAAGGCGTCTGAAACCGGAGCTGGTACACTATTTTTCACTTCCGTAGTAAGGCCTGTACTTATGTATGGGATGAGCGTAAAATGGCCTGCTCTTGATGAAGAAACATACAAAAAGGGGACCGAAAAGGTGTAAGGAACGGTCTGCATGCTTAAAAGCGGGTTGCTGATACCAACACCTACACGTTCTTGGCTCGATCATTCTGCGATTTGATCCGAACCGAATGATACAGCGATCTTTGAAGGGAGAGCCACCTTTTGGTAGTCCAAGAGGTCACTGTCAGCGATGATAGTTCCACGGCGTAGAGAGCAATCTGGTATATTCTAGTTGCTTGCAACAGTATGCAACAGATACCGGCCAACAATGACCTGTAAAAAAGAATTACCAAGTTTGACATTGATACGACGTACAATAACTGTACGTCGTATCAATGTCAAACTTGGACCAGGATCTTATGTTTATTCCATCAATATTTAGCTCAGTCCTTTCTCTCTTTTGTACCACATAGTAGCAAAATCCAATATCTAACCTCATTGGTCGAACGTTATAAGACCCATTGACATGAAAAAAGGTTCAACGATTTTGCTGTTCGTCTTGATATTTTGAATTTCCTGTCACTGCCATAGTTCCATTATAATGCCTCAATGCATCCTCACATTCATTCAAATCATGTATAGTATGCAAGGTTTTACGAGAGTCATATAGTCGACAATTGAAATAAAAATAAATAAATAATGACATGTTGAATGTCATGATAAACTGTCATCGGTATAAGTGTTTTCGTAATTTATTGATGAGAATGGCATTTTATTTAAAAATTATTGATTAAAGCTTTTTCATAAAATATATTGAACTATGTTTAATAATTTTATGTAGTTGTTCTGCCAAAATAAATCATAACATAATATTATCGATTAAATACATTGCAAAAAAAAAAGCTTTTGTTCCAAATAATTAGTTTGGAACGAGCGCACGTATTGATTTATGGACTGGGTATACTGTAACATCACTAGAATATAGATTTTTTTGAAGCGTGTATGGATTAACCAAAACCGCTTTTTTACTGGCCATAAAACTGTAGAGCTTTTTTTATAACCCCACTAATTCAGCTGTAATCTAGGTTCTAATTATTTTAAGTGAAAAACTTTTTATCTTAAACTGAGTAATAATGACGAAACTTTTATAATAACACCTTATCTATATAGGTACAGTTTAAGTATATTCTTATGTTTTTTAATTGTTAAAGTTTCCAACAACAATATTTTAAACTATATTTTTAAAAATGGCAACACGATTTTCTTTATCATTTCAATAAATGTGGGTATCAACTGCCATTTGCCAACCCAAACTGAAAACCCCAATCTTTGTATATGTAAATGTATACATGCTATATTGCTTAAGAAACATTCAAAAAGTTTAATTTATTTACAAGACAAGGAATACAAAACTATAAATTTCCCTAGGGAAATAGAATTGGTTTTCCCCTCACAATCAAGTGTCCAGAAAGATATATCAAAAGTGGAAAGCAAAAAATAATGTTGAACGTAGGAAAGACCACAGTATAATGTTTTCAATATTATTTGTGCAACGAGAAAATATTTTGTATCAAAAAATCCAGTAGCTCTGTAAAAATTTTTATGACCTTGAAAAGGATTTATTAACAAAAATGTAAGTATTATAACAATGGCTCAAAACAAAAGCTCAAGGTTGAAGTTTCTTAAAACTTGTTTGTACTTTTAAATTTCACATCACCTTGAATATTACATCTCACAATCTTACAAAAGATTCAATATTCTTTAAGTTAATAACTGATACACACTTATGCTATAAAAACCATCCTTTTATGAACCTAAAAAGTTTAAAGGTTATAAATATTTTTCTTTTGTTTTCTGTTATAAGAATCGACAACTATTTGAAAGCAAACAGAAATATAATAAAAATTTGCTTCCATAATACGTCACGTTTCTTTGATAAACTATATACGAGCATGTCTGTGCTACATTTTTTGTATAAAAATATATATCTCGTCGTGCCTTCCATTATAGCAAAAATAGAAACAAGTTAAAGAAAATATATCGGTGGTTAAGTGCTAACTTACACCATAAGTAAGTTTTAACCATTGACTCATTTCATATAAAGGTTTAAAGATATTGAACAAAAACTGTTTGCTACATCAAAATAAGAGGAGCTGCAAATCGTAGTCCACGTCTCAATCAACTATTTCTGTTTGTGTGCTAAATAATCATATCACAATAATCATATCATAGAAAGGCAAATACTTTTCAATCATGCATGATACTAGTGACATCTCTGGATCAGTACAGTTACTAAAATATTTTCGTCTGAAAAATTATATCAACGCAGTAGTCATAGCAAATAATAACCAAACAGAAATTTCTTCATTGATCTAGAAACAAAAACTGAACATAATCGAATAATTTGAAAAGTTAAATAGTGAAAATATTGATTGAAATAAAAAATGGTGATATAATAGTGTGAAAATTAGTGGATATAATAGTCTTTAGTGTGAAAGTACATCAAAGACTTTATATTTACAATCCAGTGATCAAACCTATTTTGATTTAATCTCGATCAGCGAAAATAGTTAAATTTCCAGTGGATGTAGTAAAAACAAAGGTTTCATCAAACAAAAACCACTTTCCTGACGTTATTTGAACTCACTGACGGACCAAAATTTAGACTTTGTGGTTATTGAATATTGGCCTGAAATTTGAAACATTGTAAGAATATCAAAATAAGAACCAAATTGAATACCAAAAAAGAATTATGTCTTGCACGCAAAGTACCAAATATTCATTCGTATAACCAACATATAACAAGTTTTCTTTTTGCAATGTGAAACATTTTAAACACACTCTTAAAGAAATAACCAAACAATCGTTATCGAACAAACAACCTTTACAAATAACTAAAATTTACTACAAATATTCCGAGTCGGTGACTGCCACTTCCAAATCACCAACACAACAACTGATACAAAGGCAAGTACTTTTTGATTGTAAATGACACTGGCGACGTCTCTGGATCAGTATAGTAACTAAAATATTTTCGTCTTAGAAACAATATCAACGCAGTAGTCATGGCAAATAATAAACAAATGGAAAATTCTACGACATTGATCTAGAAACAAAAGCTGAAACATAGTCCAATAGCAAAGAAAATAAATATAAAGAGGAAAATCTTATATGAACTGCGGTTACATAAAAACTAAAAATTTTATAACATTTCTGAGTTATTTGGTGATGGCAAACGAAAAAGGATAAACATATGTTTTGTATTTCGTTTGCTCTTTCCAAATAGTCGAAGTTTTGAAATAAAATTTTTTTTTTGTTGTCGTTCAAAAGAGAAAACGAAATAAAAAATATATATTTTTCCTATTTCGTTTGCCATCGCCAAATAACTCAGAATTATTTTTACTCTATATGCAACGGAGATTCATATAAGATGTTTCTCTTTATATTTATTATCTTTGCCAATAGTTTGAAAAGTTAAATTGTGAAAATAGTGATCGAAATAAAAATAGTGGTGATAATAGTGTGACGAGTAATGGATATAAAAGTCTTTGGTGTTGAATTTATAGTTGTTGTTAAAACAAAAGTTTCTTTGATAAAACACCTTTCCTGACGTTATTAGAAATTAAAGCTATACACGTTTGTGTCGTTTACCAAATTTTGTACCTTCTGCTTTCATTCAATAAAGGCACGTATTATGAAACTTTGTACATCTTAGAAACTAGCACAATAGGCTTATTGTATAAGTTCAAAAAACTAAAATTTAAATGAACCACCATGCACGAGTTTTGTCACTATTGCTTACCATTAATCAATATTGAGGGAAAGATGTTCGTTATGATGATCTGATCAGGCCTGAAAAGCAAAAAACCACTCGACCATATGAAGTGACGAATCCTTCTCGGATTGGGCACTGGATATGTGGGAAGCAAACTTATGTTTAGTGTTCTGAAGCGCATTTTTAGCTAAACGATTTCGTCAACGTGGTGTCATTGGACCATTATCGTTGGTAAACATGAAAATCACGTTGCAGTCAATAGAGATTACTACAGGCGCATGTTATGGTTATCTCTTTGGTAAATTGCATGAGTTAGATATAAATAGTATACAGTTTCAATAAGACGGTACGACATCAACTATGGTGAAAAGATGATGGTTGTGATAATATGATCAGGCCTGGTCAAACAACATCAAAACAAGAACAAAATTGGTTACTTGGGTTGTCTGTACATTACTATACACAAAAGAATAGAGTTGAGTCGTGCACGCAAAGTTATCAAATATTCATGGGGCGTGATAACTTTGAATTTTTACTTTGAATGCCTTCTTGAATGAGTAACAAAATTGTTAATGTCAAAATATTTAATAAAAATTAAAATTTAATTCCAATGTTTGGTCGTAATTGCATCCCAGTAGACAAGCAATTCATAGTCTATTAAACCAATTTTAAGTCTAAATATTCGCTGCGAGAAAATTGTTGCTGAAGTGCCAAAGTATTACTGCCGTTCAAGAGTCGCAAATGATACAAAAAATCGATTCCACGGCGATCTCAAGAATCAGGCATCAGTCAAACCGCACTTTGGTGAATTTTGCTTTCTCGGCTTAAACCCTTACAAGGTCCAGTAACGTGTACGTTCTCGAATTGGACTTTGGAAATGTTGGAAGCAAAATCATATTCAGTGAAGAAGTGCATTTTTGGCTAAATGGCTTCGTCGACGAACAGAGTATGCGTTCTTGGTCAGTTGAAACCCTTCATGTGCTTCAAAAACCACCACTTCATTCACAACAAATAACTGTATGGTGTGGTTTTTATAACCAGAACATACAGGTTTGTTACAAAACTTTAAGTTCCGGAAAACTAAGCCAGATATGTTCAATACTATTTTCAATAACTAACAAACACTACCCCTTTATTGCATTGAAATTCTAACATCAAGTTCATTCGCGTGCCAATCCGACATTCGAATATGACCCATAAACATTAGCCCGACCACAACCCAAACCCTATGTCACAACACCCGCATGATAGTACCGATTAGGTTGATTCGAAAATATGGACATCGCCGGTGCACGTCTCCTTTCCATTCCAAGCATATCGGTTTGATATTAGCGCTTAAATTGAACGAATATGGACTACCCGACTATGGTAGAAATCCATCTAAACTGTATTTTCGTGTCGTTGTTCTTGGTGTCGAAGATTTTCACTATCCGTTTCGGTGTTCCAGCACGCACTATAAATTCACTTGCTGTTTTATTGCCGAAATTATGCGCCGCCGTGACTATAACATTTGGATGTATTAAACAACCGCCACCCGCACTATGTCGAGTTTATTGTTCATTGAATGTGTCCAAATTATTGCCACCATCCAAGGATATTCATCATATTGGGCCTCATCTTTGCCACTTATTTTATCAGTTATACCATTCGGATTACTGTATCCACAATTGTTTCAAATAACGACCGATACTTTTTTTGGTCGTTGACGTGACACAGCACAACACTTAATACGTACACATTATGTAGTAGCATCGGGTGTTGTGATCATTGGTGTGGTTGTTTCTTCCGGTGGTGTACTAGTTTCGTCACCGTTGAATCGATACACTATTATGTCGATGCCAAATTTATCGAATGTACCATCTTCGCGACATGAATAATGGGGAAAACTGGGGGGCTATTATGAAATACTCCGATATCGGATTTTTTATTATGAAATAATCCGATATCAAAAGAATCCAATCCGTCACGAATTTTCCTATTATGAAATTATTTGGTCGAATTTAACAAATGTAAGCATGCAGCAATAATGTGGTTTTTAATTGACTAACAACAAAATAAAATTCGGTGACTAACTAGCAGTCGGATTTTGACAGTTCGATTTTTGGAAAATCCGATCTCGTTTTGTCTTTTTAGTTTCATAATAGCGGATTTTTCGATATCGGATTCGCCCTCAGATCCCATATCGAATTTTTCATAATAACCCCTGCCCCCCGGATATTATATAGGCAAAATTTGTTCCTGTACATAGATGTCTTAAAGTATATAGACTATTTCAGCTTAATGAAAGGACATCTAGGTTCTAGATACTTTACGGAGCGATCAGAGCTGAGACCATCTCACTACATCAAATCTACGATTTAACAACCCATCTACGATGACAAATTGACAGCAACCACCATAATTTTTTCTTGTGAAGGCTTCCATCTGTTCTGCAACCCTTAAGCAACGTATCTCGTCTTTTATATATAGTTAGGAGTTGAACAAATATTTACAACCTAACTTCTAATTTTATTGGCTGGACGATATAAAAATAGTATTTCCGGCAAGCAGACATAAGTACTTATATACAAAACAAAAACACAAATAGAAAATCATTTTGGAAAACGAAACACGTTCCAAATTTTACATAATATATTGCAGTATATATTATGTACTTGTATGTATTCTTAAAATGAAAATCGTTTCCAACGCAAACACACATACACACTCGTATATATAGAATATCAATACCTCCTCTCCAATTTTCTTGTTAGGATATCAATTTATACCCGTTTGTTGTTAGTGTACAAGAAATGGAAAATATCTTCTAAATTTAATATTGATGAAAAATGGATTTTGATACAGCAAGAAGAACAGCACCACTGGCATTGATATCGGTACATATATATGAGATAAAAATCAATTTTTCATTAAACAAAAAAATTTTCATTTTTCAGAATTTCCAAAACACTCATACATACAAGAATTTATAGAAATAATGACAAGATACAAATCAATCGATACACAATGATAAGATGTGAAGTGAAAATGAATGAAAAATAAAAATAATTTTTCTTAAGTAAAAGTATATTGTGATAAGGAATTTCTCTTGAGAACGTTGCTTAGTATCGATTGGCAGATGATCGTTGCGGGATTTTAACATCTCCTTCTTCTACTTCCTTGTGTGCTATTTTTGAAAATGGTTATCTCTACCCAATACATAAACATTTTATCAGTGATTTTATATCTTAACGGAAGCTTCAACATTTGTTGCAATGTTACAGTTGTAGAAATTACATTTTCCGTATACACGAGATAACTATTGTTGCAATCTAATTTTCCATCGCCCGAAAGACTTTGATTCATGACAGTGGATAAATATCAAATATATATAGGAAACCCATTTCGTTTGGTAGATATAAAATCAAAATGTTTGGCAAAATAATATTCAAAATGTAACAAAGGTTTGAAAAAAATTCGTAACATCTGTTTGTGATTATATTACGCTACTGACACTTTTTTGAAAATAAAAAAATAACGACAATCATTATCCTGATGGTTCATATAAGCACTCTCTCCGGAAGGATGTAAAGGTCAGCTAGTCATATCTTTAATTGATATAGAATGCAAGAGAGCATTATTGAATCACTCCCGCTTATTATTACAGGAAGGTATAAAAGACTTGAGCCTAACTTATGGAGGAAAACCATAAAGAAATACTTTGCCTTTTGAAGAAAAGGTTGGAACAGAAATTTTAAAAAATATAATTGATGTCGTCTTGTTTGAAAAACGTTAAGATGGATTAAGTAATTTTAAATGAATTCAGAAGTCCTAAATACGACGGGAGCTACAAAAGTTCACTTTATTTTCTCTATATAATCGCCATTGATTTTAATGCATTTCAAAATATTGCTTTTTGAGACTTACCAAGTTCAAGATTAACCGCGTTACTATTAGAGACCTCTCCTCTCAAATTTGTTTAAATTTGAATAAGATTTTCCAATGAAATACGGTTGAAGTGGTCAGAGAGAGAGAGAGAGAGAATGAGAGAGAGAGAGAGAGAGAGCAGTGACCAGAACTCAAATGAATAAAGCAGACGTCATGTTTGGAAGCAAATTTTGATAACCGACGAGGTTTATTTCACACTCTCTATGGTGGCGTTCATAGGTGAAATTGCCGTATTTTGGGACCGGAAAATCTATTAAAGATCCATGAAATGCCAAAACGCGGTTTGCGGGCCGTTTTTTGCCTAAAACCATCATTTGGTCATATTAGTGAGTGTTTGCTCATTATTGCTACTCGCGAAGGCGCGTAAAAGGTTTTGACGGTTACTGGTTTTAACAAGACGGTGTGCCATGCCACACGACAAATCAAACAATTCAGTTCCTGCAAAAAAATTCCCTAGACATCTGATGTTAAAAAGAGGCGATAATGACTGGTCTCTCAGATCTCCATATTTGATTCCTCCGGGTTTCTTTTTGTGGGTTTATTGTTAAAGCAAAGTGTACGCTAACAAACCTCAGACGATTGACAAGCTAAACTTAATGCGTTCGTTAATTTATCAACATACCGACAAAAAGTTGAATAACAAGTACCCGTTATCTGGGGATCGGACGGTGATGACGAGTTTTCTGCTAAGATCTTCAGATGATAAATAATTGACGCGAAAAAGTATATTAACCATAAGATGTTAAATCTAATCAACAGGTACAGTGAATTCAAAAAGTGCACCGAATGAATGTGCGTAATAACTAATATGTAACCGCTCAGGTGGCGCAGTGGTTAAAGCTGTGGCAGTTGGAGAGGGAGGTACCGGGTTCGAATCCCGATAGGGGCAGGATGCAAAAGGAATTTTTATTCATGAGATTACGATCGGCGGTGTGAATGAACAAATCTATGACCCCTGTTGGAGTGCATAACTCATGGGCCGACCCATCTTCCATGTCAGTTCTATGGCTGACATGGAGCTATGCAATGTGCAGATGGTTCTAGGTAAATCGGACCTATAGCCGTACGTCTTCGATTTGGCTGTAATAATAATATGTAAGGACGTAACTAAGCGAACCGCGAAAGGGTTGGAAGTGCCTCGAGCCCAGAAACAGATTGTACAGATAAAAACAAAAAAATAATAATATGTATAAAATGAGTAATGACTATAGGTATAGGTAAAACTATACATCATTATTAACGCACTTTAACCACCAAACCATTTTGTCCAGTTCTAGAACTTATACTCTTTGATAAGGCGGCGATCGCGCAAACAGAGCTGTGAACATCCCAAAAAACTATGTCATAATTCATCCCGAAGTCTTCGTACGCGGCAATTATCACCATTTTACTTCTCCTTCATTTTAGGTGAGAGGGGGATCCATGTCTTGGAAAATGTCTCGTTGAAGCGCAATATCGGATGGATGCAATATTGGATATAGTCGTGCGGAACTAAGCTCATTGTTTCAACATGTAAACACCGTATTGAAAATAGTTCTGACAACACACTAGTGTTGTTAGTTTTGTCATTGGAAAGTTCAACATTCAAGCCCCACAAGGCGTGGATTATAAAAAATGTATTCACAGTCTTTCGTACAGATCAGAGATTTCATAAGAGAATTTTATAACAGAAGAGAGTCAAAACTTCTCTGAAATTTCGATCTATTGGAAGACATAGGGAAATGATGCGATCGAAGGAAAGAGGGCCCTGTAAAACTACAGACGTCGAACGAGAAAGTCTTTATAAAACAGCAATAAAGTTACTTATAATTCAGCAGTGTGATCTGGCGCGATGTCATGATGTAAATAGTAATGCCGCAAATCCTCTTTCCTCCGGTTTTCCAACAAATTCTTTAAAATTTTTGGTAAACAGTCTTAGGTATATCATTTTACAGTTACAGTGTGACTCTTTTCCAGATGAGTAACAGCTACAATTTTTGATCGGGCAAAATAAACTGACATAAATACTTTGTTGCTGAATTTTATCGCTGATTACTAGTAGCGACATTACTAAAGTTGCCAGACTGCCTATTTTCAAATTTAGCAAAATGAGCCTCTTTTTGCGACTCGTAGAACCCATCGAGCAGATTTCCTCCTGTATCCCAGATAAATATGTAATATTTTATATTACTTTGGACTTCATCAGAGCCACAGTAACGTTATCAGTGAAAGACTTGGATGTTGGGAACAACTTATAAATGGTCTGTAGAAGTGGTGCATCCTTCCATATGTAATTTGGCCTTCATTGAATATTATTAAATGGGCTAAGTTTATGCCGATAGCCAAAAGGAATCTCATAGTGAATATCTGTTTTGAGTTGGTGGGGGAATTTTGATGCATTTTACGTTGACCGATCGTTCTGAATTTTTGAAAGTTTCATAAAACAATTGAAAAGATTTGAGTATTTTTGCTTTCTTAAAAAATATTTAAGATTCGCCTGCTAAGCCAACTTTTGCTACTCCTCTCGAAGTGTTTGATACACAAAATTGTGGAGGTTAATTTTTCGGTGATTCACCTAGGTACTCTAAAAAAATGCAAAACCATATTATGAAACCTGGAATGATGTCAAATATCAGAAGAATTATCTTATTGTATAGTAGAATGATATCCACTATACAATAAGAGGAAGATTTAAGAGACTTTCGTCTTATGGTTCATTTTCCGAAAAAAAGGAAGTTGGGACGGAAATTGACTGTCTTGCCTTAATTTTTTGTCTCCAACTGAAAGATTGCTAAGGTCGTCTTCATTCGAAACTTAACTGAGGTCGTCTTCATTTGAAACATCATTTAAAACTGAAGATATGTCGCTTGAACTCAGAGACTAACTATATAGAAGCACTGATTCAAATAAACGAGTTGAACTCTCCTTGGCCTTTGAAATCCTTCACATTACAAAACTATCTGCAATGAAGGTTGTAGCCTAACTTTTATAACTCTCTAGTGTTCTAGACACACTTGATCATGTTGAACAGATAAAGAACTAGGTTAAAGTCTGTTAAACAGTTGAAAAGTATATTAATAAAAAAAAAAAAAGGTAAAACATTTATCATGCAATTTAAATGGAAATCTCGTCCACCATGGAAGTCAAAACAACTCCATACGACCTTGACAGAAATATTAAAGCGTATTTATAATGTAAGAAATATAAAAGCCTATTTATTGGGACTTATGAAAAGCTCAAAAAAGTTTATAAATACGAGATAGGAAACAACACTCACAGGTTTTGAAGAACTAAGTCTAATAAAATACGAGTTATCTAATGCTTTCAAGCTAAACTGTCTATACTTGGCTACCATCCTTTTGTTATCCTATACAAGCTTATAGATAATAATAGATTTCTACTGAGCTAATTCAAACGGAATACTGTTTTTGAGATTATACATTTTTACATGTTTGGCGAATTTCGGAGATAGGGTCAACTTCTGATCACACATAGTCACTCTTACCATGACGTTCATGGCATCTTTTCTAATTAAAATGTATTCAAAATTGTTTAACTGAAGAATTTGTATCTGATTCACCTATATATGAGTTTTATTTTGATTTTTAAACCAGTCTTGAAACCTCGTCAATCCAAGTCTTTTTGCAAACCAAAACAGATAACTTATAGTAATTGTTATTGGTTTACTCCTCCCAGAATCGCTGGATTTTCCGAAAATTAAAAAAAAATTTTTAGATCCTAAATCACTCACTGAATTTGCTCCAAATAATAAAACGTATTCGGATCCTAAATCAAACTCATATTGACTTTACTTGCAAGAACTAGCTGGTTTGGTTGGACATAATGTCAGTAACTAATTATTATTTAATATATGCCACTCTAAGTAAATCTTAGCCACTCAAATACAAATCCCAGAGATCAACATTTTGGAACCTAATGTCACAATTTTAAATCAGAAGCATAGAGTCCATTTTATGCTATAGAATGCAGTTTTTTAATTGAGATGATATCTTGGAAGTTAAGCTACTTCCATAAAACTAGGTGAAAATTGTATTGAAAAAGTTAAGCGCTATGATGCTATAGCATTTTAAAAATTTTACGAACGAAACAAAGGTGCACTCTATTCGGCCTAAATAAGCAAAAGTGTAATAGTCATCTCGTATTTACTTGCTACTTGTTCTGGTACTATTAGAAACATTTTAGTGCAATATCACAAGACAACCAGCACTAAATCATCTTCCAAGACTGAAGAGCAAGGCTAAATTATTGCTAGATCCATTGCTGAGGGGCATCATCAAAAAAGATCATGTTCAACCAATTGAACTTAAATATTTTGTTAGAAATGCAATAAAGCAACTGAATTGACAAAGAAGTATTGCTGTAAATACGTCGTGTAAGAAATCTGATTTCAAATCGACAGGTCCAATCCAAAATAATAGCTCCCCATGTCACCTCCTAAAAAACCTATATGAAGAAAAAAACACAAATTAAGGTTACCATTGTTTGATAAAATTATCAAAAGAAATTTAGAAATTTCTTACATTGGCTAACAAATTGCTGTTTTGATTAGAAAAGCTCTTCGCAGTACAATTCGCAGTACAAGAGTTGAAAGCAGCCAGCATTTCTAGTATTGGTTGCTTTGAGAACCAAATGGGCACACTAATCACCATGCACCTCAAGGTGGCCTTTCTGACATCTGGCTAGGAGAAGGACCAACTGGCCTAATTTGCATTTTATTAAAAGCTCTAAGTACTGGGAATTTTGAAAAATGGAACCACGCATGAGTTGTTTGGACCAGGCCAATTATATTTTGATTAATTAATAATTTTCATTTTATTTAAAGTTTGTTTGTGTTATTCTTAAATTTATTATGACAACTGCTCACAAATAAATCATATAATATCAATAAATTATAATACCAGTTAAACTGTAAACTCATATATTTCAAATTCATATTATAAATGTAATTTATTTATTTATTTATCATTTTTCTTAATAAAATGTTTTTTCAGACAATTAACCACGCGCATATTTTATAGATAGGCCATTAATTTTCCTAAATAATCCATGGTATAAATAAATGTTATAGCATTGCCGGGATAAACTCGTGCGGTTTTGGTATTTTTTATTTTTATTTTTTCCCATACAACAACAACAAATAAAACGCGTAAATTTCGCGTAAATATTAAGTGCTATAAAATAAAAATTTGCATAAAATAAATTTAAAAAACAAAAATAAATATTTTGATACTTTCCTCTCTCATAACCACTCTCGTTCGTTTTTGCCAAACAAATAATATTGTTCGAATAAAAATGTTGATAAAATTGAGGCATCATTTATTTTAAGCTTTTCGAAATGATTAGAATTTTTATGTTCTCGAAATTGTTCATTAAACTATAAACCGTGCTTAGTATGATTAAATTTTTAGGAAGAATTCCTAACATCCAACTATATACACAGAGAACAACTTTATTCGAGACACATATTCTAATATATAAGATACAACTTTTTTTTTTTAATGTCCGAAAGCTTTGACTGCACTTTAAACATTCGCAAATTTAAATAAATATTTGAGCTTACCATATCGACAGTCTGTACAATTAGTGGGCTCTCTCCAGCTCAACAATATGGTTATGATGCAAAAATAAGCATTACTGTCACACAATGTTATGGTTAGTTGTCAGTGCAGTTTTCGACACTTCGATTTACTACATAATACAGGGTATCCGCCGAAAGGTATACTACTTTGTTTGTTTATAATTTTTGATTAAATGAAAGAGAATGGATCTTATATTGATAAATGTTTATTTAATGTCGGCAGTTATGTATGGAATACAATATCAGATAAACGTCCGTGCCTGTTATCCTCACAAATGCGAGCCCTTTTGAGCACATTTTTCATTACATTCTCACACATACACATTTCACGCGGTATTTCATTAATTTCATCACGAATATTTTGTTTGAGTTGCTCAAGCGTTTCTGGTTTGTTTGCATAAGCCTTGCTCTTCAGATATCTCCACAAAAAGAAGTCTCTAGCAGTCAAATCAGGCGACCGTGGTGGCCAATCAACATCACCATTTTTTGAAATAACTTGATGTGGAAACAGGTCTCGCAGTGATTCCATTGTAATCCTGGCTGTATCCGATGTGGCACCGTCTTGTTGATACCACATGTTAATCTTTGGGCATGCAGTTGTGGCATTAAAAAGTTTTCAATTATTTCACGGTATCGCTCCCCAGTCACAGTTATCGTTACGCCGTTTTAATTTTCAAAGAAGTATGGTTCAATGATTCCTCCTGAACAAATTGCACATCACACTGTCACTTTTAATGGATGTAAAGGTGACTGATGAATAATTGGAGGGTTTTCCATTGCCCAGAACCGACTATTCTGTTTATTCACATATCCATTCAAATGAAAATGTGCCTCGTCACTCATTATGATTTTTTCATGAAAATCAGGTTTGTTATGGGCGAGCTGTAACATCCTATTGTCAAATGTATGGCAGCGTAAATGGTATTGTGGAAGAAGCTCTTGTGTCAACTGAATCTTAAACAAGGCCAAACTTGTTCTTTGAAGACAAAGTTCTTGAGCACGGCGTCGAATTGAGGTTGATGGATTGTTTTGAACAGCAGCAGTAATGTTTTCTTTTGAGCAGCAGTAATGTTTTCAGCCGATCTTGCAGTACGTGGTAGCCCATGCTTGAGCCTACCACCTACAGACCCTCATTTTTCGAAATCATTCACTACACGATAAATAGTGCGTTTTGTGTCCGTGCGTTCCCAAAAGTTTCACGTAACTTTCTCATCGTCACAGTAATCGATGATTGATTTTGATAAAATGTTTTAACGATTAAAACACGTTGGTTTATCGAATACTTTTCCATAATAAATTTGCTACGTGTCCACTTCACTACTGCAAAATATGAACTGTCAATACTAACGTTTACCAAAATAGCGGCAAAACAAAGAAGTATATCTTGCCGGCGAACACCCTGTATATGCAATTTTGTCACCGAGGAGAATCATACATAAATATTATTTTCTACATATCAGCTTTTTGTATGTAAAAGCTCAAATAGCCATGCTTTTGGCAAAATTAATTTCAAAACTCTCGCAAGAAAGTGATTGTTCACTCAGGATTTGTTTTCCTCCGTAAGTTTATTCATTTAGCATTTGTTTGTGCCCTCCGTTACTCAGTCGCAATTGGTCCATTATGACCTCCCCTCGACGTTCGGTTATAGGTCCGACATGCATTAATCCAACTGGCATTGCATAACTCAATGCCAGCCTATAGTACTGCCATGAAAGATGAATAAGCCTATGGATTCTAAACACAACAGGGCGTCACAGATGTATATCATTCACACCACCACACTAATCCCAGCATACTTATTCAGTTAAATAATTTGATCTAAATAGGTATTCGTTTCGAAAAGAACCTAAATCGAGAATTTGGTACTTAAATCTCTATTTCAATGGTTATTTTTGCTATTAATACACCAGCATCTGAGTGGACATAAGATAATACTTTTTGTATGCTGGATGTGAGATCCAAGTTTCGGATCTAATTTGACACAGATCCAGAACAAGTCTACTCGCCAGATCTACTTATATCATTCATATCATAATAAAAACTTCCTATTGTGGTGATCATCAAACATATAGATTGTAGATCAATTATGGATGTGCTTACAGAAAATCACAGAATTTTTATTGTTTATAAGAAATTTGCTGACAAAGCACGTGACAAAGCAATCCGACCAGTCATTCGTTGCACACTATGCTAGAAATTGATTACTATAATATTCAAATGTAAATGGCCTTAAAAAGCTCGAATTTTAAACTAGTTGCCTTTCATGTAAAGCTCCTGCCAATCAAACATTTTTTGAACTCTGATGTGAGTTTATCTCTAACCAATATACGAATTGACTGCCCAAAGCTTATGTATTGAACTTTCGATTGTATAACAAGAAATTCTGGTGGAAAAGATTTGACTTTGATAACAAAAAGCTCAAATTGATACTTCTATAGATTAAGCTTTTAAATTGTAAATACGAATAAAACTTCATTCCTGACCCATAATGTAACAAAAATATTTAATTGTTTTGCCGTTCTGAAAATAATGGATGAATAAAATACCTTAAATTTCCGAAAAGCTGTTGCCACATGTTCTACTGACCTTGGTCACTGTGATGAACAGAGAGAATGAGTCAGACTCTTCAAAAATACTCATTTGAAATCGTTTTTAGTTAAAGTGTGAAAGGGTTACCAGCTGTACTTATTTGAAGATACAGAATTGGAAGAATTGCTTGATGGGTTCACCCTATCAGACTGAAAAACAATTGGCAGAAGAGTTGAATACATTGGTATACGTATAGATTGATTTAGAAGTTGGGAAATTGAGTGCCACACAAATTGAAAGAAAAAGACATTGAACGTCGAAAAACCAGCAGTTGGAAGAGTGTGAATTCATTACGAGACAAGTTAATCGACTACAACTGATGACTTTCAAGCAGGCTCTAATTGCAAAACGAATGGCATGGGACAAAAGGCACAACAAGATTATTTTGTAACATGAAAATGCTAGGCCACATGTTGATATACCTATATAAATTAATTGGACAGGTAGAACTGGGAAATTTTACCCAATTCCCGACGTATTCAGCAGACATTGCTCCCTGTGAGTAACACTTGTTCCGGTCGATGCAAACAGCCCTGGCACAGTAGCACTTCACTTCATGTGAAAACGTCAAAATATGTGTCGATGACTATGGATCGTCTCAAAACCACAAGGAATCTTTCCTTCGGGTTATTCGTTTATTGCCAAATCCATCTGATCAAATCCATCTCATCAGGCATGTGCTACCGGACTACTGTGCGATTTGTATATATACTTTCGGTCGTGACGCGACAGTACCAATGAATTACAAGAACTTAACTCGAAATATCGATTTTATATTAAATACATGTGGCGTGAGCTTAATTTGCGATTTCTTTGAGTTGCTCTGGAACGCCACAGTCCTTTGTTTCAGACAAAAAGGTCGGAAATTTATTTGTCGTTTTACTGTCGTTTGTAAATTTATTTACTTGTCGTTTTGGAATTTTTTCACATGTAATCTGCAGCTTGAACGGCAGCAAGCTGCAGATTACATGCGAAAAAATTCCGTTCAACGTCTCTAGGCTTTAATTCATATGGATCCTAGTTTCTAATTGCTTTTGAATTTTTCAAAGTGTATATGTTACGGTTGAAATCCGAAATCGGCGAATGTCGACATTTACCGGTAAATGTGTAAATTTACCAAAATGTGAACCGAAGTGTACCGAAATCCATAAATAGATTCTATATAATCCGTTCCTACATGCGGCACGCAGTGCAACATGTTTGCTTATCCCGGCTCCTACGTCCCTCGAAGTTAAAATCTAAAGCCCCTCGGAGCGGGCTTTACCGAAGTCGTTAGCCTTTACAATTCTAAGTAATCATTCTAGGGTCTGCTACGAAACCATTTTTTAATAAATAAATTAAAGAGTAAATGTGAATATAGCCTAAATTTGCAGGTAAAAGTAGATTGAACATACATTTACCAAAGGGATAGGTAAATGTTAATTTACCGGTAAATGTCGACATTTTATGCATGGCTAATATCTCCATTAATTTATTTTTAAATGGTTGCTCAACATAAGGTTAATGCTGTCATATCTTCCTTAATAAATAAAACGGCTGGTTTAATAATATAGAGAGCTGTAGTATTGAACCATGGACATACGAATTTGGTATGCATTAAATTATGTTCGGATATATCCTAAAATTTCTTGAAGTTTGAAATAATGTGAGTAATCCAATTTTCGACCATAACGATTCGAACACGGAAAAACATTCGTTTTGGTCGTTTAAACCCGCTAATCGTAAGAAAAACGCCATTCAACGTCTCTTGGCTTAAACTCACATGGAATCCAGTTCCCTTGCTGATGAATTATTCAAAGTACATGCAAACAAGTGATGAATACTTGTATAGAACTGCAAGATCAACCTACGATCAATATATGAGATATACTTATACAATCAACAATTTTAGCTTTTTACTGCGTTCCTTTGATTCAATGTCAAAATCACCACCATGTAACCATGACCAGAAAGATAGTTTTTTTATATAAGCTTTTTGCATTTGCTTCTATAAGCACAACGCTAGTATACAAATATCCTCACAGGACGACTTTAAATAAGATCGAAAGGAATAGCGTTGACAGTCAAATTACATTTCACCAAGATTTTTTGACATTTTCCGTACATCTTTGTCAATGCTTCAAAACCAGACTACTGAACGAATTTGTACCATCGTTATGGTAATATGATTCCTATATATATTTACCAATTTTGATGTGGCAACACGATTCGGCCTTATGTTGAAAGTCCGCAACTCCAAGTTAGAAAACATCGGGGCTTAATTATGTTTTTGAAAGTGAATTCAATACTGAATTTTTAAAGTCGAGAATTGAAATGTAATGAATTTTGTAAAATATTATCTGGCAACACTATTTTTTCACAATGAAAAAAGGAAACAATCCTTCTTTAATTTTAACAATTTTACTTTGGTGTAAAATCATTTTTTACAAGCATTTCAAATCAAAACCAATTACTTTTGACTAGTCTGCAAAAAAACCAACTTACTATGTGAAGAAAGCTTTCTTGAAATAGAAAAGTTCACAGTACAATCAAAACAAACAAAGTTCTCATTAGATAAGCTTTACTTTGGCAATGGCAAAATATTTCAATAAAGTTCCATTAGAGTTGACAAGTAATAAAATATTTTAAATTGCTGAGCCCTCTGGGCTTTGAAAATTGAAAACAAAATGGAAACCATTGTTAGATGATACAGAATGTACAAGATAGGTATGTTGCATCAACGTTTAAAAAATTCAGATCATATAGAAAACGGGAATCTTACAACGAAAATCGTGTTCATTTCCAACCTAGTCATTTGTAATCGACTTATAAATGAGCTTTCACTGATATGTGTTAGAAAATAGCATCTTTTGAATTCATTTTACATTAAAATATTGTTAAAGTTTATAAGTTTTTGAAAGCTCAATTAACAATTATAAGTTATAAAACCACCAAATATAGTTTCGATATAGTCTGAAAAGTGATCACGTTGTATCAGATAACCCTATAGTGGACTCTGAAAAACTTTACTCGGCATGAAATGAACCAAAAAATTGGGGTTCATATAATCCCATTCTCGTCAGAACTGAATTATCTGGGGATCTAGTTAGAATGAAAGAATACTTGGCAAAAACGAAATTCAATGAAGCATGTAACGTTATCTGGAAATATAAACAGTCATTTGTTACGTACCTCTACGATGACTAACACGATCAAATTTGGGTAGACAGTAATCGGCAATGGGAGGTTCTTTTTCGTAGATTGTCTCGATACGTACAAACACATCGTGTCCTTTCTTCAACTCAACGTGGTTTACATCACCATCAACCATTAAAAGAACTTAATTCATTCCATACTTAATTATTTATTACAAAGTACATAAAGGTTCATAAGAAGTTTTAGTTAATAAAAAAAAATGAACAATAATTACGTAATTTTAGAGAAAAAAATGAAAATATATATACTTAATTCCAAGTGGAGATTCAAGTAGAAAAAAAAACAGATAAAATTTTATAAAAAAAAATATGAAAACTTACCATAACCTGCCGAGAGTACTCTAGGAGCTATGGCTACAAAAAAAATTTATTTAATAAAAAAAAACCCTTCACCTATCGATACTTTTTTTTCCACTTTGATATTCCACACTTTAAATTAAATTATTATTATTAACAAACAATACTAAATTCTTTCTAAAATTACAAACTATAGACTACAAAAATTTTAATTAATTTTTTTTTTTTTTAATATTTTTGCACTTTTTTTGACATATTCAGTCCATAATAAAGTTTCAAGTACACTCAAAATTAAATATGGCGGTTTTTTTTCAACAACCATGTGCGTATTGGGGTTATTCCAATCTGGTATATCCGTTTATCCGTAACATGTATGAATCAACAAGCTCTCTGTGAGGCGTTATACGCTCAATTCCTATACACCATATATGTATAGATATATGTGTATATCTATGTATATAGATATATAAATATATATATCTTTCAGATATATTCAATAATTTAATTCAATCATCTGAATGAAACACTCGCGATTAATATTCTTGTCTTTTAATAGTGACTTATCACTTTTTTTTCAGTTTATGTAATTATGGTTTTGGTAAATTCACAGATTTTTATTTTTTTATAATATATATGCTTTACATATAAAGCCTCACAAGAAAATGAATTTTGTAAAATTTTGTAAAATATATTTTTTTTTTTCATAAAGACCTATATATAAGATTTATAGTATGTACTCGAAGTATATGTACAATCATATTTAATACATAGACCGATGGTCTATTACATAGACCCATACACCTATATGAATCTATAGGTATATAATAAAAATGCATTTCAACCTGTACACACAATTTAGGCGGAAGAAAATTCAATCATCATGAAGATTATGACTAATACATTATTATATTGTATATTGTATATACTTCCCAAAGATTTAAATTCATTATATAGCTGTATATATGTATATACCCGTATCGAGAACCTCAACGATACACTATGTAAATTATATTGCCGCAAACGACAACAACAACACAAGATTTTTAAAAGTACAAACATCGAGTCGAAACAAAAGTTATCATTAAAAATCATATGTGCTTTTCGATATCCGTAACACATTTTGTTAATAGTGGAGTTTTAAACCCACACGTGTGTTCTGGCTATCAGACCTCTTAAATGACTTCAAAAACTTGTTTGTCTGGGTATTGTGGGCGATATGCAGATTATACCCACTACAGCTGACTTGTGAGCCTGCTCACATGCCTTTGGACATTTTGATGTCGAACCACGTATTCGGGAAGTTAGTTCATGTAATTATTACCGGAAAGCACAAATGGGACTACAGTAGTTCATCCTACCTCTCCGATGACGATAAGATGATTTTTACTGAATGATCGACATGATGTAACTAGACTGTATTTGGGTTATATGTGATAAATCCTAAGGTTGAATTATCCTTGTCTCTAAGGCGGAAATGGCTGCAATTTTAAGACTAGCAGTATATACAAAATCAATATTATATACAAATTACAGAGATTGTCCTTTCTGATAGTCAGACTGATCTAAAGGCGATTGAATCCAATACTATTTTTTTGGAAACATGTTTTGGAGGCGGTTGTTGCACTGAATCGAGTTGAATGAAGTTAAAATATTCTGGATACCCAGTCACTTATGGGGGGCTTGACCTCATTCTAGGAGTGACGGTATTATCTCTTAAGAGAAATATCGACTGATACTTGTCCCATCTCTTCTGAACCAGAATCTTTTTTGAAACAATAAATCAGTAAAGATTCTTGTTTATGGTAATGGCACTTGAAGGATCTTGCTGGACATTCTCTCAGGTCATTGTTCCCTAAAAAGTCACATGTTTCGAAAGAAAATTAGGAATAACCATCCTGTCGGTCACGATTCCCATTTGAGAATCAACTGACGACCCTGAAGTTACCACATATCTTGGGCAACATTTGAAGACCACAAGAGATGTCACAAAAAAGGTTATTAAGTCGGACTCCCTTTCCATTTTAGAGAGACTACATCTTTTCACAGGATTGAGCTTAAATTAAGAAAACACTATTATAAAGGCCTTTACAGACTCACATATTAAAAATATAATTCCAAATGTTACACCATTTTGCGAGTATAGGAATCCAATCACCAGATCTAATAAACATAAACGAAATTAACCAAACATCAAATCCTCAAATTCAATAAATTATCCAACCATATAGTTGTAAACCATATACTAAGTAGTATAGAGCTTTTACTTTATAAATTTTCAAACAGAGTTAATTAAAAGCATAAAACATAATCATGAATACTAAGCATAAATCATAAGAACTCTCTTGTGGTTTATGTGCGATGCCCAAAATACATAAAATATTCAACAAAAATCATGATTATTAATAATATTATGGATGTATACAGTTGAACAAGCCAAACATAATGCCCAACTAATTTTCGAACTCACATTCTCGCTCTTACATGATTTATATAAACCATATACACACACATCATTTAAAGGGTAAACAATATTGGGGTGAGCTTTTTATCCCAGCATTTCAAATTTATATATCTTTTATTATTATTATACGATTACGATTATTGTGATTACTTATATATTATGTATATATATATATATATATATATATATATATATATATATATATATATATATATATATATATATATATATATATATATATATATATATATATATATATATATATATATATATATATATATATATATATATATAGATGCGCTCTAGCAATAATAATAGAAATATAATAGGAAATCCACTAATAAAACTGAAAATCGAGGTCATCCTTTCAATTCGAGATGTTTTTGTGGGTGGTAATATACTCGTCCATATATAAGACGAGCGAACTATATACATAGGGGATTAGATTTTAGTGCGGTCAAACCATATAAAAGTACATTTACAGTTATATCATTGCTCTATATATACAAAAGGTTTTTTTTATTATATTGCTCATCCATCAAATATTAAACGAATTTGATGTATCGTCTTAAGAAATCAATTTCATACAAATCACTTAACAAATTTTTTCACTCAAATATATTTACTTACCCCGACTTATACATATTGTATATATCATACAAAAGTGATACATTGTCAGTATGAAGAGCAAAAAAAAATCGTTACCGATATAAAGAAGACATTTCACAAAACAGTTCATTTTGTAAAGATATCATATTGTATCTCCCATTCCCATATGTCACTTGAGATTCTCTCTTATATATATCTATATGTTGTATGCACGAATTACATTCATTACAGTATTTTAATTACACAGTAAAAAATAAATTGAATTTTCAATAGAAATTTTGGTAACTTTGTAGCGTAAATTTAAAAATTGTCTATAATAAAGCAAGATAATATTATTTTTACACACATTCTTATGTAAAATATATTATTCTTGTAATATTCAACAGGACTTTAAAATTGGAAGATATTTACTGTAAAACTACATACATATTCTTTTATTATTCCTATTTTTTTCAAATTTGAGAGAAATTAATGTAACCAAGAACTATTGCATGTAAAATTTTGTGAATTCCGTAAGTTTACAAACCAAAACCGCAATAAATTGATTTTATTCGTTGCGATATACTTTGCTAATCTATTACAACGTTATTATATATAAAGTATTACTATCAAATCCAACGTCTGATTTGTCGGATATCTCAAGGGCCTAGACTAATAATCGTGGTCGGAGAGAAATGTCTGAATCGCCGTTTTGTAGGTTTGGCTGGGCATTGTGGAAGCTCTATGCCTACCATATTCACATAAGTATTTTCATGCAAAATCTTTTTTTAGGGTTTGATTGATTAAAATTACGCAATAGTTAAGGTAAAATTGCACGTTTTGTTATGTACAAATTTTCGAAGTTCATAATATTACAGGGGTTTCATGCTAAATTACATTCTTTTAACCTTAAATCTGCAAACTTCCTGCAAAATTATAAGTTTTGTTATTTAAATATTACATGATCTTGAGCAAATTTATGATTTATAGTATTTAATTTTAATAATTATTTTTTATTTGTATGTGAATGTAATTTTACGTGATAAAGCTTGGCAATTTTGCCCACAAGTTAATTCACGTAATATTCAACCGAAATTTTTTACTGTGTACAACGTACGTTTATAGTAGATAGAATATGAAACGATGTGTGTTCAAATCTTATAAATTCAAATTTTGTAAGACAACGCGATGAATATAAATTTGCTCTCGAGATCTTGAGATACACATCTTGAAATAGCAATATTTAACTTACACATTCTTTAGCATTTGTTTTGTGTGGTTTTTTAAGACGAGTCACAGTATTTCATCATACTTTCAGACAATTGGGAAATTGTGTTTACACTTTTTACATTTTTTATGTAAATTACGTAAAAAGCAGCGTAAATTACATAAAACTTAAATTACATGTAAAAATCGAAAACAATGTCATTCGGAGTGCCATCTATTTAAATTGTTAATTATTTAAATGAAAAAATTTTACACAGTTAAGTATTTTAAAAATTCTATTCATAAAATAGTTAGTAAGTTTTTTAACAGATGGTGTTTTAGTTACAGTAAGATTTAAAAAGAGATGGCGCCTCATTTTTTTTTATATAATATCGTTTTTGACATATAGAATGTAAAAAATAACCTTATGTAAAACAACGTTCAGTGATTTTACAGGGTAATGGTCAATACACTCAGACATTCTTGGGAATAGACACCGTAAAAAGATTATCAGATCTGCTGTTTAGTACATAAGATTAAAATAACTTTCCAAATGGCTACTCAGGCGGAAATGAGACATAATTTCAGCCAGCTTACTAACAGGGTGGATAAACTGGGAGATAATTCCAAGCCATCAAAAAAAATAGATCACTGCAACATTCATATCGAATGCTTATGGACTTAATGTAAGTGCCCAAGAACTAGATGTATTTCTAAGAACCAAACACATAGATGTAGCTTTAATATCAGAGAGACACATTACCGAGAAAACCTTTTTCAAAATTTCGGGTTATAGATCCCATTGGATATTGCATCTTAGTGATTAACCATTAATCATGGTTGTGTGGAACTAAGTTTAGGGACAGCTTACTGTCCACCAAGACATAATATCATGCGAAATCAATATTTTTTATAAACTTGGACGAAGGTTTATTATAGGAGGTGACTACAATGTGAATCATACTTCGTGGGAATCTCAATTCATTCCTTAGTGCAATAGAAATGTCAGGTTGTGAATATCACATAAGACAACCTACTGGCCTACAGACATCAACAAGGATCCTGATTTGATTGACTTTTATATCTCGAAAGGGGGGACCTTTCATCACATTGAAGTCGAAGATATTGACGCCTTACTTCCGATGACACGTCGGTATTAATGACTCTGAGTACGTAAGTCATAAAAATGAAAATGAAACTTAACCTTAAATCTACAAGATAAGTAAAATAATGCCACAAAATTACTGCCAATTGCTCGAGTTGTATCTCTCCAATTGAGAGTTTAGCGTATATCATGGAGAAACTCCAGCCATAGCCAGGGATGCACAAGGGTAGAAAATTAGTGCGTATCCAATTTCTACTTTACATACTTCCGTTTTATCGACATCGGAAAAAACTTTTATCGGAACTTTTACTGATGATACAAAATGCTGCTGTAGCAAGTGAATCACAAATTCAAGCAGTTAAATAAGTAAACGCCTTATCTACGAGTCGATAATTTAACCAATTTGAACGTATGGCATCTAACTCTCGGGTTGCCAAGTAACAAAATGGTTCCTCGAATTTTGCAGAACGACTCCTTTGTATAGATTTCATCTCAACTATGTTCGTGTTATATCGGGGTCTGCGGCCGGCTCATGTTCAAATCGTCTTCTGATGTTGGTTTTAATGAGTGTTATAGTTCTATATTTTTTGTTCTTGCCTGACCAGAACGATTATATCATGCTTCTCTGAAATTTGTACAGGAACACCTGAAGTTTTTGTATAATTGTTTGCCAGTGTACCCATGTTTCACACCATCCATTCGACAAAAAGGATACCGTTTTTGCTACACCTCATCGTATACAGAATTTCTCAACCTCACCGGTTGGCGTACTATTTGTTAGTGGATAGTCTCATGATGTATAGAGTATGGTATGTTAGGTTAGGTTAGGTTAGGTTGAGTGGCTGCTACAGCACACTTAGACCGGAAACGGTCCGTTGTGATACCACAGGATCTTACTCCCCTTTTACCAAGTAGTATGGTATGTTACTTATGTTAATTTTGAAATCAACTTCTTTGGTGTGATCCGATAGCTTAGGTATTTTCTACCGCATCTTGCCATGGCTATGTGTTAGCAATCAAATTAGCGTAACAATTGGTTTCTTCTTATCATCCAATTAGCAAAGTGCCTTTCAGATTGCGTTTTGACTGATTGAGTCAAATTCACATATTTAAAGTGTTCTATAATGATACGTGTAGTGATGTTGATATGATTATGTCGATATGATAATGTTGAATTACCTATCATAATCCCTTAATTTATAGCATTGAAACAGAATCCGGACAGTTATCTGGTGAGCTTTAGGGACTTTTACGAAGTAACGAAGAATAAAAGTATAGAAACCTATCTATTTCAGCTAATCATGAAAAGTTAATCTTGTGTCCAATTAAGCTAGGCCCAAATACGCCAAATCATGTGTTTTTATATCATATCATACCTAAACACATCTTAGTGTTAAATCAAAAGTAAAGGTTATATCCAAGATAGTGGTGTAGCCATATATGAACAACGATACTAGCAGAATTATTGTGTATCCCAACAAGTATTTACAAGTAGATGGAATGGTATATAGATTCTGATTATTTTAAGTCACTGATATTTAGAAGGTCTGACCTCAGTTTCAATCATAAAACCAACTGAAAACAATTGAGATTTGTCTTTCAATGCATAACTTTCTATTATTTGAACTTTTAAAGCTTCGTAATTCTTAAATATTGAAAACGGACATTTCTACAATCTTGTATTATATAACATATCAAAATACGACATAGGACCAGTTGGAGTATCGAGCCACTAAGGTACCACGAGGCGTAAAATTTCAAATAGATAGGATGTTGAATCACGCGAGGTCGCCAAACGAACAATCGAATCGTTTGATATGACTGCGAAAAGTTGTTCTTCAATATACACGTACATCAACCATCTCATTTGTTCCATATGGAATCGCTCCATCACTAATCGATTGAGATTTCACGTATTTTAAATTTCATTAGTATAAGAAGTTGTCGGGTTTGGTGATTGGGGTATTCTATACACAGCAAACCGAACAATTATTTGATGTAAAATTAAAGGCCGAGCTCACTGAACTGAATTATAGTGAAAATAGTCTCTTGAAGTTCGTAAATGATTATATTCCACCTAAAATATTTCGGCTACATAAAAACATTATTCGGTAACCGGTTTACATCCTGAATCTCATGTAATCTGAATACGAAACAATTTTGTCCGACCTCATCGAGAATATATCTTAACAAAATACGACTTAAAACTGTCGCCAGTTGGCGTATATCTCTTCGTACCATTTTTCAATGTGATATGCACTGAGACTTAGTTAAACACTTTGATGCTAGAACATTTTGATACAACTGAATATGGCGGAGTACAATTGCCTATACAAATCCAACAACCTTTTAATTTTCGGAATTTTTTTCAGACACATTTTTTAATCGATCCAGGAGCTGATGTCTCGGTCTTGACGGCTCGCTTTATCAATAATCCGTAGTTTGACTTATTCAGTTAATTTGTAGCCAACGGCTCCAAAGTAAACGCTTCAAAATATCGGAATCAAAATATTAAAATTCGACATTGAACTGCGTCACGAGTTAGTTGTTGCTGAAGTGTCTATGCCTATCATCTGCTTGGATTTTCTCAAGAACACCGGTTTGTTCGTGGATATACAAAGACAAAGACTTATTGATCCGTTAACCTGTATTGCACTGCACGATGCACTGACGTCAAACTTTAGTCCTATACGGTTTCTAGGATCGAAAAGTCAGCAACAGACCCAGTGTCTTCAAAATTATTTCCAAATTTCCTTCGATTACATGTAAACTACGACGACTGAATCCTGACAAACTAATAATAGTGAAGACAGAATTCTAACACATACATTGAAACTCGGGATTTGCAGATCTAGTAGTAGACCTTGGCCCAATCCATTACATTAAGTGTTAAAACAGAATATAGTGTAGAGACCTTGTGGAGATTTCCAAGCACTTAGTCGGATTACGATTCTGGACATTTGTCCAATTTGAGTCGTATGTCCTGAATTTGAGGTTTTACATTTTTATGTAAAGGTTGAATAAATTTGAATTTTGTATAAGAGTAAAAATTACTTCGACTTGGATAAGTGAGATGATAAGCGAGCTGTAGATAAGTGTTTTCCACCATCTTCGTTTGTTCACCATCTCATTTCTTTCGTGTGGATCTCGGCATCTCAAAGCAATTGCCATCTTCCGAAACATATATTTCAAAAGTGGAAAGTTCTGAGATTTCCTGATCAGGCTAATAATCAACTGAACACAAAACATTTGTCATTAAATGTAAGGTCGAATTCACAGAAAAGAGTGTTGTTATAATCCGCATCTAACTGATTTGGGCCACCATAAAAACATTATTTGTTTATTATTAAGGATTCTTTGATAGTCGGTTCACATCCTGAATCTGTAGGATCTGCCATAAACTCTTATGTTACCTTAACACGAAACTATTTAGTCCGAAGCTAGTCAACATTTCATTATGATATACCCCTCAGGTCTTCTTATTATTTTAGCATGTTCCTCATTAGAAAATGTTCAAAAATTAATCGGTCGTCTTTCCAGGCAATTCAATTACAAATCTGCTAAGATTACGTAAATTTTTATAAAACAATCAAGTTCAATTCATGCAATTCAATTTCAAATCAGTCAACATAAATTATTTGTTATACATCGCGCACATAACGTGTTTAAACCAAATCATTTTTCACAATTTCCAAAATTGATTTATGAATGATGACGGTTATATTTTTCCAATAAATGTAAATGTTCCAGAACATTGACTAAAACATTTCGCATGCTAAATCCGTTACACGTGGATTATCACCTGGATATCGTATATACTAACGATAGTTTAATGTTCTCTTCGAACATAACGATATTCCTCCTATAGGAAGATATACCATACAAAAATCCGATGAATTATTGATGTTTCATCTATTCTATGTACTATACTGTGTATATGTATGTATAAGGTGTATGATTTCCCTGCACATTATATAATTCGAAAAAAAAATTCCGAGTCAGCATTTTTATCAAATTTTCGATGTAATATAAATTTTCCATGTAATTTATTTCATCAACGGCAATATAAAGTGACTGATATATCTGCTGTTTATACACACACACACACTCGTATATTAGGGGGTGTTACTTTAATTTAATGACGGCACAAATTCTTTAGTTCCCTACACCAAATGTTATTTATCAACTGTGAAATATATACTATAAGTCTTTATAATATACAAAACGACAATACGACAAGCCAAGAAGATGACAAAGTCGTTATATATAGTCTATTGAATTAAAGTGAGTTAAAAAAAATGTTAATGCCAACGACCGATTGCTGTACGAAGACTTTCATCGACCACTGTTTGTATACGACTATATACACAAATTAATTAATAATTTATCGGTTTTTTTCATTGATGTTATGATTTATGTTTATTTTTTAAAAGCATAGAGTTTTTTAGCACCAGATTTTTCAATTAAAAATACATTTATTTTATGACCAGTAAGTCTGGCCGAACGAGTCTACGCAATTGATGATTGAAGTGTATATGCAACGCATATGTGTATGTATACAACTGGTAACCATAATCCACATCCGTTCCGTTCCGTCCCGTCCCGTCCCGTTCCGTTCCGTTCCGAGTTTAATCCGTTTTATTTCGTTCATTGATAGTAACAAATTTTACAAAAAACGGAACGGAAACATTTTTTGAGCCGTAAATGTTTACATAAACATGTTTATTAAACAACATGTCCATCCAATATTGAGTACAATGATTTTAATATACTTTCTTAAGATGTCTGTAACACATGATGATGAAGTAATATTAAGAGAGAGAAAGAAAGAGAGTGATAGGTAATGTTGTTCTATTTATGCAGAAAAAAATTTCGAATTTTATTATTCTTTAGGGGAGGAAACGGAAACAATATTACCTATCCGGTATATAAATGTATAGCATGTATCATGTTCATGTACAAATATCGGAAATAATTTCATATTTTATTATATTTACAATTTCATTAATTTTATTTGCATTTTATACTTGAATACTTGTCTACTGGTGTGTAGGATTTTTAAAAATACAATGGGGTCGGCACTCAAAGTGTTATCGCTATAGCAACCAAACAACGCATGATAGCGTCATAATTCGAACGTAACAGTTTGATGTTTGAAAATCACAATCATGGAACTGGTTGAGTGAAATAAAGGTGAACATTCAGAAACAGCAACATCACCATAAACGGAACTGGGAGAGATCAACATAATCCTCGACAAAGCGCAGTGAGAACTGCCTGGAAAAAGCAACGATGTTTAAACTCTTTAGAATTTACACTTGTGTTTACATCAGTGATGGTTTGAGTTTCGGTGACTACCACAAGACTCTCAGTTATCATTTCATTGTATAGTTTGTAAAGGTTAATCAACCAATCAACAGTGAAAGATTTAAAACGTTGGTTTGGTACCTTATAGGCACGACCACAATTTAGTAGAAACCTTTGGAGGTTTCAAAAAGATTCTGCACTATCCCACTGTTAATCCCATCAAATGTTTACATGAAAAAGTTCCCATCGCTTCACTACTTCGGAACAATTTAAACCATATTCATCGAACCTCTCCCGGCCAAAAAGTGTTAACTATACTGTTGAAGCCTTAAAAATTGCTCTTTGCCAAAAATGGGGCAGAATATCATCAAACCACATTCGTGCAGCAGGATGTGCATCTTCAGACCAACTCTTGCGAAACTACTCCTTATTTAGGCGCTAATTAATACAGTAGATACCAATTTCTTAGTTAAAATGTCAATTACTCAGTGGAAAGAGCTAAAAAACTATCTCTTCTGTCTGTATTCTAGAGTGTTCAATCAAAGGCTTTGACTATATGGCACATAAGGTAGATCATAAAATTGATCAAATAATTTTCAATGAAAAAAAAATTGATCTGATCCTGGTCACTTGGTGTCTTGAATTATTTTCATTTTTTCGTTGCGGTCAAGACCACAGTCACTGGATAATCGCAATAACTATTCTTCTTGTCCTCTCTGACGTGTACAAGAATTCAAATCATAGATTCACAATAAAGTGTGTAAGGGTCACTTTTTATTAAGTTTAGGGCTGATACAATCCCACATCTTGGACAGTCTGACAATAACGCACAGTTAATTGATAACAAAATATACGTCAAGCCGATCTATTTACAAGCCAAAATCAATGGTGTTAAAGAACTTCTGAATAATATTCGTCGAAAGATATCTTAGCCAAAATATCTTAATAGTGCATACACCGTCGAAAATGTCGTGGTCAAAAGGTACTAGGTTAGGTTAGGTTGTTGTTAATGCTATCGCACACTTAGACCGGCGATCGGTCCTTTGTGATACCACTCTATGTACGGCTATAGGTCCGAGTTTTTTTCGTAGTACCATCTGCGCATTGCATCGCTCCATGTCAGCCTATAGTACTGACATGGAAGATGGGTCGGCCCATGGAGTCTAAACACGACAGGGGATCCAGATATATCTTCATTTTTCACACCGATTGCACCGCCCAAACGATCGAAGGTGAAAAACCCATTTGAATCTTGCCCCGAATCGGGATTCAAACCTGGTACCTCCCGCTCCAACTTCCGCAGCTTTAACCGCTGCGCCACCTGGGCGGTTTACACAAAGGTACTATCAGACAAAACTTTTTGAACTTTGGTATCGAATTTTGTGGAACACATTCCAATTAACTGGTTGAAGTAATCAGAGAGAGCGTTTTGCAGAACCCAAAAGTATTGTTTCGTGGCCGCGCTTATCATTTTGGCATCAATGAATGTTTAAGATTTGCATTTGTTTGATGATTTGCATTTGTTTCTGTATAAAGTAATTTGTGAACTGTGAATTTATTAACACGCAGATTATTGCCGACAGACCATCCATATGTCGCTTGAAAAACAACTTAACAGCCGGTCGAATGGTTGACACTCAACCTAACTTTTACTAATTTAATGACCGACGAAACTCAAATCACACTCTCTGGTGGCGTTAATAAGCAAAATTGCCATATTTGGAGAACGTGAGATCCATGACAAGCCTTTTGATGACCAGAAATAAGCTGTCCGCGCAAAAGTCATATTTTTTCAGACAAAACGAGACAGCACATGGAAATCGATAACGGATGATATTGGCCCATTGTCTGCCATAATCTGTTTTCAACAGACGGTACGCCATGACTTACGGAAAATCAAACAATTTGGTTTCTGCAACAAAAATTCCCTGGACGTCTGATGTCATGGAGACGCGGCATTAACTGGTCACCCAGATCTCCAGATTCGACTCTTCAGAATTTTGTTTACAGTCTTAGGTCAAAAACGCACAGCACACGCCATCACGACTCAGACGATTGACAAGTTCAAAGCAAATAATCGTGCGGAAATTATCGCTATACCGCCCGGGGGACCAGTCAAATTGCCACTGTACAGATTTGATCCTTTTAATCGTAGATCCATTCTGTATTGCATCCATGTGGATTGGCCTCTTTTGAAAATGTGGGAACCATATAAAGATGTAATAGTTCACATAAACCAAAGGATTCAGATGGTGTTTAATCTCTTTTCATATCGTTTCTATCGAACACGATCCCTACTACAAGTTGACTTACGAATCGTTTATGGGCCCAATAGTTATTCTTTGGCAACAGATTTGCACACAACACCATCACCTCCATAATGTAAAAGATATTTGAATGAGGACGCTCGGAATTTACATTATAGCAGTCGTGTTGTTCAAACAACATCAGCTGTCAAATTTCTTGTCGATCATTGAGCAGTGTAAAGGAAACCTCCATGAAAGGTTATAGTGTTGAAAAATGTATGCGAATCACAAATTTTATTTTCAAAAACAATGCTTTGTTTGTAAAACGTTCCGCCGTTTTAGCTAGACCGTGTGTTCTCTGGTTAGGCTATGCAACCGTTAAAAATATTGAAAAGAAATTCTTCGAATTTGGGCGAAACTAATTGAAGAAAGAAATGCGTCCCAAATAAGCCACTGTTTGTTGATGATATGTAACTAATTGGATGGCGCTACGCGTCAGTCGTCACACCACTCGTGATATTTTGTGAACTGGCTATTTAAGGCTAAAAAAATTTTTTTTTGTCTACGTCAAGTTTTATTTGGATAGAGGGCGCAATGTTGCAATAACAAAAACTAAGTTGGTGACAAAACTGATCCTTGAGGGACTCCGGCATTTGGTCAGTGTGTCGTTGATGATCTGCAATTTAGCACAACGTTGAGCTTTCGGTATTTGAGAAAGCTTTGTATCCACTTGATGGTCATCGAATCTTAGCCGTATGCCACAAGTTTACAAACGAGATTCTCATGTCAAACCTTGTCAAAAGCCTTGGATATACCCAAAAGCGATTGCAAAGGCTTCTTCGTGTTGCTCAAGGGTGAGATTTCATTTGTTTACAACAAATGTCATGAGATCGGTGAAACCATGTTGAAGCCATGTTGTTTATCTGAAATTATTTTATAAATCTCAAGATAACTCACCAGTTGTTGGTTAATGCATTTCTCAAAAACTTTAGCAACGGCTGACACAATTGATATTGATCGGTAGTTTGAAGGGTCAAATTTATCGCAACCACGTTTAAGAACCGGTTGCACCATCGCACTCTTTCAGGCGTTCGGGTATTTACCTTGCTTATAAGAAAGGAGAAAAATTTTAGTTAATATTCGAACCAAGTCACTGGCAAACTCCTTCAATATTCGAACAGGAATTCCGTCAGGTCCGATGGCCTTATTTATGTCCATTGTCTTCAGGTTCCTGAAGACAATTTCCTCCGAGATGTTGACAGGATCCATTTTGAAACCACAATACGGAATTGATGGAGGTGTAATTATTAGCCTAGTTAAAATGTCATAGACGCCTTGGCTGCTGTCTATATTCTGGTGGTGTTGCGACAGATAGTTTTACTATTATCAGGTTGTGATCAGAATTTCCAATTCCAGCATCGACACGCGCTTCCATGAAATGCGGAATTGTTGTAAGACAAAGATCCAGACTATGACTGCTTGTAGAATTTTGACATTCAAATGTGGAATCACTAACAATCTGCGTAAGGTCATGCGAAACAGCAAGTCACTACGTCTGACGCCCAGCACAGTTCGTATTTTGGTGATTCAACCATTCTTTATGGTGGGCATTACATAAAGTCACCAACCATAATTAATTCGCAGTAGGGATGTTGATTGCGAATGTCATCACATTTGTCTGACAAAACCTCGAAGAAATTCATTCGATATAGTTTCTGGCTAATATGTAATAGCACTAGTATGTCGGATCTGCGTGATTCGAGATGTTTATGTGCGCAATTTTTATTAGTCACGAGTCCACGGACATTGGCAAAATGGATGGTGTGGCTATCAATTGTATCTTTACGAGGATTATTGCAAACACATTTCGATTGATTATCGGGTATATTACACAAACATGTTTTATAAAGTATATCTGCATTATACGCCAGTGTGGGACACGGTAAATGAAATTTTATAGATTTGTGCTTTCAACCTGTTTTGATTAACGTATTATCATCGACTTCATGCCTAATATAAGCTAAGTAAATGTATATTTTCTAAAAATTTCCAATATTACGATTCCAGAACTCCGTAATAAAGCTTTATGACACAGTTGAACTTGGGGATAGTCAATTATATAAAAATTTCATTTTCAGCAACGTAAACCAAATTTTAATTACGGATATGATATAACCTTTTGTAATTAAGAAAACTGTTGGCTATACACAAAAAAAAATTTATATTTTGTATAAATTGCAAACCACAACAAAAAATTTTAAACCACAATGAATGGTTAAAAGAGAGTACATCTATATATATATATATATATATATATATATATATATATATATATATATATATATATATATATATATCATAGATGGTCAAGAAAGTTTTGGTAAAAAAAAACTAATTAAGATATTAATCTTCTTATGTATTCAATTTTAACTAAACCTGATTAAAATATCAACGTGCGGGGGACGAGTGCGTACAACCCTATATATAAGAGTTAAATCGTTTATAATACTTTCTACAAATAAAAAATACTAATTATTTGACTTACCCTTGTTCGTCCCAACAACAACGCGTCCATTTCACACTCGGGCACCCCTGGATGAGGCGATGGACCACTTATCACAGCTATAGGAGCATTCGAGGGTGCGTCACATGCACCGTCTGGCATTTTTTACCATATAACAAATCGTTATAAGAAAAACTACCTCCCCCACTACCCCGTTGTCTTATATTATGAGATTTGTATCAAAAATATAGATTTTTTGTTTTTTATTTATTTCACTTCTTATGTTTATTTGTTTGCCTTATTTATTCAATTTAAAACATTTATAATCATTGTGCTAGTTTTTTGTTTTTTTTTTATGTTGTTTTGTTTATTCTATTCGTTGTATAAAATATTATAATCAATGTTGGCGTTTCCTTTATTATCAAGGATGTTATATATAAATGATAGAACAGGATTAAGATTTGGTTCTTTTGTTTTTAACAGAATAAACAAAATATTCTTTTGTTTAGTATTTAATTAAATAAATTCGGATTAATGTTACGGTTAACTATGGGTACAGTAGTTGGATATGTGGCTTGGAGGTTGGTTTAATAACTAATTCTAGTTCGTTTAGTATAAAACTGATATATAATTTTAATGATATTCAATATTTTAATTATGTATGTGTATAAAAAATATATTTTTATTTATATTTTGTGCACAAAGTTAAAAAAAATTTATAAATAAAATGTTTTGTCACTTCCTATAAAAAAAAATAAATAAAAACAGATTTATATAATTAAACCACTCAGAGCATTCGAAAATCAGATGGCATAATAAAGATCACACACAAAATTTTCTTTATACTACCACCAACACTCTAATGAAATTAAAATATGATTTTTAATTACAACAACAATTTCTATCTCCATACAACATTAATATTTATCACAACTGAATTTTCATCTCACTCACATCTTTTCATTTTTTGTGTGTTTTATTATTTTGTAAACAAAAATAAAATTCACAAATTGAAAATAATTAAAAAACAAAAATTTCAGCATGGAAAATATTATAAAAAAGAAGTCAAGCAAATAAATAATCCACTTAAAAAATACACCTCGATTAACACGGCGTGAACTAATTATTATGAGTTATTTTGCTGCCACAACCAAATTTATTGGGGAAACACATAATTTTCGATTCGATTTATGACGTAAAAAATAAATTATAATTTTTATTAATTATTAGCCAAGTTTTGATAATAGCCCCCGGCCATAATGAGTTTGTTTTTTCTAAATCTTTAATTATTATTTGTATTTGAAGAAATATTTATAGAGCATTGTCAGTTCTATAATTGTGAACATATTGATTTAATAAAATATATTTTTATTTTTTATTTAAGATACTTGTTTCGTGGCGGCCCGATACACTTGAACTGAAATTTTTATAAATTTTGTACAAAATCATAATCGTAAGTATTTATTGGTTTTAATACATTGTACAGTTCAAAGACGAGGTGAGAATCGAAGTCGAGACTGCGACGCGATAAAAACTCTTGTTAACGACTAAACTATACATCTGGCAACCAATCGTGGTATAATCAGCTGTTTAATCGATACTAAGGTGGTCTTAGGCACAATTCGTCATTCCACCAATCGATTGTGATAACATATACTTTGAAATAAAATGTCTACTCTTATAGTGGTATACCATAGCCAGCTCCAGTTTACGTATGAATCTTGATTCGGGCTGGATATGATTCTTAATAGCAATTTCTTGCAGCCTGTTGTCAAAACTGATGATAATATGTCAAAATCTTTAGTTGATCATGGCGGATTAATTCTTATTAAAAGCTTATCTTGGCTGTTTCGTCAAACAACATTTTATAAAATGTTACAACTGCGTCAAACGCAAACGACTTAGTTGATACATTAAATACAATACGAAGCCTAAATGTCAAAGGATTTAAGAGCCCATAATGTGCAAGAGAATATTATTGGATAAATGTTCGTCGCTGTAAATTCTATGTTACATCCTAATTTCAGTTGGTGATATGGAAAATATCGCTAGCTTAACGACACAGTGTTAAACTTCTTCCGGTTTTTGCCGTAATTAAAACTTTTGCTACACTTGAATGTTGACTTTTGCTCCAACCATTTGCCTAGAGTCAATGAGATAGTAAATTTCAGTCCCAAAACGAAGATCAATTGAGGCCCTCGTATTGGAATTTTGATCTGTCATTTCCAATCCACATAGATACTAACTGCGAGAAAAATAGCAAGATGGAACAAAAAATTGCTATTCACGCTTATACTTCCAGTTTAATGGCTAACTGGCTCCACTGAAAGATGTACTTGACCTCTTAAATATCTTATGTTTGTGCCCAATTCATTCTACTATTTGAACGCCGTATAGTTGAAGCTTATGCTCAAATTCTCCAGTAATGAACAATTTCTATGTGAACAGGAATCAGCAATATCGATTATCACCTTCGCTACACCTTACATTTACCATAACACTAAGTGGCAGTGTAGCACTAAGATGTTGTAACGTATCGTAAATAAAAGGTGCCACTTGGGTTAGTAATTGAGAAAGGGACGAATATGGCTGCTAAAACGTATTTTATCTTAACAAGGACAACTTTTCTAATTAAATCAATCAAATGCGTTTCGATGAAAATAATTGCCGTGGTGCAATTTCCTGTATAGTAACCACGTTGACCGAAATTGGGCATCAGTCGCTAATCAGCTTCTCTAAAAATCATGGACACTTCATCCGAACGATGCAAGCCACGAAAAATCGCTCATCACATAATATCTGGCGTCTCAAGTGCATTCAAAAGATTTCAGAGAGCTGGAATCTTTATACGGCATTTCGTATCAGCCGGTATTCGTGTAAACCTGAGAGGGACGATCAATATATTTAAATGGTCGTCCCACTGGCAAAGATTTGCCGCAGAAGCTGAGACCAATTTCAGATGTAACTGTTAGTTAGAAGCCTTAAATAAAATAGAATGCAGAATATTAACTTAATGAAAAAGTCTTCCATTCGATTCGAGTTCTGTTTTTTTTGTTAAGTTGAGGACTTGAACATTGCCTATGAATCTGTCCAAGACATTTTGGTAAATGGTTTGGGTTTCCATCGTGAAGCAGCAAAGTTGGTGCCAAAAGACTTTAATTTCATGCAAAAACGAGACCGTGTTGGTTGACGTCGCAAAAGACATGATTTACGAAGCTGAATCCGATCCCATATTCATCAAAAAGATCATTACTGGAGACGAGACGTGGGTTTATGAGAACGACACGCAATCCAGACATCAGGCAAGTGAATGGGGTTTACCAAATGAGTCGAGACCAAAAAAAACACGTCGTTTTTAGTCAAAAAAGAAGGCAATGCACACGGTTTTCATGGATTACAACGGTGAAGTGAAAACAAAGAGTATTATTTGGGCGTTATGAGACGTTTGTGTGAAGCAATTCGCCGAGAGAGACCAGAAATGTGGCCAGAAAACATTTTGCACCATGATAACGCACCGTCGCACAATGCCATCATTATTCGTAATTTTTTGGCGCAAAATGCTACAAATACCATCCAACAGCCACCGAATTCACCTGATTTGGCTTCCTATGACTTCTTTCTTTTCAATCGAGTTAAAAAATCATTAGTGAAAACGCGTTTCTGCAGCCGAGAGGAAAAATCGCAAATAATGGAAAAATAAACTTGTATTTTTATTTTCTGAATAAATCCCGGAACTTTGTGATCAAGGGTTATGTCTCTGTGGTAGTGAAAGGCGAGGCAGGGCCTACTTGTGTGTCCAGAAGGGCGATTTTTGCAGTGTGATGTTGCTAAAACATGTTGTGGGGGCTGGCATATCGCTTGACAGAAAAACAGATCTTGTTTTCGTACCTTTTGGGGGGCTATACAGGAAGTCTGTCCGCTGAATCATATATCGAGGACATTATCTTGGATCATGCAGTTAGCTACGCATGATACATTGTATCATATTATATATCGATGTCACACAGCTCAAACCACTCGGCAGCTCATGGATGGGGTTGAACTCGGGACGATGGAGGACCAGTCCTCAGTCCAGTTATGAACCGACTGGAGCATTTATAGGACAAACTATAGGACGGCGATTTCGAGACAGAAAACCAGTACCTCAATATTGCGTTAGATGTGAAGAGGGGTACGATCCCCCAAGGCGTTGTCGAAACCTTAATAAGGTCAATGAGAAACCGAATCCGAACCATTGTAGAAGCAATTGGGCAATACTTTTTGTTTTGCTTAAATTTTTATACAAAACTTAAGTTTTGTGAGTACTGATGTTTGTGTCGATATAGTTTATCGAAAGGATGGCAACGGCAAGGCACTATTTTCCGCAAAAGCTGGCCATTTTTTTTTTTCGGCTTTTACAGGCCATTGTTGGCCCGTACCGTGTCAACAATCTGGCTCCAACAGTTTCGATCACGAGCCAGCTCTTCATACTGTTGTAAGCAGTTGGAAGATGCCAGATCGCTCTCTACGCCGTGGAGCCATCGTCGCCGACAGCGACCTCTTCGCCTACCGAAAGGCGGTTCTCCCTTCAAAGATCGCTGTATCATTCGTTTCGGATCAGAACGCAGAACGTGACCGAGCCAGCGTATTCGCTGTCCTTTGATTTCATGCACGATATCAGGAATTTGCATTAAATTCCTGATCTCGTGATTGAATAGAACTCGGTATGTGCCATCAACGTCGCGTTTTGGGCCATATATCACACGCATGATTCTTCTCTCGAATGTTAGAAGCCATCTTTCGTACTCATCCGTCAAAGTCCAACTCTCACATCCATACATGACAACGGGTCTGATCAACACTCTGTACAGCTTCAGCTTATCCGTATTTGCAAGATATTTTGATTTCAGCAGTGGACGTAGAAGATACAAAGCACGATTGCCAGCGGCAAGGCGGACCTTGATATCCTCTCCCACACTATTATCGTGAGTGATGAGAGATCCAAGATACTTGAATCTCATCACTCCTTCAAACGTGTGGTTTCCACTACTGAAATCAATTGCGTCTTGGTCTCGAAAACCAGAGATCAGATATTTGGTTTTGAACTCATTGATTTTGAGACCAACGGAAGCTGAAAACTGTTCCAGTGGATCAAGTATCTCTTTCACTCCGTTGCCATTTAATCCAATCACACAGATATCACCTGCATAAGCAAGAAGTTGATTGGATTGTCGGAATAAGATGTTGTCCTGAGGTGTTGCACTTTTACGAAGGATGTATTTAAACATGAGATTTAAAAGTATCGGGGACAGCGCAGCTCCTTGTCGAACACCGGAATTGATTGCAAAAGTTCTCGATAGCCTGTTCTCAACTTTGACACAGCATTGTGACTGGGTTACTGTCATTTTACACAGATGTACATATTTTTTCGGTATTCCTAAATATTCAAGCGCATACCATAATCTCTCTCGATTGATCGAGTCATAGGCTTTCTTGAAATCTAGGAATACCTGATGTACATCGCGAGATGTTTCGTAGTACTTGGAAAGAATCATCCGCAGCGAAAAAACCTGATCAGTGACTGACCGATTTGGACGGAATCCTCCTTGGTAGTCACCGACAATTTCCTCCGCTAAAGGAGTAATTCTTCCCAAGATAATGTATGACAGTAACTTATATGCTGTGCAAAGGAGAGCTATACCGCGATAATTCTCGCATTTCATGCGATCACCCTTTTTGAATATTGGGCATAACGCGCCCACTTTCCATTCGTCAGGCATAACTTCATTTCGCTATACCAATCGAACAAGGTTGAAAAGGCAGTTCACAAAGTTAGCCCTCCGAATATCAATAGCTCTGAATTAATGCAATCAACTCCTGGTGAACGATTTTTCTTTAATCTCTGCATGGCCATTGTGAATTCCTCATAGGATGGATCCTCAATGAACATCTCCGCGGTCTGTATTTGAGGGTATTCAAATACAGCTTGTGATACATGTGGATCAGAAAAATGTTCACGCCATGTATCGAGTACCGCAACGACGTTAACACAGAGATTTCCATCCTGGTCCCGAATGGCAGTTGACCGAGATCTTAAGGTATGGTGCAATTCGGTGATTCCTTTAAAGAAACCACGCGAGTTGTGCTCATTGCTGAGTTGTTGTACTCTTAAGACCTTATAGCCTTCCACTATTTTCGCTTCTTCAGTCTACAAATTTGTTTAGCTGTCCTCCTAGCAAGTACTGCATTGTTTTTTCTTGCAATTGTAAACCGAGTCTGTGCTTCATTGTGGGCTATATTGCGTTGCTCAACAGCAAGACGACACTCCTCATCAAACCAATCATTTTTGGGCTTGGTTTTCACTATACCGAGAGTGTGCTGGGCGGCATCGACAACCGAGGTTTTCAATACTTCCCAGACACTGTTCACATCATCAAATTGGTAATTGGATCGTAAAATGCTGGCCATAACATTGGAATTAATAAGTAAACACAATGGTCTAAGAGCATACCGTTCAAGAGAACCATAATTTAAAATCACACTCGTTCAATTGAATTATCTGGTGCTGGTTATGAAAATAGCTTAAGAATCATTCCAAATATTTCCTCTATATCATATAAGTAATAATTTGTGGAGAATATGCAGTGACAAACCATTATTCAGGCCTAATATCACGCAAATGCTCGTTCCGTGGAATTTGCAGTCATAAACCCAAACTGATTAATGTGTAAATTTATTTTATCATTTTTAGAGAGACCTCTCGCGTTAAAAGCCTGATAGAGGCAAAATCGACATTCGATTATGAGATGTAGATGACTACCTGTTGTAGTGCATAATTCATGGCGCAACCCATCTTCTATGTTAGTAGTAATAGCTGTCATTGAGCAAAGCAATGTAGATATGGTCTACACAACACGGATCTCTATTCGTGACAGCGATGTAAAGTAGGCAATTAAAACCAACCCACCACAGAGTTGCGTTTGCTACGGTTCCAGAATAGATTGTATACGAGAAAAAACAATGCATAGTTGTTGATGAGTAAATTACTAACGCCTGCAATGCATTTAAAAGACAAATGCCCTTCACTGGATACCCAAAGAATCAGATGCTATTTCACCCTGATAAAACTTCAGCTTTATCATAGTGAATTATATTCATCTTAAATAAAAAATTAATTATATTCATCTTAAATCGACTGAAAATTTGCAATCCAGGTAATTTCGTGATTTGAGCTTTTTCAGAATTCTTACCGAAGATTTTACTTAAGCATTTGCCTTCGGAATATTGTCAAGTGAATCAACGCCTTTTTGAGCAATTTATTGCAAATATGAGGTTATAAGGGATGGAAAAGTTCATCAAAGTTCAGATACCTCTAAATTCACCATTCACCAATTTAACTTCACTAATTTAACTTCTTTAACGTACTCAGGTAGTGACGTGAAATAAAGAAAGAAAAAACACTATATGCCGAGCTACGCAAAAACCTGAACATACAGCGAGTGAATGGAAATCAGTTGTAGACACCCAGTGATTCATGGCACAATCTCAAAATATAGATTCATGACAATACCGATGTTTGACGTAATACAGTAATGTATAGCATGAGACATACTGTTTTCACTCTAAGACCATCGATTTTTTCATAACGAATTTCAGATGATACTCGTGCAGACATTTTATATGGCCGATAAATTCGCCTGGACTTTCCATGTACCGCTCATTAATATCGCGTTTGCACTAAATAATGTTTACAAAGATAGAACAAGCCATCCAGATTTAGTTACGTCCTACGACAAGCCCTGGTTACTGAATCATGTTTCAAAGTACACACAATAAAAATGGTATTATAGTCAATGCATGACACACACTGTAGTAAACAATGCAAAACACCATAAATCACCAAAGTTAGTTTAAATCTCTACAAATAATGTCACTTAAAAAGCTCTTAAGCCCGCGACGAATAAACAAATCACCAACCGAAATCACGATAAGTGTAACCAACAATAAAAGGAGACAAGCCGTACACATAAACGACAACACACACCAAACCCATTTTGAATTCAAAAATACAAAAGTTATACCGTGCTTGAAAACTAAGACCTATAAAATCTCGATGGAGACAAAACTTTTCCACTTTTTCGTATTTACTTTGTGCGTTGAATAGTGGTAGGTTTCCGGTTTGTTTGTACAAGAGATAAAAAAAAATTCTTAAGAATATACGAGACATAATATAAAAATTTTTAAGTTAAATAAATTACTTCTTAAATTACTTTCGTTTAAAAGTTTAATGTTGTTTGTTTGTTTGTTTTGTACATTACAGGTTAGCTCTCCTCCTACAACAATAGAAAACTGTGGGTGGAAAAGTATACACATAATATATGTTAGATGTCTGTTTATTGAAAAACACTTAATACATGTTATTAACAAGTGCACTGACAGACTACAAAAAATTATTATTTTATTTATATTTACAGAACATCATTTCCCAGTTGATATAAATTTAATTTGCACGAAGAAAAATATGTTTATCAAAAGCACAAGAAAACTTTGCGAAGGCAACAACAACAAAACCTTGAAAATCTATAGAATAAACACTCAGTACATAAAGAAAACTATATACAGTATATGTATAACCTATTTCTTCTCGTTTTTTATCATCTTTTTGTGATAAGGAAATTAAAGATGTCGGGAAAGGACATAAATTTATAATTTATTTCTATACTCTTACAAGTTATCTTATGCACACAAGTCTTACGTGTATATACGAAATCTTGAAACTTCATTAAAATTTAATCGTTGCTCTACCTTTTCCTTAACATTTACTCGCAATGTACAAATTCATCCAAATTAGGAGGAGTGTAGCACGAAATTTTTAGGTCAAAGTTGTATATACTCGTAATTGACTTATGACCTATCGAAATTGAATTTATTATTTATTTTTATTAAGTTATGTAGAATAATATAGTCGAAAGCTTTTCACGTTAACTTTAAAGGAGAAAAAATTTATCAGGTGTTGTGATCAAAATCGGACTTTGCAAACTGCTTTGTTGCTCAAGGCAGTCTCAATTGTCACGCGGTTAACGTATTTTCAACTTATTTGCGGCTCAAGATCCGATTTATCTAGAATACCATCTGCACATTGCATAGCCTAGAAGGTCAATGATGTGTTGGTTCACAACACTGATTCTAATTGGATGATAAAGAACCTCTTTTCCATCATACTCCTAACGGGTTCGAACCGAGTATCTCCCGCTACAACTATATTTAACGGTTGGGCGGTTCGTAAATATATTAAAGTCGTATTTCTCTCAAATGACCAAACTACTTCTAACTATTCATCAAAACTCATTTTCCGAAAAGCTCCTATGATACGTTCGAATACAGTGTTCTGTATGTTATTAGTAATCGTTATTTTTACGCAATAGACACCACCATGATTTGAGTACAAGCCATCTGAAATGTAAACTCACGATTCAGATAAATATGCAGGTAATTCCGATGAGCACCTCGTATTTCTTAATGGATAAACCACATCAAACTATTTAATGACCGCCTAGGTGGCGCAGTGGTTAAAGCTGCGGCAGTTGGAGCGGGAGGTACCGGGTTCGAATCCCGATAGGGGCGGGATGGTAAAGGAATTTTTCACCATACGATTACGATCGGTGGTGTGAATAAACACATCTATGACCTCCTGTTGGAGTGCAGAATTCATGGGCCAACCCATCTTCCATGTCAGTACTATAGGCTGGCATGGAGCTTTGCAATGTGCAGATGGTTCTACGTAAATCGGACCTATAGCCGTACGTCCTCGATTTGGCTGTAATGTGTCTCGAGCCCCAAAACAGATTGTAGAGATAAAAACAAACAAACAAACTATTTAATGAAGTTTAAGTCAGGCAGGAGCTTACCCAATTCCGGCACAAAAGTATAAATGCATTAAAAACTAATCAAGGCCATGCTATGACTTATAGATTGGGATCAATAATAATCGGAGAATAAATATCCAATGAATATAACAGGTGGGGTAATAATTGACATTTGACATTTCCAAGTAAATTCTGACGGTTTGCTGAAGTGGTAATATGCTGCAACCAATTTGTTCGTACCGTACACTCAGTTGATATTACCATATTTGGATTAATATAGTATCAACAAAAACGATACGAACCAACAAACCTTTCCTTTACTGTCGTTAGAGAAGTGCGAGCGGTTCGATGTCTCTGCGGATTCTATTCAATGACAAATCCACATCAAAAATTTAAGAAGAGATTGGTTAATATAAGGCTGTTAAAGCGCATTCGCTGCACAAATTCAACTAAATCAAATTCGGTGGGGGGTAAATAAGTCATCCAACCAACATCACTTGTATCATTTCGACTGTACTTTGCTCAATATCTCACATCTTGATCTTTAGTACTCATAAATTGACAATCGTTCCCTATGATTTTGACCTTCTACAAACAACCGCTGATTCATTTGGTAGAATTTGATATCCTGTAATGAGCAAAAGTCGAGGAGACATTTGAAAATTCAACCTAATCAATTTGAGCATATTCAAAACCTTTCGTGAATTTGACAAAGTTCTCTGGTAAACAATGAACCAGCTAATGGCAAAGCAAGTTGTTGAAAGAAAGTAATATTGCTTATCAATTATACAGTTGCTTTGAATAACATCAACAGTTATTAAACAATTAGACAGAATTTTGCGATCATATTAAAGTTTTGGTCCAGCTCGCAAGTTTTGAGGTCAAATCGTACGAAGTTTCTTTTTAACATCCTACCTTACCTCGAAACCAAATCAAACACCTACAGCAACAGGGCCAGATTTATGTAAGCTATCTGCTCATTTCCCCATGCCAACCAATCGGGACTCAAAACCGGGTCCTTCTGCTCCATAATTTGGTTGGTTGCGGCTACTTACCTGTCAGAATATAAGAAATACATCTGCTAGACGTAGTTTAAAAATGTGATTTCTCTAGGGTAAAAAGTTTGCTGGGATGCAGTTTATCGACGTTCCATACGACTTAGTCATATTAATCCAAAGCAATCACAGCTCCATAAGCCCTATTTATTTTTATTCAGTTTAACTCAAGAGGAAATGTTGGTTGAAGAAATGTTTCAGCTACCTGCAGTAATGAATAATAACACGGGAGAATTCCAATTTTGAAGAAATTTTCGAAAATCATAAACCTTCAAGAAACTGTCAAAAACTATTTTCATAATTAAGATAAACAGCTTATATCCATCTATATAGGGATGAAATTCCCCCCAAAAGGAAGATATTATGAGACAATAATCACAGTAGTCAACGACATGACGAATGTGATGTTTTCGACGAAGTACCAAAAATAACAAAACATATATGTATACAAAATTTGATTAAAATAACAAAATGAATGTATGTATTAGTGAAACAGTAGGTAAAAGCAGTGGTATAGCCATAAAAATTAATTTGTTACATATTAAATGCAAACATAACACAAAAAACAAAAGACTAATGATAACAATTTACAAAATTAAATCCACATTAAAATTAACTTATAAATATAATTTATACTATTTTCACAATATTTAAACAAATCGAATTTAGGGGTCTACTGTATCGGAGATTGCCCAACTCATAGAGATTTCCTAACTGCTATATATTGCAGTTAGGATAAGATACGCTCTATAATAAAATATCAATCCCGCATTTCCATACGATGGAGTTGAATCTTTTGTTGATGACTTGGTATCTGAGCCATTTTCGCAATATTGATATTTTATTATAGAGCGTATCTTATCCTAACTGCCATATCCAGCAGTTAGGAAATCTCTGTGAGTTGGGCAATCTCCGATACAGTAGACCCTCAAATTCCATTTGTTTCAATATTGTGAAAATGACTGTGAAAATTTATTCATATTTAGTGTAGTGTAAACTTTTTGTTTAAAAAATAACATTTTTAACCGACTGTATATTTGTTTACCAATACATTTAAACATTTTTGTTTTTGTTGAAAACTTCACAACCGTACAGGAATGAAATTTTTGTTGAAATTTACTACAATAATTGTAGGTTATCTGTTGCCTTCAATTATTGTAGTTAATTTTCATCGTAGTGTGATTTTAAAAAATCACACTAACAGCGAGTGAATTATTTACATGTTAAACGTGAGTAATCGCACAATTTAATAGTGAAATTACTATTTTAAATGTTGAAAAATGACTCGTACAAATTGAAAAAATCCACTTAATTAGTGTATAATTGTAGTTTCAAGATTTTTGAATAAACAGTGATTAAAAATGGCCATATTTCATAATCCTCTAACGATTTGATGACAATTAATTTTTATAATTTGAACAATTTTCCATTCTGTATTATTTTTCTGAAATATTATTTTTTTTTCTGGTACAAAAAATGCTTCGCGCAACAATACCAAGAATTAAAATACTGTAGTTGGGGTATGAACTACTACAGGCTACCAAACGACGGGAACGTTAGCTATTGGTATAGCGAATGACTTGTAAATGAAAATAAGCTTTTCTGAAGACAATACATATGAGTTACTAAAAGCTCTGTATTGCCAAACGATAGCAGTAGCGTTTTGGGTGGTCAACCTTATTCTACAATAAAATATTTATGCTGATTAAATTCTATGAAACATTAAGGTACTTGCCAGAAATTGTTTTAACTAAATCATCACGATATATCTTTGAGGGATAAACCCATAATTCTGAAGTCTAACATGGAGCCCGCCAAATACCAAAAGCCACAGAACTGAGATTAAACATGTCATCTAGCTAGGTTACAATGAGATTTAAGCATAAATTCATTTCATTTGAAAGTGAGAAGTTCAATACCACAACTGGAACTGGCTCAAGTAATCATAATAGTCTATGCACTATCGATCGGCTCCTGCACTATTCAAGTCTCAAGAAAATATCCACAATAAACTTTTTGCTATACAGTGATCTTTAAAAGTACAAGTTCATGTAGTGAAATTTCATAAAATTAGCCAAACCTATAAGAATGTTGCAAGTTACTGATATCCATAGCAAATCTATCAACAATACTTTCTTAGGCTAAAAGAAAAGTTTATGACAGACGAATGGAATGAAATGACTTGAGATCAGGATAATCCGATCTCCCAGTTTTTGTAGTAAAAAGTACTCTATTCCTGCTCCTGGTTGGTGAAACAAAGCCCAAAGGAATGTACGATTTGAACAAAGGAAGAAGACGATCCTTGATGAAGGAAATGCGTGGTTATTTGAACAGAAATAATCCATAAAGACCGATAGATTTATTAAGTGTGAAAGAGACCTTCACTTCATTCATTTTTTAAAGGATGTAAGTTCATAAAGAAAGTGAGGTTTTCAAATGAAGTATAGTGAATCAAACCTTTTATTTTTTTTCTAATCTCTAATCTGTTTTGGGGCTCAAGGCACTCCCTACTTGTTCGCGGTTCGCTTATCTACGTCCTTGCTTTTACGCCATTACAGCCAATTCGAAGGACGAACGGCTATAGGTCCAATTTTCCTATCTGCACATTGCATAACTCCATGCCAGCCTATAATGCTGACTTGGAAGATGGGGTTGAAAAACGACCCTCTCCAGCCTGAAGATTAGATCTTCTTACTTTATTCTTTAACTTTCTAGCGGTTTATTAAACTTTTATATTAAGAACATCAAAACATTTTGTTCTAAGTATTTTTGGATGTATAATGATTGGTTTTCTAATCTGAATCTCGATTAAGGATTTTTTGTCAGTGGCATAGCGTAGAACGATATTTAGAGGATAATTAATTTCCTTACGTAATTCAAGTAGTGGGACAAAGTTGAACGAGAATTTTCTCCAAACAGTTAGTTAACTTTCTGTTTTGGTCTGTTTTAGGCGAAGGCCAATAAAAATTATTATGAAAAGGGATACGCCCATGATTAGATGTCAGAATAGCACTCATCACTCTCAAGTATAAGATTAACTATCAGTGAAAAATTGGTTCGCTTTCAATATTGAGTAAACTAAAATTCAACGAGCTTAGAAAGTTGAACAGGGCAGTACCTCTGTTGTTATCGTTATTTTCTTAAGAGTGTGTTGGGCGTTCATCACATACTACTATTTATTTCAACATCAACTTACAAGATTATTAAATTCCTCAGGAGACAGAAGGAGTAATAGAACCATACATAAACACAGAGACTATAACCAATTCAGTATAAGAATTAAATATATCAATAGTCATTCATGCAAGCTATAGGGTCAGCCAAACTACACTTTTCAATAGAAAAGGCATAAGTGTTTTTCGAGATATAAATGCAAGCCCTCGGTAGAAATCTTTATCAGTAGAAATCTTAAAAAAATTCTTAAGAAGCACCCGAGGTGTTAAAACGTAAAAAAGACCCATTGAGGAGATACGGTTTATGAATTAAAAAAATATCTGTGTACAATGTATCAAGCCATTCCACAGACGGCATAGTTTTCAAACAGCAAATTGGGACGATGTTAAATGGCTTTATGCTCTATTAATCTGTCGACTCAGACCAGATCTTACAAGCCAAAATATACTATATTTGGTAGTTCAAAATTACATATCATCTTGCTGTCAAAAACAGAAGGGGACCTAAAATCTTTCCAATCTGTTTTGGGGCTCAAGACACTCCCTACTTGTTCGCGGTTTGCTTATTTCCTTACTTTAACACCATCACAGCCACTTCAAGGACGTACGGCTGTAGGTTTGATTTTCCTAACCATCTGCACATTGCATAGCTCCATGCCAGTCGTGCTGGCATGGAAGATGGGTCGGCCCATGAATTTTGCAATCCAACAGGGGGTCATGGTTGTGTTCATAAACACCACAGATCGTAATCTCATGGAGGAAAATCCCTTTTGCATCCTGCCCCTATCGAAATTGGAACCCGGTACCTTCCACTCCAACTGCCGCACCATTAACCACTGCACCACCTGGGCAATGAAGTGGTCCTCTTAATTCGGAAATTTTAATACTAGAGAACCCAAAATTTCCTGGCGAATATAGGCATAATAAGACTCAAACCTAAAACAAATTGAACATCAATGTTAATTGTTTCTGTGTCATGACTTCTGGATTATATAAACAAAGCAAATGCCTCATTGTCTTGGAATGTACGTCAAAATTCTATTTTTGCTTACAAAGAGTGCGAATTTCACTCAAATAATCGTTGGCTGTTTTAAAGAATGTAAAATTATTCTTTTTTTTTTGATAAATTGGAAATCGTTTCACAGCTCTATATGTGGCGAAATTCATTCATCTGAAAGCTCCTTCACTACTGTTAATGGCGCCGCTGAAATAAATACCAACCGAGATTTTATTATTCAAGTTTGTTCCAATTTATGAGGCAAAGGGAAATCATCATTACAGTGAATCATCTATTTAGGAAAAGCACTGAAACGTCACTAGACACAGAAATAAACAATTATGATTCGAATGAATTCGTATATGTATGCATCATATCGACAGGTATAAACCAATCGAGACATTTACGAATAGTTTGGGAATAACTTCTTAAAAAGATCATTACACTGGTAAAGGTCGAAACTTTCGAAACTTGTTATAATCTACCTTCCTCTTTTGACATATTTGTGACCACAGTGTCGATAAACAACAGATTAAGCTTCAAGTTGACAAAACCATCAATACGAACGCATTGTCAACTACACAGGTCACCTCTTAAATTATATGGCGAAACGAGTTATAAGTCATCTCTCCCGTGACTTATAGGAAATGAATGAGTTTTCGAAAGAGATAGTGCCTGCATTCATTCTAATTAAGACTAACAAACATCTAGCTCCGTAAAACCTGATGAATCCTCGTACAGGTAGATAACATTATTCTGCCACACTATAAAAATATAAAATATCTTGGACTAGTGTAAAAAGAATACTAAAGTTAACATGTGAAGTTTTTCCAGTATTCCATATCCCAGAAGAAATAACCCTGGAAACCCTTTTATTTCTGATCTCCATTTTTCCAGTTTAATATAATTTCTGAAATTCCTAATAGACCCATAATTAAAGGTGTGTCGGATTACTGTTGTTAAGAGTTGGCCATAGAATGCACTAACTTCGCTCTTATTTTGCAATGCCATGCTGGCTTTTGCTGGCTTTTTATGCTCTTGTAACATAAGCCAGCAGAAGTTAACCGTTGTTAAATGTTTCGGATCGTTTTGCTAAAAATTTCCATAATTTCCTGCCTGTGTTTGCGACTATACCACTGTGGCCATAGCATCGCTTGACATGGTGAAAGCACCATTGTTTGTGATCCGTATATGGTAGAGTCGTGGTACACAACCATCACAAAACTCGTTACAGAGACGTAGCGTACAACGAACTCTTATAAAACTTCACAAGTTACCACACATATTTTGATACTATCTCCGATTTTATACTTCAAAATACTTTGGCTGAAGTAGCTCGCAACTATACTTGCAATTTAAATAATTGACAAGATTGACATCTCGCATAAACCGCATTGAAGTTTTACCCGGTCACCTTTCCATGCAACAGTCTCATATAGACGATTTGTTTCAGAACTAACAAGAACCATTTCGAATGCAATATTGGGATAACATACATATATGCTTTCCTAAGATGTGTTAAACGGAAATGGTATGCTCGAAAGCTTTCAATAAAATAAATCCAGGCACTAATCCTTGAAAAGTTAATGGACCTAGTATACGAGATCTACAAATCACAACAACGTCCGACGAAATAACTCTCAATACTGCATCTACAACTGAGTTGCGCCACAAGCATTTCAAGGGTGATTTTACTTTACACCACTTTCTACGAATTTTCAGAATTGTATTTCTAATGCACATCGTATATAGACATCATAAAGATTGAATGAGGTTATCGAATAGATTATCTACTATATACCGTCAATATGTATGATACAAATTGAACTCTTGTATAATAAACATTTTTATTATTCCATCGAGTTTATGTTTATTCATATATTTTATGCATAATTCGTATATGTTGGATGCAGTATAACCATAAAATCAAATAGTATAATTTTAATACCCAACCAATCCAATCCACTCACTATTGGATGTATGCGAGCTTTTTCATATCAAAATAATAGCTTTAATAATTTGACAACAACAAATTTACACACCTTACGTGGGCAATAGAGAATGTATACATATTATATTTTCGAAGCTTAGCAATAACTTCAACATCCCAGTGCTGTGGTATATAAAGCTTTTGGCTAAACCCATTCATAAAATATTTCATATTTTTCGTCTTACCTAGCAAAATATGTATATATAACGGGTGTGGAATTAAAATAAATAATTCACCAAAAAGCACAAAAAGGTATATATGTACATAAGATCATTTGAAGCACACATAATTCTTCTAATTACCACCATATGTTTACACACACACACACACATTTATAATTCTATTAATGTCAAATTTATGTTAAAGTGTTTACTTATAAATTTCCTCGAAAGATTTCAAGGGTATAGGTGCTTTTATATATGAAATGGAGTGAAATCTCCCCGATTCTACTCGTTTATATATACCGACATACATACATTTCATATTTTGTACATGGAGGATTACGAAACAATTCACAATTTCATTCTCGCGTAATCGCATTATGTTATTCGCGTTTTCATAATTACATTTTGAATTATTTACGTAAAGTAATTATAGAATCTGCCTCGTGGATAAAATATATATTTAAGGTTTGTTTTGAAGTCGTTCTTATCTCGGGCCAATCACAAATTGTCTCTCGAGATGAAATAAGCCAACGACTTCAGATAACAAACAGCCTATTATTTTTGCATTCATTATTATTATATAAAATATATAATTTATTCAAATAGCATTCAAAATATAATCAAATGAACTTGTTAAGTAGAAAAGTTCCTCTTAATTTCCTTATCTCTTAGACATATATATATACACTAAGACGCATCTCCTCATCATCGTCGGCCTTCTTTTAAACGATTTTTCGTTTCATTTAAAATTCATAATATTTGGGAAGCAAACGGCAAAAAAAATGGATAAGAGTCTGTGGCGGTGCGATATTAAATTAATTCGGGGGGTATCTAAACGATGTATATATAAGAAAAGTTTCTTGAAGAAGTCCAATAATTAAATTTTCATAAATCAAAAAAAAAAAAAAATTATGGCAACAACAACAAACCGATTAACATCAAGAAAACCAAAATTTGAATTATGGAAGGAAGATAATATTTGGAAAGATGTTCGGTGTTTTCATTACAAAATGAAAAATTAAAAGGACGTGCGATTTATCTCGAGTAATATTTAGAGGTACGTGAGATGGTTGAATTGTAAATTGAGGGAGATTGATTGGTAATTTATTATTAAGCAGTTGATTATGAACAGTTATCGTATCTTTAATAATTTCATCTGGGGAACTGAATAGAAGAGATATTAAGACGATCACTTCATTATCAACGTGAAACTGCGGTTACCTAGCAGCTCCAGGAAGCTGACCCTAAGCTATCGTACACGAACACGAATCGGAAACTCGAACATCAGAATTCCAGCCACAAGACCTCGCAGAATAATAATGAGCAGATTATATTCACCGACTAACTAGTGCAGTGGTTAAAGCTGCGGGGTTCGAATCCCGATAGAGACAGGGTGCAAAAAGGATTTTTCACCAACTGATCACGCTCGGTGGTATGAATGAACACATCTATGACCCCCTGGTGGACTGCAGAATTAATGGGCCAACCCATATTCCATATTAGTACTATAGGCAGACATGGAACTCTGCAATGTGCAGATGGTTCTACGTAAATTGCTTCTACAGCCGTACGTCCTCAATTTGGCTATGTACTAGTATAAAGTATAAAGTAAATAAGCGAAACGCGAAAAAGTTGGGAGTGCCATGAGACCCAAAACAGATTGCAAAGATAGAGACAGATAAATTGACTCGTACACTCTGCATCACAAAACAGTTGTTCATAGGCAGCAGTGGGTTCACAAACAAAAATATATATAAATACACTAGGACATCATGTAGCATTACAGAGTGGACTCGGTCGAGCAAACTCAGTCACCACGCAAAATCGATTGGTTACACCCGATGTTGTTATCCGCGTTCCAATATTTTACCTTACCCAAATATGCTCACCTGTATGATAGCGTAAAACAAAACAATCTCGAACCGATCAAATGTCTGTAAATTAACTGTCGTATTTATTTGTTACATGTAATATGCGGTGAGAGACCACGAGAGGTGCCCATAGCTGCAAGGAGATAATCGACATTTAGGCGCAGGTATAATTCAGCTAGTGAAGGCTAGGTGGTGTGAGAGTGCAAGGTGAGATAGGACTTTGATATACACCGTGAGCGACATTGTTGTTGGTGGGATTGTGCAATTATTTGTAAAAAGAAAAAAAGCACAAATAAGAAGAAACAATTGTGAATTAGTGTATAAGTGAATAAGTACATGCTTGGATAGGACAGTTTGTCGTGGGAGACACAGACGTGATTACAGTTAGTGAGCGGATGAACGACGGCGATACAGGTGAGTTTTCCGTGCATATCCCACTTCCTGTTAAGTCTTTTTTTTTCTTTTTACTATTTTCCGATCCTACACTTTCCCTCTGTCCCACATCGGATTGATTGCCTACGAGTTGCGTGGTGGTTTTTTTTTGTGGTATCAGCAGGTACCCCGCCCGAGTCCACTCGCTCATATACGGAGCAAAGCCGGACACACGTGCTGGTAGACTGGCGTCCAACGGAATTTAATTATTTTTTTTTGTTGTCTACCCAAGCCACAACCGCGACACAGTGAGCACGTTACAATCACCGGATGAAACTGCTAAAAACAAGTAATTCCTCAGGTCACTACACGATGTAAGATTAATGAAAGAAGCAGATATGTAAAGCAATCATCAGGTAATAGCCAAATTTAACACAAACAGATTTGAAGATACGAAAACAAAAAACATGTTCCATGAAGGGCTCTAAATTAATCTTCCGCGAAAGTACTTATCTACCTTTAATTCAATCGGAAACCTTAGACAAGTAAAGATACATGGAAAAAACTTTTCAAAGCTACACAACATCACGTCAAGTAACGAAGGTGGCAAAGAATGATCGCAGAAAATATATAAAATGCTTTCCTTCGACTACTGAAGAGGCGGGTAGCAGTCCAAAATATACGACCAGTAAAAAAAAATTAAAGCAGGCGGAAATTATTCCAGAACTCAAAGCCACTAGGGCCCACGGTTCACGTAAAGTATTAACCACGGATAACGCACAGTTAAAGAGATAGAAAGAATAATTCGGGGAAGATGTTATCAACAGCGTCCAGGTGGCGCAATGGTTAAAGCTGCGGCAGTCGGAGCGGGAGGTATCGGGTTCGAATCTCGATAGGGGCAGGACGCAAAAGGGATTTATCACAATACGATTACGATCGGTGATGTAAATGAACAGATCTATGACCCCCTGTTGGAGTGCAGAATTCATGGGCCAACCCATCTTCCATGTCAGTACTATAGGCTGGCATGGAGCCATGCAATGCGCAGATGGTTCAATGTAAATCAGACCTATAGCCGTATGTCGTTGATTTGGCTGTAATGGCGTAAAGTAAGGGCGTATATAAGCGAACCGCGAAAGAGTTGGAAGAACCTTGAGTCCCAAAACAGATTGTAGAAATAAAAACAAACAAACAAACAGACGTTATCAACAGAACCGAAAATCTTTGTCATTAATTGACATCCATCCACTACAGAAGCGAGAAACTAAAATTCCATTGAAAAGCTACAAAAACTAAGGCTTTTGGACCAGACAGTATAACCACCGAATTATTTGAAAGAGACTCATATACAGCTGCAAGTAAACTAATACCAATATTAATAAAAGTATGGAATTATCGTAGGATTGCACAAAATGAAAGAAAGGTTTAACAACTATAATTCCAAGCAAGATGACCTAAGAGAATGTAAAAATGGCTAGGTATCTCTATTCTAAACACAACAGTAAAGATACTTGCCATGCTTGTCATTAAAATAAGAGTCACCAATGCAAAATAAGGAAACGAACAGGTTGGTTTAAGGTCAGATAGAAGTTGCACTGATCACATCCACTTAATCTTTATCATCACTGAACAATCCAGGGAATAGAATTTACCACAGCACCTGCTCTTTTGAACGCGCTTCTGATGTGATAAATATATAGGAACGCCATATAGCACTTTGTGAAAATGAGCGTCCTAAAGAAGTTCGGAATGCTGGAAACCGAGTTCAATATCAAGAAATCACCAAGTGACATAACGAGGTTGTCATTGAGCTGGAACCAGCAAGGGAATAGAAAAGTAAGAAGGCTATGTAATGACAAGGACGAAAAGAATGGTAGCTGAAGCAAAATAACTTGGTATATCAAGAGATAAAAACTGTAGCCCCCATCAGACTAAGATGGGTCACCATAGTAGACGACCTATGCTCAACGAAACGTTTTAAGTAAGAATTATGAAAATCTCTTAAGCTTCTTATCTTTAAAAATCTGGAATCAAAGCTAGATAAAAAATATTAGAATCATACCGGGCTATCAAACAGATAATTTTTATTAACAAACTGTGGTCTTTCGCAAGGATGTTCCAGTTTGATCTAGTTTGGAATTTCAGAGACTATCTTGTCAAGAATCTATCAAAAGTAGTGCCAGTTAACTGGAAGGTACTGTAATGATGTAAATCTCCTGAATCGACCATGAAGTAATGCTTTGTGTTTGAGAAAATAAATGCATAAACGTGAGATAAGACAACATATCTGGAGAGTTTAACTTGATATTTAGCTGATTGATCGTCTAATGATAAGTAGCAATAATAGAGCTTATTCTGAAATACCCTATATTTCGATCACACATACAATTAAACTGATTTTTATGGTGGAAAGGTATGCGATCTATGGTCAAAACATGGAATGACTTTCGTCTCATGGTCGACAAATCTATCTCAATCATGTCACAAGATGTACCTTTCTAAAAGTCCTTTGGACTGCAGTCAGTATAATAAAGCTTCCGTATATTAGTAGTTATTGTGCAATAGAAGGTTCGATTTTTGTAGACTGCACATTGGACAGCTTCATGCCACATGGATAGTAGGAGTATAACCATGACAGAAAATTTCTACAACATGTCACAAAAATCGCTTTCATGGCGATATCGGAATCTCAAACCTGTGACTCCTATTGCCATAGTTTTAATCATGACTTTTTAAATTAATAGGAATGTTTTAACATTAGATCACGAAAACATGATTCGAAATGCTCGCCAGGGATGAAGTTTTGAGATAAAGCTTTACTTTTGTGTCTGAATGATCATAAATTTTTTATGGAACAAAACCAATTCCAATTAACCCTGAAAAATATATTCTAATGATGAATAGACTCGTATTTAAGGCTCTGTACCTCAAAAACTTTAACTAAGTCGAGCTTTACTCTAGCGACACCAGAAACAAAAAAAATATCATTCTTATTCACACGGTCAGTCTTCGGCCATTCCAATATTAGAATCATCTTTACACCATTCACCTTAAGAATATGGGTAACAAATAAAAGTGACCAGTATCTAAGTATATTGTTAATATCTAATCTTCAAGATATTCAAAAATCCCAAAACAATGCGACTCTCGCCATTCTTAACTGAAAACCAGTAACAAATTACTGACCTACAAATTCTTCTTAACCAAGGTCGTTTCAAATATTCACTGTCTTTATTGGGAACGTAATAACTTCGGAAAATTGAACGTCAATGTACTTGCCACCCTCATCGATTAAATCTAAAAAGTTTTAACCAATCGATCATAAATCAAAATTATCATTCAATTTTGTTAACGGTGTGTGAAACTTTTCTACACAAAAAATATCAACCGTTAATCTCATAAAATACTTGAGGAAAGTCTTTTCCATTAATCCATTATATCCAATATATTTTTCCACTCTGTCGATAAATGTATCACGTACTTTAGAAGACAATCAGAACCAATGTTTTAGTAAATATAAACAACTCGTAGTGTGAAAGCTCACATCGAGTGCACATCCCATCCGTCGATGCTAGCATATGTCAGTATTCGAATCCGGGAGCTTTCGCGCCCACTGTCCCATCTTTACCCAATAAAGCTTGTTAATATCATTCTGAGGACAATGTATCGCAAAATCAAAATAAAATAAATTAACAGACACAGTGCCAATTAAAATTAAAATTATAAACCGTTATTAATGCCAATTTCGAAAGTCCATACACTAATAAGCTTTATACAACTGGTATTCGTACAGAATTTAATTAAATTAAATTTTTATCTAAATAAATATTATTAAACAAGACAATAAAGTAGATTAAAAAATTTTATTTTCCTTTAGATAAGAAGTTGTTTCAAAGTTTGTTTGGCAACGAACGACACAAAAAAAAATACTTTGATACAATTTTATTATTCTTAGAGCTTTTATATAAATAAGGAATTTAAAAACGTATTAAGAAAATGTGCTCGTCCTCGTCTCGGTATATACATACAATATAATAAATACAAGAATGTATAGTGCTTTTACACAAGACATAAAGTTAAGTTTCGTGTGTTTCCCGAATTTTATGTAGCAGGTTAGCTACCTCCTCGATTATACAACTTAACTCAATTAGCCATTAAAATGTGTGTTTCAAACACTATAATGACGATTAGATTGTTTGCGTCGTAATAATTATATAAGAAATTGCTCCCCCCTTTGTACACATTAAAATGGGAGTTTTTAATTCGCCCGACCTTGAAGTTATGTATAAACATATACATTCCACCCAACATTTCTAAAAAATGAGCTTTTAAACCCAAATAGGTTTTAATAAAAACACAAAAATCCAATCGATCGCTTTGAACTCGATATATAAGGGAATTGTAATTCTTGAAATATTTCCGTTCAGTACTAGAACAACGTGTATATAGACGAGTAGAAGGACGGGAAGCTTTGATAACAAAAACCAAAAAATATATTATTGATAAAAAGAATTTTATTGTATAAGAGGAATTCAACCGTATACATTTTTTCCTTCCCTTCGATAATATTTCTTTTCTTCTGCGCTATGTAATATATGAGCACAAAGAATTACCCTCGTTTCCTTCGCACAGTTGAATTCAAAGTGTTTTCATTCATTTGATATTTGGATATATATTTATATATATATATATATTATTTAAATAGAGCTTTTAAAAACAAATATATTTTTATTAGCGAAAACAAACGATTTCACGAAAAGCTCTCATTACATACATTTTTATTGTTTTTAAGCCTTTAAGACATCGAGCTTTTTAATCCTGCGATAATATACAGCTTAAAATATAATGATTATGGTTTTAATAAATTACATGCACGAAGTAAAAATATGTCTCATTTTATTAATTCAAATCGTAATTAATTTTTAATCATCAATTCTAAAATCATTATTCATTTTGATTATTGGGGTGTTGAAATGAGATGGATGAATAATCCATGATATCAGATGGCTTGTTAATTTTGAATAATTATTATTGATGAAAAATATGGCGTTTAGATATTAAATAAATTATTTTTAGTTAATTCGGTCGATGGTTGAAATGTGTTTTATAGACATTGAAATTTGCATAAGCCCATCTACATACATTGACACTATATATGTAGATGAGCTTATGACAATTGCTTCAATAAGTTTAGAACTATTCAATTGAACTACTGAATGCGATTGAATGTGTACTGCTCTGTCTATTTCTGTTAAAAGACGATCAAGTTGTGTGTATAGTGCAAAACTTTTAGCCCTATGTGGTTTGGCGGAATATTCTGAGCTTTGACGAAAGCCTCATAAAACGAATAATTTAACAAAAATCTCATTGAGAGACGATAACTAGATGGAATACGGATTATATTCCATAACATGTTGATTTCGAAGCTTTTGGTCGTTATTCTAGACCATATGAAGAGAATAAAAATACAAGATAGATATGGTCGAAAGTTCCGAAAGTTTTAAAATCTATCGAGTAACGTATTCTGTGCCCACATGGCAGTTTGCCGAGATCTAAGGTATGGTGCAATCCGGTGACTTCTTTAAAGAAACCATACGTTGAGTTGTTGTATTCTTAAGTCCTTAGTCTTTCTCATATCACCCTTCTTTTGTCTAATAATTCGTTAAACTGCGCTCCTGACAAGACCCACTGTTTTATTTGTTGCGATGATAAATCTAGTTTACGCTTTATCGTCATCAAACCAATGATATTTGGGCTAAGGGTTCACGAGAGTATACCGAGAGGTATAAAGTCCATCAGATTATCCTAATTATTTTAAAATGCGAATTCATACTTGGGTTGGCTTACATCAGTCATGTACACATGTACACAGACAATTAACAGGTTGGCTTATAAACGAAGCTTACGAATTCGATTATCGACCGCTTAGAAGTCCATCACAGTGTTTTTACCTGTGACCCAATAAGAAATCCAACTCCAAGATTGCCAAGGTCATCTCCTCTGTGGTCGTTTTTAGGCCATCGAGTTTCTTGGATAACCATAGCTCGCAACCGAGAAAACATCATCTAAAGAGAAGTATTTGGCTTGAAACGCCAACATATTGCATAAAATGAAATAGTAAAAGGAATTATACATTTGTTTACATTGTGAAAGCTATATCGGAAACTCAGGTTGTGAAAGCACACCGATATATAATTTGAATATCGTTGAGTTAGACGCATTACTCATATCAGCCAACATCATAAGTTCAAACCATATTTGAACATGTGATTATGGTAACTGAAGATGGCTTCCAACGGCTCAAAATTTCAACGTTAGCTAAGCAGTTTTTCTGAAAGCTCTATATCACTATAGAAAAAAGAGTTATGCCTTTACTAATGTCAAGCTGCATAATTGAGTATACTAACACTGAAATATTTTATACAAAATGATAAAAGCACAAATAGCTCAATACATAAGAATCATATGAATTTGCAATTAAGTTTCTATAAAGAGAAGCAGAAGGCAAAGTAACCAAAAATTAGAATTAAGTTGTAAAAGCAAACAAGTAAATTTGTATAACATTCCAGAATGTAAAACATACATTTTTAGGTTTATTCTGTACATCATCATCATCATCATCCTCGTGCTTAACCAAATAAAATGTTTTGCTGTAGCAATCGATTCTCTTTCTCTCGTATCAAAAAAATGTATACCAAACATAAACGGAATACCAAAACGAAAAGCTTCCTTTTGGTATATTCGTATGTGGATTACGATGCAGAGTTTCTTAATATTTTTCTAAATGGGGAGAGTAAACGTTATTATCTAGGATAATCTTTAAATTTATCGTGTCAATATTCTTCGTTGACTATACACAAAAAATATTTATTTATAAAGACAAATTAATCTTAGGTGTCAATGTTTAAAATTACGACTTATTTGCTATTCACAAAACGAGCACTGCAGTGTTCCTAAATTGGCCAATGGGAGCTTTCATACAACTGACCACCACACTAAGTTGGATGTTTCGTGTTCCTCAATAAAATAATTTTGGTGGTCTAATTGCACCAAGCTTTACTACTACTAAGACTTGTATGGAATGTCCACCGACAAGTTTTATTTTTCTCTTAGAAATTTTATTGGATTCTGTGAAACAACTACAGGTATTTGACGGGAACCCCACCCAATATATCTCTCATGGAAGCACAACATATTGCAAGACAACAAGGAAACAAGCCGATATACCGGGCTATACGTCAATATATTCACCAATAAATTCAAGGTAGTGCTGATTCAGCATTGATCTCTTATGTTGATCGAAGGATGGGCATCACCAAAAAAAGTTGTTGCTTGTTTGTTTTAATTCAGAAGGCCGGAAAAATCAAAAAAATAGAAATCAAAAAATCGAAAAAATAACATCCCTCTCATCAGGCATATGCTACTGGACTTGATCTTCGCACTGTGCGATTTGTATATGTATGTCCATTCCTGACGCGATAGTACTAGCGAATTACAAGAACTTAACTCGAAATATCGAGTTTATTTGCGAATAATTTGCGTTACTCTAAACGCTACAAGTACTACACCAATCTGAAACACCAGTTTTCTTTAGTAGTGACTAAATGACAACAGAAAATTGTTCTTTGGAGACAATCAACGTTTTGAAAGAGACTTATTGTAATCGAGCACTGGACGTATTCATCCGTGAATAAACTGGAGGCTATAAATTTAAAACTTGAACATTTCAGGAACATGGTCATTCACAAAGGGAATATCAATAATTTTGTAACGGATCATATACACCTCCACCCAACCATAAAACCACAATAACACCGAAGCACACATGGAATACACCATTCAGTAAATGGAATACATCATTCCGGGTCCAAACAGCTTAAAGCCACCGAGGCCAATTTATCCTAAGCCACCATTACCAATGAATGTTGATTTCGCAATACAAACGCGATTGGTAAACTATTATATCAACTACCTTACTCCTCATGACAATCTTTTAGTTAAGTGAGAACACTTATATCGAGGTTAGTGACGGGTAGTTAGACCCGTGAATAGTCTTGAAACCATCGATACTGAAGTAAGTTGTCTTTGAGAGGAAAACGGCAGAAGAACACTTAGCAAACGTCGAAAAACTACTCTCGAAATTACAGAAGGCCAACTTGTGTGTAAATATTGATAAAATGGTGTTCTTAAAAACTGAAACGAAATATTTGGGCTACTTCATACCAAACAGGGACATAAAGCCAGATCAAGACAAGTATTGGTTATTCCAAACATCAAGAAAATGGAGAGATCTCAAATTTTTCCTCGGGCTCGCATCGTAATGCATAAATTTTATACTCATAGCAAAACCGTTAACGAGAGGAAATGATGATTAAACTGAACCAGAAAAATTAAAAGCGTTTCGCTATATCAAAGAGCTTTTGTCTTCAATAGAAACAGTAATATAACCTTATGTTACCACAATATCTATAACAAGCTTTCCTTCTTCTTTTGTTTTAAGCTCATTGCTCTTTGGCCTTGCAATACCTCACTCGTAACACTAAAATAAGTAAATGGACGAAGAAAGCATTGATTGAAAACCAATCCCATCTTCGAAGCTCAACTCAAAAATAAAGGGCCAAAGATCGATTAACTAGATCGGAAGCGTCTGGTAATTGATAGCAGGATCACCAGATACAACGGATTGGGACCAGATTATGGCTAGCTAAAACGAGATAATTCACTACAACAACCAACAGTAAAGGAATAACCAGGCCTGAACGAAACGGAAGAAAATGCCTGTATGCCAACGAAATAGAAAGAATCGAATATGCTTTTCCGATGATTATAAAAGAATCCTTTTCATTCTTTCAAACACTGCTTTTCATTCTTTCAATGCCAAAACCAAGGAGACACAATAAGCGCATATATATGGAATTCAATGCACTTCTTTGCAACGAGTCAACAAATCATTGAAAATCCCAACGACGACACCATATTTCTGAGTTATTTCCACGAAAATAATTAACAATTCAGGTCTTACCCTTTGTATAACGCACAGCATCACGAAAAACTACTTCAAAATCGATTCTGGACACTTACACAACCTGTATATGGGCAACAGTGCACAAGTACAAAAACTATTCAACGAACATATAGAAACGGCTGACATTGACATTGGGATCATATAGTTATATTATTTTGGGCTTGGTTGTTATTTCTGTGCTATACACAGGGCGAGACTCACTAATCAAAGAGGGTTTTTTTTCCAACACTAACTGTCCAAAAAAATAATTTCCCACACATCAACCTGGAATTAAACCAATGCAGTTTTGATCTATGCGTCGTGGATTTTTAAGGAGGAAGGAGTGAACACCATTCAAATTATCACATTACCACAACATACTCTCTAATGGTAAAAAGCTCTAAAATCAACGAATGAAGTTGCCGCCTCAATTAACTATATCAGATTGATAAATGTTCGCTGGTAGCAATTATTTAAATGGATCAAACCATTATTCGACGATTCAATAGTGAAATCGTTTTAGTATACATGTTCCGCGGAATCTCAATTAAAAATCACTGGACCATTGAATGCTTTTGTATATTTATTATCTTTTCCGTTTGCTTTTTATATATTACGAGTATTTCGAACTTTTAATTTTGTTTTCATTTTCAGATCGCTTCTTCGAAATCATTATACTAGGTCATATAAAAAGTCTCCGCGGTTTTTTTGTTACATTTTTGAACAAAAGTTTTCTTTATTGGAAATAAATTTTAATACCATCGAGAGAGGTTTGCAGAGACAAAAACAAATGGTAGTCAGACAGTGCAAGATCCGGTCAAAATTCCCTGCCAAGTTCCAACAATTGTTAGATAACTATAATGGAATACCAATATTTTCTTTGCTTAAGAATTTATTTTTAATTCTTTTTAATCTTCTTCATGTGGCATCCAAACATCGAGTTTCTTTTTGTAGCCTGCTCTTTTCAAATTATTCTATAGTGTGATTGATGTTTAATGCCTCCACCATTTTCTGACAGCTTGCAGGCCGGCTTTGCTCACATAAAATTATAAAACAATCACCACAAACAATGTGACATCTCACCTTTTAGTCACATGTCACTTTAATGTCACCTTTTAGGCACATGTACATTTGAGACCATCGGCTGAGTGTTGCCCGATATATTTATAGGCATCCACACCATCTAGTGGCAAAAACTGCGGAAAACTTTTTATATGACCCAATATCTATTATTTGTGTATGTTGTGCTTTTCCACCCAAAACGAAAAAAACTGTTTTGATGTATTGCAAAGAATAAATTTTCATTTAAATATTTTTTTTTATTAATAAAAGATTCTGTTAAACGATAAATTGTGATATTTTATTTATTTATAATAAAATATATATAAATAACATGTTGTGCCAAACAAGGATGTACACGAATGGTAAATAAAAACGTCTTGCGAGATAAACATGATATTTTCAATTATACATTGCAGCTTTAAGTTTTCTCTATACATTTTCCTGTCTGTGTACTATGTACATACATGTACGTAGATAATAAATAGGTCCTCGTATTTACTACATCTTCAGGTATATAAATATATATGTTTTCAACCTTGATGTCAATCTTTATTATGTAGCTCTATGCGCTGCATCATTTTTTTACCTTTGTCGAAAGCATTAGATATGACAAAGTAAAATCTGAACAAAGTACCAACCGACAAAGAGACAAAAATTAGCTCTAGGGAGTTATATAATATATATGATGTTGACTTTCACGGTAACAAAAACATTAAAACACATGAGATATGCTAATTTATGCTACGACCAAATCAAATCCACTGTTGTCGTTTAGAGTGAATCGGTACAAATTTGTGTTCTCCATATATAATTAACCAATTTGGGGTTTTAACCAATGTTGGTAATACTGATTATTCTCATCAACTATTTAACCCTATAAGGTTTGATTTAATCGTTATTTGTACATATATAAAGGGTTTTTCAAAAGGAGGTTTCATTTTGATATTTAAAAAGCCAAATTGCCACCAAGGCTTGCAGCACCATATCCTTTTCATGAAATATTCCATGACCAATTCGCACATTTCCGGCTGTATGACCTCGATAACTTCACGAATCTTTGTATCTTGGAAAGTTGACCGCTGGTGAAAATACGAACTACTCATTGTGGAAGGCGACAAAAAGTATAAAAACTCCAATTACTCATACCCTTCCTATTAAACGAAATGACGGCTCATGGGCTAGAGATAACCAATCAAAAGCTGAAGAATTTGCTTATCTTCCTAATATTTTGGCTAATATTTTTAAATCTGAGGTCAGCAAAGGCCCTTGGTTATTACCCTGGGTATGAACTTTGAACGGTCGAGATTCTTGAAGCAACTACCAAAGAAACCTATCGTTAAACGAACTCACTTGCTAAATGTTGTTATTAGATAACGACATGTTCCATGTTGCGGAAGTTAGTATGTTACCGAAACCAGGTAAACTGCCCAGTGACGCTAGATTGTACCGTCCGATATCCCTGCTCCTTATCATTTCAAAGTTAATGGAGAATCTAGTCTTGAGGAGACTGAAGGATTCAGATGCAAGCATTCAACAGTTGATCAGGTTCACAGAACAGATATTATAGAAAAGGCGTTAGAAGATAAACAAAATTGTTCGACCTTATTACTGGAAGCGACAGCAGCTTTCGATAAGGTATGGCACGAGGCTTTGATACATAAACTGTGATATTTTGAGATTTTTAGAGTACGACTTAATTTTTAGAGTAAGACGAGAAGATGAGTATTCTGGACTATAAAAGAGATAAAAGCAGGAGCCTCTCAAGGCAGCGTTCTTGCGCAGTCTTATACCTACTATATACAAGTGATATACCACAGCCCGACCACGTAAGTATATCAAGGTTGGCTGACGAAACCGCTATACCACCAACAAGGCAAACTGTGGCAAAACTAATCTTCAGTCTGCGACAAATAAACTTCAAACTTAATAAATTAAAATCTGCCCATGTTTACATTACGAGTAAATGATTGATAAATCCCCCGACAATCAGCTTAAACAATGTGATGGTGCCGAACTCTGCTAAATACTTGGGTATGACACTGGATGTTAACCTTAAATGGAAAGAGCATGTTAAGACCAATGAAAGAGTTCGATCTCAAATAATATAGACAATTGGACGAAGGTCAAAAATAAGCACATGCAACAAAATACTGATTTACAATCAGGTTCTAACACCGATCTGGCTATATGGCATCAGCTTTTGGTTGTACTAAGAACACTAACATCAAACTTATGCAAAACTCTTCATATGAGTTGAATCGTGATTTGGAAATTCTGGATACAAAACACGAGATAAAGAGTTTTGCAAAGAAGCATGGGTAATGAAATATGTCAATGCGGAAGCCTCTCAGCTACTGGATAATGATGATTTGGTTATAGCTATAGGAGACTTAAACAAACCAAACCCTTCGAGTTCGTTAGTATGAGAGAAGTTTCCTACTAACAAACAGGCATTGGTGCATCGCTGGATCAACAGTGACCAAAACAACCGAGTTCCATCTTTAAAGTCTAGAATCAATTGTGGAGCATTCAAAAAGCAGCGTTGGCCTCATATTTTTCATGTGGCCCAAACTTTTTTCGCAAAATTGCGATTGTTTCGTTGCTTGTGTGGTCGCCATTTTGCTGCCAATAAACGTCGTCCACATCAATTTTTTTGAAAAAGTAGACTCCAATCACACCACCAGACCAAAAACCACACCAAACAGTGACACGTTGATGATGGAAAGGCATTTCAATAATCATTCTTCGATTTTCCGAGTCCCAAATCCGGATCATTACGACATTTATGATGATCGATTTGAGGTGTTGTGTAAAATGAACTTTAAAAGCCTAGAGACCTAAGTCTTTATGCAAAATTGTAATGCCGTTTAAGGAATATCTAGTTGCAAAGATCAACGAGGAATCGATTCAATTCAACTTTACGGGCTACAGTAGCAATATTCTCAGTTGTTCTTGAACGATGCAGACGGTTTTAATTCTTCACATCACTAACTTATCGACGACCAAAACTTGTTTTAATTTTGCGAACTGTGATAAATTTTCAGTTGTTGTATGTCGTACCATACGTAATGGCTTCGATTTTATTTAATTCAAAATGAAACCTCTTATTGGAAAACCCTTTATATATTGTACCAACCAAAAATGTAATGCTGATAACGAAATATTCTTATCACGTTTTTAAAAAACCATTATTATTTAGTTTGATTGTTCATGAATACATGCGTAGATTAAATTTTAGTACAGAAAAGGGTTAATAGCAGCATACATACATGTTATCTGGTCAACATGTATACGACACATCAAATTAACTGATTAGATTAGAAATAAACGGTTGCATATGTATACCATAAGGGTGTAGCAGTTAAAGATGGAACGTGCTTTAATCTATAACTGATTAATCAAATTTTTGATTAGAACGTAATAAATACATAGCTGATATAAGAACCAAGTAACACCTCAATCTCCCAAAAGCTTAATTTCACTTCAGTACAGGATTTGGTTCAGATTGCCCACATCAGTATTATATGTTAGTTTGAGCACAACTATAAACTTATTATACTCATGTTGAGATAACCTATCATAGACATATACATATGGGGCAATCTAAATGTGGAAATTCTCCCGGAAATAGGCCGGGCCCGCACTGTACACCCGTTTACATATATATCAAAATCGAAACATGGGCGAATGAATGAGAAGTTTGGATCTGTCCCGAAGGTATATAAAATCTATGCTCATATCATTACTTTATGTAGTATCAATGTCAAACTGGGACAAAGATCTTATATGTGTGCTATTGGTGCTATCAATATGTGGTTTTAGAGACAGACCAATAAGACTTATAGTTAAGATTTAATATTTCGTTTTTAGTGATTGGATGAAATTATTCGGAGTTCTATAAATCACAATTAAATGAATTTTGGGTCCAACAAATTATGTTAAACTATTTGAATTCATCCATCATTGATTTACAGTGGATTGTCAATTTATCTCTGTAAAAAGTAACAGGCTAAAGATTCTTTATAAACATCAAAAGGTGTAGAGCGTTATTTACCATCATTACCAACTAAATGGCGTAGCTCTTTTCTTTCGAGCTTTAACCACTTGGACATAATTTTGATCATCTGACTAAATCGAAAAAATTGGTGACTGCACTCAACGCAGAAACCAACGATGATTTCTTTACCAAATTAAACGCAGCAATATAAGTGAAACTATAGGATTCGCAAGCCAATTGAAGGATACTCAACAATTAAAGCCATCTTAACAAAAAGGCAAAAATTCTTCTACACGTATAGATTGAAGAGTGCGAAAGGAATCTCGGTTTTTATAAAAGGGATCGAGTCCAACTATGAGCTCTAAGGTGAAAACCACAACCTTTGTTTAAAGTTAGTTGGAACCATAACCAATAAAATCTAAGATATCAGCTAAGATATCATTCGATACAATGAATATCAATGTAAGATACATTATTGTATCGAAAAATCGTAGTAAAAGAATCACATAAGCGTAAATCTGATTTACAATATGTACCACTTGCCAAGATTATGGCCATTCATGAAATTACTATAAACTTCTAGCTGTGTGTATTATATGCGGCAACCTACATCCAACCAGCAAATGTGAACTGGACAAAAAAACATAGGTCAGAAAGTGCAGGGAAAATCATACTGCAAAATGTAGAGGTTGTGTAGTGCGCAAGGAGCTAAGTAAAATAAAGACTCCACGACAAAGAGTTAACCACAAACGCTGAATCAGATTTACAAGGTAAAACCAGTGAAAGCGATTATCTTGAGATTGTCTCCTACCATCAATCTTAAAATATCTTATATTGAAGCTGTAAAAGAAAATTCTTTCAATGAAAACACAAACGATGACCGTGGTACATGATCAGTTCTCTCAATGAGTCCAAAAATGTATGCAATTCAGTTAGTTATATGAAACGCCAATGGGCTAGCGCAACAATATAAACTAGAAGTACATAGTTTTTTATTGTAAACGATATCGATTTTATGCTGATTTCCAAACCTCACTTTACAAATATATGTTACCTCAAGATCTCAAGATTCACCATCTACGATACTAACCATCCTGGCGGAAAATCATTTTGGAACTGCATCAAAAAGCAAAATAAGCCATTATATAAATCTCCAAAAATATAGGGAAAAACATATCCAAGCAACCAGCATCTGTCTAGAAGAGTGGTTAAGAAAATGCATCATATCTGCGGCTTACTGTCCACCGAGACACTCAATTAAGAGCGAACAATTTGCGAATTACTTCAAAATAAGGAAGTAGGAAAACACCAAATGAAAAGATTGGCCACATCTACTGGCCACCCAACCTGCTGGCCAAATGACAGGCAAAAAATCATTGAGTTTTTAAAGGTCGAAACAGGTTACGATTTGTATTCTGATCACTCTCCGGTATTAATAACTCCGGCATTACTTCAACAACTAACTAGTATACTACAACAAGCTGCTAACGGCCTCATACTCTTGAATAAAGGTTAAATAAAGCGATTAAGACCTTGCAAATCGCTTTGTTAAATGAACATGACGAAGAGCTTCAACATTATCTCAAGGGACTTACAGCGACTCAAGCAACGAATTTCTCATTATGGAAAGCTACGCGTGAGCTGAAACGACCAACACTCTGATTCCCTCAAATATAGTTCTCTGACGATAGCTAGACAAGAGTGATGTATAAATTGTAGAGAAAGCAAATATATTTGCTTAACACCTTAGCGAAGTGACTAAGCCCAACGAGCAAGTTCGAAATCAAGAACAATTTAATCCAATCAAATACAAGTGGCGCAGTGTCAAACAAACGATCAAGGACAACATCGATGTAAAAAAGGCGGCCCGGACATGATTCGATGAAAAACAAGGTCACTATCCAGAAAGCTGGAAAATTTCAATTATTATAATAATTCTGAAAACTTGCAATGATAAAACAAAAAAAAAGTCATATTGCCCAATCAGCTTGTTACCAACTCTCTCAAAGCTGTTCGAAGAAATGCTCTTGTTTAAGTAAAAACTTAAGCCAATTCTGAACAGTAAAAAAATCATTCCGGATCATTAATTTGGATTAAGAGAAGAACACGGAACTATGGAACAAGTTCACAGAGTCGTATCTAAAATCAGAAAGTCCCTGGAAAAAAAATTAACTGCTCTGCAGAGTTTCTAAATAAAGCCCAAGCTTTCGAGAAACTAAGAGCACAAATTCCGACAAGTTTTTGTAAAATTATTGAAAATTATTTGCCCAATCGAATATTTTTGGTGAAATATAACACCGCATCCACAGATTTATATGATAATCATGCCGGAGTACCTCAAGGCAGTGTACTGGGGTCAGTGTTGTATTTGATCTCTACAGCAGACTTCCCAACATCAAATTGCGTGAAAGTCTCTACCTACATCCGCAGTCAACACTGAATTCTACAAGAATTGAATACTACAAGACAATGGCCCAAAACGGGCCAAAAATGGCCTACTCACCTGTTCACCTGGATAGGAGACTCACTTGGAAAAAATACATTTAAGCCCAAACGGCAACAAACTAAATTGTTTAATTGGAAAACGCTTAAAGTTAAGTCGAGACTGTATAAGCGCTTGCTGTACAAAATGATACTTAATCGCATCTGGAAATATCGAATTGAGCTCCGCGTGTCGAATGCAGTCATGAATATTTCGAACAGTGGTGAACGCACCCTGGTATGTAAGCAACGCAAACCTCCGTCGAGATTTATCATCGAAACTGTAACCGATACAATTCATCAGTACAGCAACGATTTAGCCAGGGAACTAGTGAATAGGTCAAGAAATATGAGAACAAAAACATGGATCCTCAGGATTTAGCTAGGTAATTCAGAGTTTACCGAGTGCACATTAATATTAAGAACCAAGATAGGTTAAGTCTTAAGATTTGATTACATCTTGTTAGTTGCCAATGTAGAAAACATTCAAGAATAAAACCCATAGGCAGTAAATCGGGTAAATTTGTGCCTCATATTAATGAAAAACAATTCTGTGGCATTGCAACGACATGACATCGGTCTAGGTGCTCGAAAGCCGTCATTGTTCATATTTACTGTATGAAAGCTAAATATACAATGAATAACGGATTGCATCATAGAGCACACGCTTTAATTTTGGAGAGGAACAAGTATTATAAATAACTCATATCGCAATAAGCGGCTGATATGAGTATAGTTGTTGAAATAAGTTTAACATCTTAACCTTCTGAGCAAACAATTAACAAAAACTAACCAAAACACTGATATGAGTATCAGTAATTTATATTTTTCGCCATAATCAGTTGTTGTCTCCGTTTGAACGTATCAAAATCGAAATAATTTGTTTAAAATGAAAATCACTTTCTTAATTATTACGTGTAAGTATCGAATCTTAAAGATTTGTACCTAATTGGATCTTATATAATTCTATATACTGTTCACAGTGGTGATCATGATCTGCGGCTTTCAAACCGTAGCTGCACGGAATGTTGCTGGGTGTTCGAGAGGATGCCCTTTTATAAATCGCCCTGTTTGTGGTCGCGATACTAATGGTGACGTGCAAACCTTCTCGAACGAATGTGTCATGAAATATGTGAACTGTTCTGAGGGCAAGAGTAAGTAACAATAATTTGAGTATTTTAATCGATGACAATGTATTTTTATTTTTGATAGATTTTGTGAGGACCCGCAATGGTAACTGTTAAATGTCGATGGATTTATCATTTGTTTATAAGTGATTAATATAAAACTTGTAATGGAAAAGTGGTTTTATTGGCCCCTATATATAATGAAAGAGATAGTTGTTTACAACTTCAGTAAGCTTTTTAACCTTGTGAATCAAGACGATTATTTGTAACCTCCTAGAGGTTCTCTTCATATGAGCCTACAATTCTCTGGTAATAAACCCATTACATTGGTCTGTTACAAGTGTTTCTCACCGTCATTCGTTGTGATAAGGATGGATGCAAACTAAAAATTTACATCCCAGCAGTAGTTTTTAAGTTTACACTGGAATTAGCTTATGTCGTTTCAGATTTGAAAATTCTTTTGTTTTAAATGTTGGTTCACCTGATTGGGTGGTATTATTAAGTCGTTTATAGTTGTGAATAGGACTATAATGAGACACTTTGTAGGAATCCTGCTATCTTAAATTTTACAGTGCTTGGTGAAATATACTGTTTTAGATGCGATTTTTAGAAATTGTGATTTTGTACTTCTTTGTTTGAGAGCTTTTGAACAGTTTTTGTGCTTTAAGTCGTTCCAATCTAATAATGGTGTTCCTTATGTATTTATTGATTATTTCGTTTTGGTTGGTATAAGTAGGAGGTTGTTATGAGTAAACATATTTCTTGTCCTGCATCATTTCAAGGGTTAAACCCTGTGATCGAATTAAATTGTTGAATTGTGGATATCGTTTGAAAAATGAGATTTACGTTATCATTTGATACAGAAAGATGTGTTGCATTCAATATAATATCGACTATGTCACCACAAATTTTGTCTAATTATTTAATGAGTAAAATATTTGACAGTGTAAGTAACCAACAGACTGTGACGAAAGCTGAGCTAAACCTTACATGTGACCAAGGAAGGTAACGAACCAAATTTACTTATATAACTTCACACACGTATTGGATACGGCCTGTGGGTGGGGGCATCCATGTTTTGTACAAAGTATCTTCAGGAAATCATAGCGCTCCAAGAAACTCGAAGGCCTAAAAGTGGAGCAGGGCAAAAATTTGGCTAAAACTGATTCTCGCTGGTCTTTCATAGGTCCTGAACTAGTTGTTAGTCCACCTTTCATAGTTTAAAAAACAAATTAAAAACGGTGTTATCGAGTGTAAGGGTGACATGGTCAGCTACCCCTACTTATTATAAGGCAAATAACTTAGTCAGAGGGTTAAAATATTGGTTTCGATTTAGCTAGTCATGTCCTTTTCAAACGAAAGAAGGTGCTGATGATTTACCTTGTGTGCAACTCCAATAACATCACTGTACTATGTTCTTAGCCGTGATTCAAACTGCTTGTGTTAAACAAAAAATATTACTCGACTATAGTTCACATTAGTCGTGCCTCCATAAAAAATTAAAATAATTACATATTTGGCAGCAGATTAAATTATTGTTTTAAAAAGCCAGCAAATGTTAAACCAAAAGCTACAGAAGTACCTGAAAATGGTAAGCCCGTGGAAGTAAAAGAAGTCGCGACAGGTACAAATCCTGGCGAATTCAGTGATGTAGCCGAATCAGTTCAAGAAAGGTTGAAAACTGAACTCGAGCTACAAAAGCAGACGCTCACTATAAAACAAGAACAGCTTTAACAATTGAAAGAAGAGATAACAGCTCATAACTGATCCTTCACATAAACGAAAAGCTATCGAAACCAAAGTGATCGATTCAATCGATCTATCGATTGAAATGATGACCAATGATATAGAAGATATAATGACAGAAAAGGAGGCTGAGACCCATTACTATCAAAATACGATCAGGAATTACAAGAACTAAAGAACAAATGTGCGGATGTCATGTCTTATTTGGCAATAAAACAAGATGAATGGGCGAAAAATTCTAAAGCTTATGCAGAACAGCTTCAAAAATCATTATGAGGCGTGAAAGAAAACTGGAAGCATTGGAAAAATGAAGATTGCTGCTTCGCATCCGAAATAATGAAAATTGATGCAAAAATTGCTGATTATGATGAGAATGTTAAACTTATCGAGAATGCGTTGACTCGTAAGGAGTATTTGAATGATGAATTCGGTCGATATTTCATCGATAAAGATGGTTTCAAAGTTTATAAATGATATTCAAACGCGTCACAATATATCATGGATGCCGATGGAAATTTAGTAATAATTGCTGATGCAAATAATTACTGAAACCCTTTAGTGGCTTCCATCACTGCTCCTTTGTCTGATCTTTAAAAAAAAGGGTATCAAATTTAAATGGTCCCTTGAAACTCAAACGGCTTTTTCATTAATTAAACACGCCTTGTGTAATGCACCCGTGTTAGCTCATCCGAAGTTTGATCAACCTTTTATCATACAATGCGACGCTAGTTCCACTGGTGTTGGTGGTATGTATTAAGTCAGGTAGGTGATGATGGTCAGAAGCGTCCTATCGCATATTTTTCACAAAAATTCAGCTTGAGTGCTTATAGCAGCTGTGTTGAGTATCAAGAAATTTCGAGCGTATATTGAGGGATACAACTTTACCATTATCACCGACCACGCCAGCCACACAAAAGGACCTTTCCTGTCGCTTAGCACGTTGGTCACTTAAGATGCAGGGATTCACGCTCAAAATTCTTCACCGAAAAGGATCACATCATATTGTACCGGACGCCCTATCCAGAGTGTTTATGGATACGATTTCACATATTCTTGATTGTTCGAATTCTATGGCTGTAACCCCTATTGATTTAAATTCACCTGAGTTTCTCTCCGATAACTATGTCATCTACTAAACTCTATTAAACAATTGTCGTATGAAGATAATCGTTATGCCATTCATGGCGGTAAAATATTTGTTCAGGTTCATTATATGAATGAGGCTGTCAGCGATTTGCCACTATGGAAATTACTGGTTTCAGTGACTTTACGTAATAATATAATTAAACAATACCACGAATCTTTGGTGTCTACTCATTCGGGTGTGACAAAAACTTTAGAACTAATTCGCTGCTTTTACTTCTGGCCGAAGATGGCAACCGATGTTAGTACATTTATTCAACATTGTATAGCTTGTAAAGCAAATAAAGTCGTGAATTATCAAACTCAACCTCCAATGGGGGATCAATTAACTAGTGAACGTTCATTTCAAACATTGTATGTTGATATATTGGGACCACTACCCAGATTGATCAAGGGTAATACTTATTTGTTGGTAACGCTTGACCAATTTACAAAATATGTGTTTTCAAAACCGATGAAAAATGCATTAAGCAGCCGCAAATATGTGATTACTTAGAAAATTAAATATTTTTGGTTCATTCTGTTCCACGGACAATTATAACAGACAATGGTCCACAGTTCGTTTCATACATGTTTGAAAAGCTGCTTCTAAAATACGGTGTCATCCACTTTCGAACACCTAAGTATATACCCTTCAACCAAATTCTGCTGAGAGGGTAAATCGTAGGCTAATTCAAGCTAGTCGTATGTATATTAGCGATGATCACCGACTATGGGACCAACATATTTACGAAATTACTAATGTTCTACGCAACACTGTGCAAAGTAGTACGAAATGTTCACCCCACTACTTATGTTGGGTGAACGTGATCTGCAACTGTTAGGAAAATCTGATCAATTAACCATTTGTCAAAAGCTTGTAATGAGTCATTTAAAAGAAGCTTATCAGCGTAATCTTAGTAGATATAATTTACGAAATCGAATCAGATCGAAACTTTTCTCTGCCAAACTTGCACCGAAGTTTAAACTTAGGACTATTCACACAAGAGTTGGTAGTGTGGCCTATAAAGTAGTCGATAATCTTGAAAAAGATATTGGACTATATCATCCTCGTGATATTCTTAGAAAATAGTGCTAGTTACATGTTAATGAGACTCTTCTCAGGGTTTATGGGAACGTCCCCACGATTTGAAACAATGTTTTAATTGTTTAACATTTAACAATGTTTTGTTTTTGGGTGAGTCGATCGAGTTAAAATTTTTTTTTGGTCAGTCGGAAATAAATAATTACACTGAATTGAAGATAATAATAATTCAATAAAATAAGACAAAACATATTACAAACGAAGAAGCATTGGTGCTACAAAAAAGACCTATAGTCAAGAATCAATAACATACCCTTTAATGAAACGGAAAAAAGATCACTTCGTCGAGCACTGGCAACACAGAGTGTTGGTCAGACCCGTTGTCATGTAGGGATGTGACAGTCAGACTTTGACCAATGAGTACAAAAGAAAGCTCTTTTAACATTACAGAGGAGATGAATGCGTGTGATATATGGCCCAAAACGCGACGTTGATGGCACATACCGAGTTCGTTTCAAACACGAAATCAGGATTTTAACGCGAATTCCTGATATCGTGCATGAAATCAAAGGACATCGAGTATGCTAGGGACATCATCGCCGACGGCGACCCCTTCGCCTTTCGGTAGGCGAAGAGGTCACTGTCGGCGACGATGTCTCTACGGCGTAGAGAGCGATCTGGCATCTTTTAATAGTTTACAACAGTATGAACAGCTGTGATCGAAATCGATTGAGTCAGATTTTTGACACAGTACAGGCCAACAATGGCCCTTAAAAACCGTCAAAAAAAAACCTCATCGATTTTGAATCATTACAATAAATCACAACGATAACCTTAACCTAATTTTTCTAATGGAATCTCGTTTCTTTATTCACGTAACTCTCTTAAATCAATAAATCTTGAGAATCATAACTAACAAATTATAGAATTCCATTTAATTACAATTTTCGAGAATTGTTTATTTAAATGATTCCATCGATAAACTTTTGTAAAGCTCTCGAAACATAATTATATATATTTTATAAAGTTGAGGTAATAAAAGCACAAAAAGAGAGCTTTTTTGTTTTCTAGTATCGCTATATGTATTCTCCCTCAACTCGAGTCAAAACAGGATGATACCATGCTGTTAAAGTTGATGGGTATTTTAACATTTTGTAAGCTTTTCGTTATATGCAAATCTATATAGATGGTGTAGATACCAATATTGTGTATAATTGGCTTGGTCAACATAATAAATCGATACATAGGTCTACTTTATATTATTTTGTGTGGTATCAAGTTTCCACTTTACCCCTTTTTGTGGGGGTATTATTTTGGGACGACTCATTCAAAATTCGTTACGTGATTGTTCTATATAGATTTACTATGAATATTCTCGACCGTAGGTTGATTGTATATACTGTACAGTGTGTATGTGTGCCGTAACTCAATGTACATACCTATAATATCTCTGTCGTGTCCCAGTAATAAAAATCATTTTATTGTAAACCTAGGATATGGTATTATAATATATACAAAAACACACCTGCATCACCTTAAGACAATTTTTCGGATTGTCTATGTACATATACACACATACATATGTATATTGTATAAATACGTATTGATTTTTACCCAGATAAATTTTCTAGATTTCTTCTTCCATTTTGTCTTCGTAATTAAATTACACAGCTTTTATCACTTCATTATGGTTGAAATAATCGTGTTTGAATAAAATTTTATACGTCTTGTGACTTCTTTTTAATTTTTGAGTGCTTTATTTTTGTCGCCTGCGTAAACATATCAAATTTAGATAAAGTAACACAAACGTGGATGAATATGTTTTTGATTAAGAGATGTTTTCATCTTAATGTTCAAGATTATATAGATTTCTTAATTTAACCCGTACGTATATTCTTTCATAAAATAAAATCCACTTGTTGCGCCTGGGTCGTCAACATATTATTTTATTTGGCAATCGACCAATTTTAGAAATTAACGACACGAGCATAAAATATTAAGGATGCTGGAGCTTTGAAAACATTATACACATATATAGCCTAAAGCGTCACGTAAATTGTTAAAAATTTTATGAGATTGGATATAACAGGGAAATCAATACTAAACACACATATATATATATACAAATTTTGAAAAGCTCAGATTTTTATTTTATGTTTTGTCGAAAAAGGTGTACATTTTTTTCATCAACATGTGCTTTTATATTCGAAATTAAAATATATTCAAATTTTCGTCTTAACAAAAGCACAAAAGTTTTTTTGTGTATATACTTATCCAAAGTTTGCTAAGCAAAATATCTATAAGGGTCTGGTTGACGTTTGGTGTTACTAAAAAGTTCGTTTTTAACTTTTTTGTTGGTTATTTACCATAATACAACTGCTGGTGAGATTGTGGGTCGTTTCTAGGTACAAAATATTGATCTACACTACTGGGTACAATATAGCCACAAAATTAGATTTTAATTAGATAATAATCAGAATACCAATTCCTCTCATTCCCAAGATCTGTTTGTTCTTCGAAGGAAGCCGAAGATATTCGTTATCGTCAAGGTCGTCAGTTGATCTCTCAAATAGGAATCGTGATCTAAAGAAGTGCAGTCTATGATGAGACACTGTTCACAGTTTGGACTGTATGACTGGAATCTTTGCTGATTTATTATGAAAAATATTTTGAATAGGTGACAAGAAAAATTGTTGTATGATCTCTTTTGGCGCAGAACAACAATGTTTAAGTTGACATCTGTCTTAAGAAATGATAACATCACTCATAGAGCAGCCCAACAAAAGTGGAAAGTGCACCCAAACGGGTCGATTTATCATCCAAAATTACCGACTCCAAAATAAGTTTTGATAAAACAGCTTATAGAAGAGTCTGGCTATCAGAAGGGAGGCAGATACTATGATCTCTGAAATTAAACTCTTTTACATTTTCCGCCTAAAAGACAGTAGTATACCTACCAAGGGGGTTAGATTATAAAACCTCAGAATTTAGCATTTATATCCCGGCATCAGCCAGATTACTGCATACTGATTAATCAGTAAAGATCATTATACTGTCACCGGAGACGTTATAATCCTATTTGTGCAAAAACGTGGTTAGACAAAATAGTATCGACGGACATGTGGCTCGGTCATCGAGCAACAACATGCTAGTCATAGTATAAATTAATGATCTTCAAAAATATAATCTAGACCACCATAGGATACAATATAGTCACCAAATTAAATGTTAATTAAATGCTAATCGCAACACTCTCATTCCCAAAATCTGATCTTCTTCGAATAAAGCCGTAGGTAAATATTCCTTATCGCCAAGATTGTCAGTTGATCCCCCAAATAGGAATCGTAATCCAAAGCAGTTGATTAGACCCTCTTCGCAGTTTGGACTGGATGATTGGAATCTTTGCTGACTTATTCTACAAAAATATTTTAAATAGGTGACAAGAAATATTGCTGTCCGATCTCTTTTGGTACAGACCCACAATGTGAAAGTCGACATCTGCATTAAAAGATGATAACATCACTTTAAGAGCAGGGTCAGGCCCAACAAAAGTGAAAGCTGCGCCCAAACGGGGCGATTTATCATCCAATACGTTTCCTTTGATATATCCATGCGACTTAGCATCTAGAGAAGTGTAACTGCCTAGTCGATTCAAGGTAAATACCGTCTCCAAACCAAGTTTCGATAAAACCGTCTTTAGAGGAGCCTGGCTATCAGAAAGGAAGCAGATCTCTGCAATTTATCACTTTTGCATTTTCCGCCTGAAAGACAGTAGCGTATTTATCAAGGAGATTAGAAAAATTCGCCTCATAATTTAGCATGTTTATACCGATCATCATACCGTCAACTAAAAGGCTATAATCTCATTTGTGCCTTTTGGTAATAATTACACAAAAGAATTTCTCAAAAACGCGCTTTGACAACATAGTGTCGAATGGCACGTGGCAAGTAGATCGCTACTTTCCTCCAATCAACAAGACTCACTTAACTTTCTATCGTCTTTTTAAGATGCACCGTGTCCTATTTGGATCAAAGCATCGTTTTGATACCATTCTGGTAAGCTCTTTTAATGAATAGGCCGCGAGATAAAAAGTGTTAACCCTCCTTGACCGTCAATGTACCGTTTACAGATATGTTGTAAGAGAATTTTAACGTCTCGTACACAGTGTGCTAGCTTATATATTGGATATTAACAAGCGAGTAGCAAAACAAAATGTTCGTATACCTAACCATTATATTTATCACCAGAAGAATCTTTGACGAATACATGAAATGATTATTTCCAGAATCAGATGGTTTCCGGTACCAAAATTAAAATGGTTGAGAATTTCAAAATGATAAAGACACTGCTAAATTCACGACACAGGGCCCTGGAACGCTTAAATATTTATTGATCGCAGTTTTATATTCAAAAGGTAGAAAATCGTAAAAACTGAGTTCAGCTTAGAGGATTAATGCATAAACACGTCATTTATCCTTCTTCCAGTAGTAAACCATCTGCAATATATGACCCAGTTGAATTATTTAATAATTGCAATGTTAAGTATAGTGTTGAAAAGTTTCATGCTTTACACCAATCAAGCGAGTTTAACATGGCTTATATAACAAGAAAACTTGTAAACTCGATAAGAGCTTAAAGCTTAAACTTTTATTTATCATATAGAACAAATTTTTCAAAATTTCGTGCAATCCGACACTATTTATAAGGTATAGATGAAAGAACACGCGACTAGTTCTCGTCTTAATGTTTCAAATCTCAATTTTGATGCCCTGATATGAATTACTAGGATAAACCCATATATTCGTTTTCCGTTAAAATTTTCCGCTCATCAAATTAAATAGACTTGTTGTATCTAGCAAGTGATATAATATGATGGGAAAAAGCTCTATACGCTACCTTACGGATAATGATGACTCCATCATATCAACTATTTCTTAGAGTCCTCTATACTTGCTATATTTCAGTTTGATTTAAACCACGGTCGGTAACAAAATAGGTTTCCACATTAAATGAGAAAGCTTTATGGGTATCAAAACTTTATAGAAGTATTTAATTATAAAAATAATGAAGATATAAAAAGCTCTTTATTCTCTAATTAAATTTAAACACATAAGTTTTTTATACCACTAAAACGAAATATTTTGAACTTAAAGCTTCGAACTGCACTGTAAAATATTTGGCTATTATCTACAGCAAAATCGTTATCATTACAACAACCAAAAATAAAACACATTTTCACATTACTAGAAAGTCATCTCCCCGAGCATACACGTATCAAAACATTTAATCTTTTAATTAAAAATATAAAAAAAAACGTATGAACGACTATAATTCTTGTCAAACCTACCTCAATCTTTTTCCCCTTGAGTAACCTGTCACTTTATAATTCGAAAACATGTATAAAAAGATACAAAGTTCACCCACACTATAATAAATCGCATTTGAAACGAAACCAAAAAAAAATGTGTCAATTATGTGTACACAAACAGCGAGTGCTCGAGTATTCAATTTTATATCGCTGCAAATTCTTTCAACCCAAATATAATTGTTTGTCATAAAAATCAATAATTAGAATATTATTTGATTTTTGTTTTTTTCCCAATTTCCCAATTGGGGAGTTATAGTACAAAATTTGTTGTTTCACCGAACGGCCAAAAATTTATTTCCCGTATTTTTATATCTTTGACATAAAAAGGTGGCGGAAAATCCAAAAAAAAAATTTAATTAGTAAAATCAATATACAGTTGACACACAGTTAATTTGGGAAAATTATAACCAAAAGCTCCCCATTATCCTTCCATAATCTAAATTTTAGATATACATCACACACATGTCAATATACGAATTATTTATATAGGCAAAATATATGTTGTTGTCACAGAGTGAGTTGAGCTTTTAATATTTTAACTTTTAGTAAACGTGTAATATGTACGATATTCTATAAATGTGGTTACAAAACAAGGCTGGCAAGTATACATATAATGTCGTTCACCGACATTGTATACAGTCTAATAAATCGTATTCCCAAAAGTAATTTTGCCGTGCTCATTTTAATATGTAAAAAGCTATATATAGATTGTACACGATAATGATGTTGTATGGAGGTGGTTGTGGTTTTATCCTATATTCATTATCCTCATTAATAATCATAATTTAATTTCATTATAAATAAACACTGAACGAAAAATCACTTCACCTATTCACATATTACACCTGTTTCACATATAAACTCTGTAAGATAAAATCTTCAAACTTTTAACAAAACACAGAGCTTTTAGCTTTAATAATTTTCCACTTAATTTATTTCTATATAACAACAATATTGTACACTAACACTTATACACAAATACACGTGGAAATTTTAAGAAAAATTAACAAACAATAAATTACAATAAAAAACCGCTTTTCTTATCGATGGATAAATAAACAAATAAACAAAAAACTGTATTAAACAAAAGAAAATTTAAAAAAGCTTAGCAGCGAAGAAATTACCATGCTAACACTATGACGCCTGGTTTGCGACTATCCAACTATACACCAAAAAAAAAACAAATTTGTGAATGAAAATTGTTTTTCTTTTGAATTTTCCTTCCATGTTTATTTTGAGAGAGCGAGAGTGAGAACACCTACATAAAGAAATACCAATCGAAAGCTCCATATAAAAAGCTCTTATACTACATATATACATACATACATACAAGACCATAAAGAGAGCGAGCTTTTTACTGTAACCATTGGTGATGGAGAAAAACATAGTAACCACACAGTGGGGAAAATAAATTATGTATGGTTACAGCTTTTTGTCAAAAAAGACCGACAGCAAAATAAAAACAAAAATTGGCACGAGGTAAAATCAAGAGCGGTTATCTCACAAAGAGAATAATAATATATATTTATGTACAGGGTTGTTTACAATATGTGACGTGTACACTATAGACATCTATTGGTGTAGATGGAAACCAGTAAAAATAAATTTTTATAAACTTATAATTATGTAATGTAGGACGTTAAATTTAACCTGAGATAGTCATGTAGCGTGTACTTGAAAGATAACAAGCGAGATTGGTTTTCCTGAAGCTTTTAGGTACGAGTGTATTTTAAAGTTAGAAATGTGAATTTTAAAGTAAATGTAATCCTGATCAGTTTTGTAAGCTAAGCCGAATGATCCCATTTTTGGAACAAGGTATAATACGAGAAAATTAATTTTGTGTAGATCAAGTATATTGAGACGAGTATGTAGGCTGATATTATTATAGATGTTGCAAAACTAATATTTCTAAGAACGAAAATGTCGAATTTAATGTCAAATAACAACATTTGCGGGGCCCTTTGCTATTCTGCTTCAACTTCAAAATAGATTGATTTAAATGCTTTAGAAGTAGTGATTTTGACATTAACTGTGTTTGGTGGGACATGACAGGAAATGTGTAGCTGAAACCTACCAACCGCATCTTATCAATCTTCATTCCATCGCGGTCAGCTGAAATGAAAATTGCTACGGCACCCGCTTTATTCGTCAGACGTGATCTCCATCGTATTATACCTTGTTCCATTAGATGAATTAGCAGGATTACACTTGACCAGTTCGGTTCAGAGTCTAAATCGTTTTGGTTCAGAGTCTCAATCCATGTATTGCCAGAGAGCAAATTAAGTTGCACAACCTAGCAGTAATACTGTTTTATAGATGGATCCAACAATATAAACTATATGTACAACTGCCGTTTAAGCGAACGATTCGATGCTCTTGAATTTTAGAAGTATCCAAAAACTGGCACTCAGGTTGTCGAACAAAATTTAAGAATCACATGAGGATCCCAGTAAATTTGGGGCATGGTTAGAGCCAATCGAAAAAGACCGGTTACAATGAGTTATTATCGAAAAGGTGAAAACAGTTGGTGTAGTTTTTCAAACAGCATCAACCGCACCAGTCAAATTAAAACCACCAACGCACGGAGTTGCATCGTACCTGGCATTTAGAGCGCAGTTCGAAATCGCATAGGCAAGAGTCGATAGTCCGATTCGTTGACTACAATAATACAAATATCAAGTCCAGTATAGCGTATAAGTATGATGAGATGTATTGGATCTTTCCGATCAAGCGGTTATTCAGTGGCATTTACCGTCAGATTAAAACCAGCGTAGCGAATTACAACACATACACGTAATTCAAATTAATAATCATAAAGCAATCATGCTTCAATTCCTAGCCCTTATGGACTCATATTTATGACATTACACTTTACACGCCAAATCTCCTGGCTCAACTACCTAAATTTTCTGCCTAACCTTAAACGGCAAAAATAATTTTTGACAAAAGAATTATCAGCCTTCTCTTTATAATGGTTGACCGGTTCAATTTTCAAGGCACAGATATTTCCATGAAGTTCGACTCGTGTTGCTATCAATCAAAACCACACGAAGGCTCTTCTTTTGATTTGTTATACGTCTGGGTGCTAATTATTTATAGGTAAAGTCGACGACTTCCTTAAAAAAGAGGGAGTCCGTTATCTGTAATGTTTCTGTTTTGCTTCGCCAGTATCAAACCATTAGGTGCCGAGTCATCGGTGACCGGTTGATCGAACAAATCCAACTTCATGAAGCGAGTACGCTACTGGTTTTTATGTCTGTATTGTATATTAAGGATATATGATTTGCGACCTGTTGCAACAGTTTTAGACAGAAATTTATCTTGAAATTTTCAGATTTGAATGTGAATACCATAGTTTTTAAAAGAATTCGGATTTAGGTGATTCTTCGACTGCTACTTCAGTAGATTGTTCTTAGATGCAGGTAAAATATGCTCTGACATTTTGGATCTAATGTACGACACGCATAGAATTTAAAATAGCACCAAAGGGTGCTATATCTATATCTACCGATTAATATCGGGAGTAAGGTGCACTAATAGAAAGATATCTCTTTGCACTATATTATTTTTAAAGATAGCCTTGCTCTAACCATGTTTGTCAAATTGAAATCCAAACGTCTCTTATGTTGAGTTTGTTATGGAAGCCTCCAAAATCCAATCTATATACCATCCAGCTTAGAACTATCAGTGAAAAATCGTAAGGTAACCCATTCCGATGCCGATACACCTCCTTATAATATCGTAAGTGAGCGACATGGTTTGGAAACCTCCTTCACAAAGCATAAAATAATTTAAGTTAAATCAAAATTCGAGAGCAGTTACGTGAACAATTAAATAACAGTGGAAGACAATCCTCCTCATCAGATTTCGAAATAAGCTGTTGTGTAAACGTTTCAAGTTACAATTCTTAACACTATAAACCTATAGCCATACGTCCTCAATTTGGCTGTAATAGCTAGCGTAAAGTAGGATGGAAATAAGCGAACCGCGAACGGTTGAAAGTGCCTTGAGCCCCACAATAGGTTGGAAAGATAAAAACAGACAAACAATTCTTATTCTTTAGCAGTATGGCATGTGATACCGTCCTGTTAAAATCATATGTTAACCAAACCGTTGACATCCAATTCTGGTCTAAATAACGTTCTTATCATATCACGATAACGATGTATGTTGAAGATTTTCCGGATATATGATGATTATACGAATAAATATTTTTGATGTATTAGTTTCTATATAAGCTAAGCTTTATCGTTTAAGTGTCCTCTTCGATATACCATATAGTGTGACCCTATCTCTTCTGCAGTTCGATCGCCATCCATATATTATCATAGGTGGCCCAAAAAACAATCTGGTTTACTTTAACGTACTTTACCGATTGTCTTTTTAGACCTATCGTTTAAGTGTCCTCTTCGATATACCATATAGTGTGACCCTATCTCTTCTGCAGTTCGATCGCCATCCATATATTATCATAGGTGGCCCAAAAAACAATCTGGTTTACTTTAACGTACTTTACCGATTGTCTTTTTAGACCTGGCTGTTTTATTCTAAAGGTTATACTCTGGTTATGGCAAGTGAATGATAATAATAATCAGATCTTCAATAAGTATATAAATAACAATTAAACCTTTTGCTTTAAAAATTGAGATTAAAATAATTTCTGACGTATAAGAATACCATCTGCGATTCGAATATAAGAACAGCGATTTAATTTAATTTCACCGAAAAATAATTTGGGTGTAAAACGGAAAATAAAATTTTATGAAGCTAATTAAAATGTAATTTGATTTTCACGATATATTTTCAAGGTCAAATGTTAAATATTGTAAGATATGCAAACACATCGCAAACCCTAAATCGAAATCGATCGATGTTTGTTAAAATTTGCATTGCAAAAGAATTACATATTTTATGATGCTCCCAAATCGACACAAAAAGCCGTATACAGCATAAAAAAGCTTTTCAAATATTTATATAAATAAATACTTTGGGCAAACTGTAACATTTATATTGTTATCTGCCATTGGATAGAGCACATAAACCTTTCATTTAAGAGATGAATGATGAACTACTGTAAACTGTACAGGCCACAATTGAATTTGTAACATAAATTCTTAAGAAAATTATTAAGAAAAAATAAGAAGATTTTGTTAATTAATTCGCACAAGACAATATATACAACATAATGCCGACTTAAAGGAATGATATAAGCAGCACACAAATAATTTGATAAGAAAATACAAAAATTAAATACTCGGTGTCCATCACTAATTGCAAACCCGTATATATTGTATATGTATAACTTAACGCAATTAACAAAAATTTTCTCTTCGTGCATGTAATATATTTATGTACAACAAATTGTGCTTTTTTTGGAAATTTATTTTATTTCCATTTTCTTACCAAATTACGAGTAGCATGTATATAGTTTGGAGCACAACAAGTAACAGGACAAAGTGTATCTAGTTTTTCATGTACAAATATATACATTGATGGAAATAAGTATATAAATCATGCACAAGCTTTTTTGGTGTTAGTAAAATTTACTATCGGCCACGATATATCATTATTTTCATTATACTGCTAAAGTTTCGGCGCCTGTAGCTATATAAAGCATAATAATATTTATGATAGCGTATATTCTTGAGATGAATATTTGTTTACACAATTCTCTATAGACAAAATTCATTTCGATAAGAAAGAGTAATTCGAAAATAATCGATACAATTCGATAGGACAAAGTCTTAAGAATGTGATTGGCAACAACAATGTTACACGTGTATTTAAATATACGAGACTCAAGAAGTTTATTAAGTCTGAGTTGAATCCCAAATTCTTATACAATGTGCCAAGGGCGCCAAACTTTTACAATGAACATAATCAGATATGCGGTCGTAAAATACGTGAAGCGATTCTCTATTTTTTATACGTATTTCCAAAGAGCTGTAGGTGTTGTTAAATTTATTGGATTTGTTGAGACAATTTATAAGAAAACTTTATAGATTTACTTTACAAATTTATTGAGCTTTGATTATCTTTCTCTTATTAGTTTAAGATAGTTTTAACTGTATTCAAGATGTGCTATAAAAAGGATAGAAAAGTTATGTCCCATTTCCACTCTTTCTAATCAGACAAATATCTCTTGTACACTAACGAATTTAATTGCTTTACAGGACCAAGATATATGTTGCGATTAAAACGCATCGAAGACAATACCAACCCATTTCTCGTGAGTCCGGACGTAAACGGTATAGCTCGGTTTCATTCTGTGTACTATTCCGGAATTGCAAGCTAGTGATCGACACTATCAAAATTTGATCATTTTTACGGACAATGGCCACTAATTTAATGATCTTTAAATTAACTTAAACTTACATTTTGTAAAGCTTAGTATAAAATCATTAAATTAAAGATATACTAAAAGCTCACTAAGTTTGCTTGTAAATCTAAATCATGGAGCTTTCATTGTTAAAATAAATTTGTGGTGCTTTAAATTCTCTTGAAATACTAACTATACAGCTCTAGTTAAGATCTGAACGCACAATTCTCTAGAATTTCTGCTGATTCTCATTATTTTACACATTTTGTAGTTGGTGTAATCGTTTTCCAATTCATTAAAGCTTTCACCATTTCTATAGCATGTGACTGATCTATAATTTAGGAATATGTATACAAAAAATGAGCCTAACAACCAGAACCATTGATATAGAAGATCTGAACGGACGTGTTTTGCTCAACCGAATGCAAAATGTATTAAAATGATGTTTTCAACTGCAACCTGTTTTGGGAGACACTTACCTCCTTTACAATTTGTTTTTAGCTTTCTTGTTCATTTCATGTATCGTGGCCATGCAAGCTAAGTTTTTCGAATTTATTCTTATCAACCAAGTGGAAAGGTTTCAGATTGTTCAGATCGTTTTAACCCTGAAACGGTGCCCCAATATGTGTTTGAAAGCCATCGCTCCAATATCGGTTTGCAATATCCTCTTCTGATCTCGCAGAATTGTTTCAGTCCAATAAATAGCAGTGAACACAGGAGAACGCCAACTAACTTATTTCATTCAATTTCACTACATGGTCCGCGGCACCCACAAAAGAGTTATTCTGGAATTTGAGTTTAAATAGTCCGAAACTAGCTTTTCACGAATACTTTAAAAGTTGCCTGACTATTCGCGATTGGCTATAAATCCTTGTGCTATATTTAGGAGTCTGGTTAAAACCATATTTTGCACAAAACTCCATCGTAGTTTTGCTCGAACGACAGTGAAATTCATTTCCAGGACCAAGATATGGACAGGTTATGTCTAAAAACTGCTATCCATCGTTGATCCGCTCGTGTACCATACAACATATTGGAGAAAACCACATTAAAAGAATAATGGAGTTTTGGTTTGATCGGCAGACAGTAAGATGAAATTGGTCAGTGGAAATGGTCTCAGTTTGAATCGTAACGAAATCAATGCAGCGTCCTTTATGCGTTGCAGATGCAGTTGAGTACCTCTATATAGCTTCAGTATGACATGTTTGCTTGTATAATATCTCAAGCCTAGACAACCATACAAAACAGACAAAGGAGATCATATAGGTCTGATAATGGTTCATTATGATCAGTAGATCTTTGATATAAATTGTATCCCTAAGAACGACCATAAGGCATATTATATTATTAACCCTTAAGGCACACGTTGTGCTTTAATATACCTTGGTGATATGTTGCTTCCGAGCTAGTTTCTACCTCAGTCTTAACTGTATGCACCACCCTGCTATGTCGGGAAAGGTATTTGTATTGTATGAAGCTGGTTTTATCAGCATCGTAAAATGCGTGTTTAAATATATCAGATCCATTGTCCATCGTTTTAGTTAAAACTGTCAATTTTTTAAAATTTGCGATAAAGCCAAAATGCTAGTCGGTGGAATCGTATAGGTTATCGATCCAAACATATAAGTTGCTCTTTGTTAACCAAAGGGTTAAAAGCACATTAGTCGTATTATTGTCATAACGACCTAGCCAAATGGACTTTGTTAACCTTTAGTTGAGTATACTAGATAATACTACCTTGATGGTAACAACGTCAATGTGGCCATGATGAAAGCTTCGACACTATCGGGTTCAAATCACGACAGTGATGCAGAATAAAGATCGTTTTTTTCATTACTGATTGAAAATCACACTCTAAGGAATATGTTGTTAAATAATCTTGAACTTTTTCAAAAAAAATCTTTAATATGAAAGCTTCAAAGCAACATATAACAACGATAGCGTAGTATAAAAACAAATTAAATATTCAACTTTTATACTTAACCATTCAGTGCAACTGGAGTTCCTTTGGTTTTTGAGAGCTGTGGTTTGTATAACGGCATGCTTAGTCTGCTGTGCGCAAACGATAGAACTCTTATTTGGGTCATCGACGCTGTACAGACTCTACATTCCTGGGAGGAAGGTATTTTGTTCTGCGACCTACCCCAGGTCTGTAAGGAATACAGTTTTTGTCCCAGGCCCGATCCAAAAACCTTCAGAAATTCTGAAAGAGATAGAAAATCATGACCCGGGACTCGAGACCAACAAATGAACCATGTTTGGCCTAGATGAGCCATCTGTTCCAAATCTGGAAGCACTTGGTTTTACACTGTTCTATGCTCTAAGTAGGATCGCAATATATGTTAGTGAAAAGGAGCGGGGAGGGCCAAGAAAAAATTGTACTCCACAATCCCAAATTAATTGAAATGGTTGGCGTACAGTTTAAACAGATTAACTTGCAGCATTCAAAGGTGTCGTCTTCTCTCATAGAATGCAACTGTTAGGCCTACTTATTTGGTCCTTTCACAAATGTGTTTCAAGCCCTATTATGCTAAGCTTTTTGTCAAAGTTAAGCCACTTATGCAAATCAAACTTATGAATAAAATTGGTCATAAAAGCTCTTAAAGCTTTTTGATGGTTTTTATTTTTCAATTAGAAAAATCAAACTTTCATTGGTATAAGTAAAAGCTTCGAAGATTGGAAATGACACTTGCAGGCGTATGCTGTCGATCATCGTAAAAACTGAAGAGACAAAAGTTTATTATATACCCAACAACCTTGAGCTTTTTCAAAGAAATTTGTTCAAATAGAAAAGCTTTAAAGCAACATGAAATCATATAACAATGAGCTTTAAAACAGCTTTTTATTTAAAGAGAGATTAAATCCCATCCAATACTTCAATTTATACAATTCTTATGCCTATCCATTTATTCCCATCACTAATGTGATTCACGTCCTATTGATTTTGCAAGGGCTTAGCTACTTATCCATATCGACACATATCAACGTTAATTTACTATAAAATCAAACGACAGATACCTGTTACAAAAACATTGTAAATATGCTAAAGCTTTTTATTTGTTTTGTTAACATTTTCCTACTACAGCTTTTTGCCATCCTCCTCGTATTTGAAAAACAAAAATCGTGGGTAATGTTGTTATGAGGAAAACAAGAAATGAAACCTAAATACATACACTGTGGAAAGTTCTGTTTATATAATTCATTATCATAAATGAGAAAGCACAATTCGAAAGTTTTGTTAAGTTAGGGTGGCCCAAAAAAAACGATATAAAAAATAAATTTAAAGATTGTGTACTCACCTCTATGGTAACATGTCCTCGATGTTTGATGTGATCGGGTGACGATCTCAAATTTTTCGAATCGATTTGTACGTTTGTCTGCATTTTGGGGTTACTCCAATCTGTAATGACACAACGAAACGATACATTAATACTCTTAATTTAATTTAAATATTCAACATCATTCTGTGTGTGTATACAGAATGACATCTCTGTCAACAAAGTAGTTTATCTTTATTTTCGTCGAGATAATTCAAAATACGAGTCGAATATTAACATTTTTATGGAAATTTTATGGTACAAACGGTTTTATGGATTTTTTATTCAAGACACATCGTTTCTTATGTAATCGTAATTCGGTTTTTTGTTTTTTTTTTGTTAGAAATTTCTCGAATATTATCTAAACGATGAATATACACCATAATCTGCGGGTATGTCAACGTGTTTATTATCGTTCAAAATATTATTAAATATCCACTAATGCGCTGTATTACTCCCGAGCACGACTTCAACATATTAATATTTTTTTACTCTATGGTTATAAACGATTTTATAGAGATTAAGTTGAGTTCCTAATGAGCTTTTAAATTATGTACAACAACGTAAGGTGGTAAACTGTTAAACTTGTTATAGTAAACGAGATTTTCAACATAAATTTGCAACTATTTTTTTGCTCAAAAGCTTGTAACGATGAAAGATCAAAATCCGATTCGACAACGTTCACACAATTATCGATTGATTATTGGTAATTGTATATAAATACGAACAAAGCATCAACGTCATTTAAATCTGTCAACCCAGTTTTTGCCTTAATGAGTCTCGAAACAGTTTAACGTAGTCAAAATGGGCTTCGTTTGAAAATCGGTCTTTTAACCGATGTCTTGATAGCAAATTCTCATCACAGAACTGCGTGAAATGCCAACATTCTGAACATCAGCTTCTAAGTTCACTGCTGTACGTACTATTGATGCATCCAATAACAAATCACTTTTATGAACTCTCAACACAAATTAATCCGCAAACTACCCTGTAGACATATCATTTCTATCCGCGTAAATTTTTACCGGTATGGGAAAAGCACTCACCACTTTGAAAGTAACTTCAGTATTTCCCAATTTTGTTCAAGCGTAAAGCGATTCATTTCGTAAATGTCGAACATTTAATTAATTTTCTGTCATAGCACGAATGATATAAGTGTTGCCACACTCGAAATAACCAGCATTGAGAAATGAAACGCTATAGACGAATAACATATTATATGCTGGTCTGATGAAGTTCAAGAGACACAAATAATACAGTGAGATAACCATTCATACAATTTGGCATCAGCTAACGTTCGATTCTAGCCAAGTCCAATTTTGGTGAAAGACTTAAAGATTGTCACTTTGAAAGTGCAAACCGTTCAGCGCAATTGTGTCATATCCACCGTCAAAAACTTGATCCTTGGCTGACCAAAACTTTCGTTCTGTTAAACCTGGTGCAAGAATAGGACGATTTAATAAATGAAGTGCATAAGTATAATAATTTGTGAAGAGCTTATAGATTTTAAATGAACTTTGCCGTAGATTTCTGAATTAGCACAGACAACGAAAGAGATTTTGAAATAGCAATTTCCTGGACACTGGCCAATCTCTCGTTTTGGTGATTTAAACTGGTCAGCCAGATCATCAGATTTGACCGCGATATACTTTTGTCTTCCAAACTTTTTGAAATGTCGTATCGTGAAAGCCAACATTGAAGAAGATATAAACAAAGGGTGTTCAAGGAATTAGATTATAGCTGTATATATACCATTCCTAGCCAACGCCATTAATGAATCTTTTCTCAAACCCAACAACCTGTTTCGGTATTATCTTAAACAAGGTACAAATAAGCAACATATATCGTTTGTTCAACTCAAAACACTTTGTTGTGAGCTGTAGGTAAAGTAGTTTAAAACACTTTGTAGTGAGCTCAAATCTTGTCACTTGCGTAGTTGTTCCGGGATGCACAAATGAAACTGAAGCTAACCTCGTTATGAGATATTGCTACAAGATCAAGAATCGACCTATACAGTCAATGTGGTAAATATGATGGATGATCAATTGTGATGCTTATGACCAAGGGCCAATTTTGTTAAATTTTCTAAACTTTTTGTAAAATGTTATCACAAGAAGATATACTTTCGTCTCCAATATACTCTCCAATTTCTTCTTTATGCGAACTAATAATGAATTCCATTTCTGATAATCTTCGTTTTGCTCCTACGAAATTGGAACCATTGTCGGAGTATAAATTTGATGGTCTTCCTCGTCGTGCTGTAGATCGGCGAAAACATGCTAGAAATGCTTCAGTAGACAGATTACTGACTACTTCGAGGTGGACGGCTTTGGTAACCATACAAACAAACACTGCTAGGTACCCTTTAGTAGTTTTTGCACCTCTTCTTCGATGATTCAGTATTGGTATTGGGCCAGCAAAATATACCCCGACGTTGTGAAATGCTTTTAATGGCGACATTCTAGCACTGGGTAACTGTCCCATCAACTGTCTGTTTTTCCCCGATGTCTGATACTTGTAATGCAGTTATTGACCAATTTTCGGATAATAGTTCGACTGCCAATAATAGTGTTGTTTCAATAAAGCGGAGAGGAGTGATGGTCCAGGATGGAGAAATCTGAGATGAAAATATTTAATGATTAATAATGATACCTGATGTTTTGACGGTAAAATTATTGGATGTTTGGCTCCATAGGAGCCTGTTGAATTTTCAAGTCGTCATCCGACTCGTATTAAACCATTTCCATCTACAAAAGGTGAAAGACCCTTGAATTTGGCTAGTATCTGATGCGTTCCTGATTGTAACGCTTTAAGTTCCACGTAGAACTCCTCTTCTTGTACCCACTTCAAACACCAAATAACCGCTTCCTTTAACTCTATGCTTTTTAGAAATCTTTCTTGTGACGGCGTCTTCGACTTTTTAACTAGAATGTTAGTAAATCTTCTAATGTAAGACAGTACTCGAATAATTTTTATCCATGAAGAATAATTAGATCTTAATTTCTGCAACAATGTCTCACTTGCCTCCACTTGTAACAGTTTCAGTACATTAGCTCTTTCTTCTTCAGAGACCGTTTTATTGTTGATGGTGAAATCGTTTTGCGGTATATTGTCTCCAGTCAGCCATTTTGGTCCGTTCCACCACAATTCATGGCCTACTAATTGAGAAGGATATATTCCTCTGCTTGCGCAATCGGCCGGGTTGTCCTTGCTTTTACAATACGACCAGTGTTTTCTTGGAATAATGTCTAATATTTTTGAGATACGGTTTCCTATGTAACACTTCCACTTTCTCGGATGTTCTGATAACCACGCAAGAACCGTCGTGGAGTCGGTCCATGCATAAATATTAGGAATCGGCAATGATTCTGTTTTCTTTATTGACTTGATTACATTTGCTAGTAGTAGAGCTCCACATAATTCAAGACGAGGTAGTGATATTTGCCGCATTGGTGCTACCCTTGTTTTTGCGGTTATTAATTGTGTTTTATATCTTCCTGAAATATCCTTGCTTCGAATATAAATCACAGCCGCGTAAGCCATTTCACTTGCATCTGAGAAGCAGTGAAGTTGGAGTTCTGTTTGTCCACAATTTCCTATGAACCTCGGAATTTTAAGACTCGCCAACAATGAGCACTCCTCACGCCATTTTTCCCATTTATTGGTTATCTCTGTGGGTAGTTTATCGTCTTATCCAAGGTTCTCCAACCACAGCCTTTGGAATAAAATTTTTGTAACCACTATAACTGGCGCCAGTCATTCCATCGGATCGTAAATTCTGGAGGACTCTGACAACATGGAACATTTCGTCGTCAGAGATGGTTTAGTTAATGCCGTGTTGAATGAAAAGACGTCTGTTTCAGTACACCAATATATTCCAAGAACCTTAGTAATCATTGAATCATCTGAAATATCCACAATGCTTGTAGAGGTTAGTTCAGCGGGAAAAATATTCTTGTGGTTTGATTGCCATTTTCGCAAGTGAAACCCAGCGGCCTTGAGAATAGTTGATAACTTGGCATAGAGTTTCCTTGCATCTTCGATATTTTCTGCACCGCCTAGAAAATCATCAACATAGAAATTTTTAGTAATTATATTCGCAATGTCTGGATCATCTGGTCTAGCTACGTTGGCAACTTGGTGTAGAGTATACGTATTGCTAGATATGGAGCTGACGTTACGCCGTAAGTCACGGTGCGTAGTTTATATTTTCGTACCGCGTTATCTGCTTCTGATTTCCACAATATTTTTTGATAATTCATATCTTCTGGCGCTATGAGTATCTGACGGTACATCTTTTCTATGTCAGCTGCGAGTGCAATTGGATATGTTCGAAACCTTAATATGATTTCCCATAACGTTGGTTGAATGGTCGGGCCAGTAAATAGAACATCATTTAACGATTTTCCATTTGATGTTTTACAGGAAGCATCGAAAACGACACGTAATTTTGTCGTTGTACTCTCCTGTTTAAATACCGCATGGTGAGGTAGAAAAAGATTTACGGTCGAACTGGATTCTGCCCAAGGTTCTTCTTCCATGTGACCTAGTTCTAGGTACTCGTTTATGAAATCGCAATCGGCCTTTTTTAGTTTATTATTTTTGGCAAACTTCCGCTCCATTGACTTAAGTCTAGCTACCGCCGCTTGATATGACTCACCCAGATCCTCTTTATCTTCTTTAAATGGAAGGCTAACCATATATCTGCCTTCGGGTGTTTGTACAGTGGTTTTGCAAAATGCCTTTCACACATTTCTTTTTCTTCTGACAGTTCAATTTGTTGTTGTAATTCTTCGGTCTCCCAGAATTTTTGTAAAGTTTCATCGATGTTAAGGTTGATGCTGTGGGTTGGGCGTGGCTCAATATTATGAAATTTACCTGATATGACCCATCCAAATAAGGTTTTTTGCGCAAATGGTAATCCTTTCGGTCCTGATATTTGTTGATGTCCTATAACTTTAAAGAAGCAATCTGCTCCCAGTATAATGTCAATTTCTCCAGGGCAGTAAAGTGATATCAATATAAAGTGATATCCCATCGAGTGATATCAATATAATTTGATGGCAATTTTGAGATTAGTTTATCCAAAATTAACGCCTTTACTCTTAACTTAACCATCTCGTTAAAAATCGAGCATACATTTATGGTACACGTGCCTCTTGATACGACATTTGAAGTTGCTACTCCACTGATACATATGCGCGCATTTTGAGGCAAAAGCTGCAGCTGATTAAAGCATTTTTTTGATATGAGAGATACCTGTGAACCAGAATCAAGGATTACTCGAGACTGTATCATTTGTCCGCTTAGAGTTTCAACCTGAACTCGTGCCGTTGGAAGCATCTGAACTGGAAACGTGTTTTTCTCACTGTCTTCAGTAGTAGCACAGCTAGTAATCACTGCTTCTGTACTTTCTTCTAGAGATGGATCGGCCATAATATTTTTGCTTGTAGTTTCGTTGTCTAGCTTGCTAGTTTGGTGTAACAGTGTGTGATGGCGCTTCCGGCATTGGTTGCAATTAAACCTTGACATACATGAGGCTGCAAGATGTTTTCCATACAAACAATTACGACAGCGACCTTGTTCAAGAATGTATGTGATGCGCTCGTTAATTGACATTTCGTTGAATCGGTCGCAATAAAAAACAATCGCGTTGCACTGATGCCATATTAAGTTTCACTGGTTTCTGTGGCAGAATATTCGATCTATTTTGAACCTTTAAAATCACTTCGCATCCCTCTAATGCATCACAGTATTTATTGAGAAACTCAAAGAATTCTCTAGAGTAGGGAAATCTTCTTCGACATGCTGTGCCCAGGCTTGTCTGGTTTTATCATCAATTTTTGTTAGTAATATGTAGATGAGCCACGGATCTCGTGAGTCTGCCCGACCACCTAATGCTTTTAACCCTCTTACTACTTCATCCGTCTTTATTAAAGATGTCACCACATGTTGCTTGCGATCGTATACAGTTTCACCACCTTGTTCCATGTCTCCGTGTAATTTGCTTCGGTTACCTGGATATGCTTAATCAGGTTTGCTGCATCATCTATGAGTAGTCCTTTTAAGTATTGAAACTTATGTGCATCCGACATGATATCATTGTGGTGAATAGCGCTTTCAAACAGATCTTTGAATGCTGGAAATTCATCGTACTTTCCACTGAACTGGGGTATTTGTAATCTAGGGAGTCTGATATTATTCGGATTCGAATACACCAAACAGCGTTCGTGAGGAAGATTTTCAAAAAAACTACGCTGTTGGTCGGCAAAACGTGTCATAGTTTCGTTTAACTGTGCTTGGATTGTGTTAAACGATGTGTTTCTTTCCGCTTCAAATTTCCTCAAAGAAGATTTTAACTTGAAATACTTCTCCTCCAACTGCGCGATTTCTAAATCCTCAGTAACACAGTTCAATTCCACCAACAATTCCTCCTTTTCTCTGATTTCAACGAAGGTTTTATCCAGCACTTCTAAACGTGTTCTAATTTCTTCAATGGTTGTGTCACGTGTTATATTTTCTATAAATGTCTGAATGCGGGTCATAGTTCCTTTGGCAAAACCACGTTTTTGCTTTGCTGCCGCTATTTTAGAAGCGTTATCCGTCATTTTATTACTTCTTTGCAATGTACGGTAAATTAATGATCACTTTATAAACACACCAACATACGATTTGTTTGCTTCGTGAGTTACGTAATGGTACTCCACAGTCAACAATAACAACGGATGTGCATCATCAAATTCCAATCATCAAAACACTATCATCAAATTCCTATCACCAATGCAATATTGCTGAGAAAAAAATAGAAATTTAAGACGATCAACATATACTTATGTTGACTCGTCAAAACAAATATAAGTACATTATATTTTTCGCACAGTAAACAAAAATGCATTTCATTGAAATGCATTTCGTATATATGTCTCGCACAGTTGTAATTTTGTAGAGTTTATTTAATGTAGTCAAAGAGTCCAGAATAAAACGAAAGTGAAAAAAAAAGTGCGATAATTTATTCGTAAAAAGTACTTGTCGAGTAAGACAAAACACGCGGTTTCGGTAAATACATAAGTTACAAGTGATAAGTGTTGTGGAAAAATATATATATATAAACTGTGTTTGATATCACCGCCTCGAGCTATTATTTCTTAAATAATATTGAGTGATACTCCAGCGAAAATATATATATAACATTTAGTGCCTATTTATAACAAAAAGTACGAAGTGTAATACAACATAGAATGAACTTCATCACCTGGATAACGATTACATGGTAAGTGAGAATTTTTGGTCAACCCCATAAAATCCCAAATACCCATTCATTAATATTGATTGAAATATCTCTCAAAAAGATCAAATCTATAGATTTTGATGCTCAGGTGATTCTGTACATGTGTATACAGGCCTGAAATAATTAAGAAAATAAAGTGAAACAGTGAATAATTTAAAAAGAAATTTAAAGATATACATTTTTAAGACGCAATTAATTTATTAATCCTCGATGAATACGACCGAATAATTAAATTGATTAACGATAAAAATAGAAATAAAATAAATAAGAATAATAAAGAAAATTATATGAGTAAAAACGACAGAAAACAGTTAGAAGATTTAACAAAATTAGTAGACAACTTAGCAATAGATATAAGCAAATTATCGAAAAACAAAGTACCACATAAAATAGATAATAAAATGGCTCCACCTAATGACGAACAATTAGCTAAATTAAATACTTTATTAAATGCGTTTAAAATACCAGACCCAATTAAGTCACTACCGACATTCTCGGGTAAAAATAACACGCTACATGAATTTATTACAAATGTTGACGAAATTATCCAACAAACCGAACAGGTAATGGGAATAGGTGAAACACCTATCACATTCTTGCGAGCCATCAGAAACAAGATCATTGATGAGGCAGACAGTGTTTTAACAACATACGGAACGGACGTAGACTGGACTCAAATGAAGGCTAACCTCATCTCACACTACAGTGACAAGAGAAACGAAACTTCATTAATACGAGATTTACATACAATCTATCAAAGTGGAGACACAGTCGAAAAGTATTACGGGAAAATAATGGAAATTCAATCCGCCATTACTAACTTAGTGAGATTATCAAACTCTGGATCAATAGTTAAATCAACCAAAGAAAAGTTATACCGAGAAATGTGTTTATCTACATTCCTCGCAGGGCTAAGGGAACCACTGGGTTCAAGTATTCAATCACGAGACCCAACAACAATTTCAGAGGCATTTAGTCTATGCTTACAAGAGCAAAATATGTACTATATTAGAAATCACAGAAGTGTATCTATAAGTACAAATCCAATTCAGTCAAGACAGACTCAACCAATTATACAGAGACCATTATTATACCCAAAACCACCCTTGAATCAAAATAATACTTACTATAACCATAAACCATTCCCCTTTAGGCCTCAAGGTCAACAGACATTCAATTCACTACGTTTTCGACAAAACTATGGACATCCAAATTCAAAACCTTTACCACCACTTCCTAAACAACAACCTCCTCAAATTCCCAATAGAAACAATAGAATCGAGCCAATGGACACACAATCTAACATGAATAAATACAGTCAACCAACTAGATTCCAACAAAATGGACTACCAAGATTTAATTTCCAACAAAGAGGTCCTCCTAATTTCCAATCCAGGGAATTATTTAATTCCGAACAATATGACAATCTAGACGTTCAATATGAGGAACAATTTGACGAATCAAATTATTTCCCAGATTTAGACAGTTACCAACCAGTCAATGAAGAAAATATTCCAGAAGTCAGTGTCGAAGAACCTACTGATCAGGTTTTTCAGCAATTAGCCTCGGCAAACCAATTGGATACATAAATTCTCATTCAACTAATAAACCAATGTTACCATATATCGAGATAACAGTTAATCCCAAATTTAAACTAAAATTCCTTATAGACACTGGATCCGATTCCAGCTACATAGATCCTAAATTTATTATCCCCTCAAAAATCAAACAAATCAAGCCTCTATTCGTAAAAACATTATTTAAAGAACACGAAATTAATCAGCAGGTCATAGTACCGGGATTCTCAGAGTTCAAAACAAAAGAACCACTACCCTTTTATTTATTTAAATTTCACCAGTATTTCGATGGACTCATAGGGCTAGATTTGATTAAACAATTAAAAATTAAATTAGATTTTCATAAATCGGTACTGGAAACTGATAAAGTCACCATACCATTTATATATCGTCCGAATTATACATCCCCGATTCACAAAATTCCTCCTCGTAACAGAATGCTCATTCCAATCCCAATTGATACCAAGGAAGGAAAACTATATATTAAACCCATTGAAATAAATTCCCAAACAATAATTCCCGAAGGAATTTATAAAGCTAAAAACTACCAAATGTTGGTAGAAGTTATAAATTTCTCAAATAAAGAACAAACCGTTATTTTCGAACAACCAATCAAAACTGAACCCATATCCAACTATAGATTGGAAATAAACCATTGTTCAGTTTATAATGAGACTTTTAATAACCAAGATATTAGGGAACTCATTAGAACTGACCATCTTAATCCTGAAGAAAAACTATTAATCGAAAAATTATGTCAAGATTTTGAAAGTATCTTCCAAAAAGAAAATCAGAGCCTAACTTTTACTAATGCTGTAAAACATTCTATTGACTTGAAATCCGAAAAGCCCATTTTTACTAAATCTTATCGTTACCCATACGCACATAAAGAGGAAGTAGAAAGTCAAATAACTAAAATGCTTCGTGATGGGATAATTAGACCATCATACTCTCCTTGGTCCTCTCCTATCTGGATTGTCCCCAAGAAAAGTGACGCATCGGGCAAGGTAAAATGGAGATTAGTCGTAGACTACCGTAAACTCAATGATCAAACTATTGATGATAGGTACCCATTACCTAACATCACAGAAATCCTAGATAAATTAGGTCGATGTAACTACTTCACCACACTAGACCTAGCATCTGGTTTTCACCAAATTGAGGTTAACCCCACAGATATTCCTAAAACTGCTTTCACAGTAGATTTTGGCCATTATGAGTATGTAAGGATGCCGTTTGGCCTAAAAAACGCTCCATCAACCTTTCAACGGGTTATGGATAACGTTTTACAGGGACTCCAAGGAAAATCCTGTCTATGCTATATGGATGACATAGTAATCTTCAGTTCATCCCTTCAGGAACATATCTCCAACTTAAAACAAGTTTTTCTTAGATTAAAAAGTGCAAATCTCAAGGTTCAGTTAGATAAAAGTGAATTCTTACATAAAGAATTAACATTTTTGGGTCATATCATATCAGAAGATGGCATCAAACCGAACCCAGAGAAAATAAAGTCTGTAAAGAATTTCCCATTGCCTAAAACGGAAAAGCAGATCAAGTCATTTTTAGGGTTACTTGGTTATTATAGGAAATTCATAAGAAATTTCGCAGACATAACCAAGCCACTGACATCTTGCCTAAGAAAAGACAAAAACATAGTATTGGATGAAGAATATATTAGTTGTTTCAACCGATGTAAAGAAATGTTGTGCAACAATCCAATATTGCAATACCCAGACTTTACAAGAGAATTTATTGTTACCACAGACGCAAGTAACTTTGCTTTGGGAGCAGTGCTTTCTCAAGGAGAAATCGGCAGGGACCTTCCCATTTGCTATGCTTCTAGAACATTGAATAGTTCCGAAACAAACTATAGTGCAACAGAAAAAGAACTTCTAGCGATAGTTTGGGCCGTGAAACAATTTAGACCATACCTGTACGGCAAACGGTTCAAAATCGTGACAGATCACAAGCCACTTCAATGGTTAATGAATCTGAAAGAACCCAATTCTAAATTAGTCAGATGGCGACTAAAGTTAGAAGAATACGATTACGAAGTCATATATAAAAAAGGCATCTTAAACAGCAACGCAGATGCACTATCTAGACTGGAACCCGAAATCAACGTAACTACCATATCATCGAATCAAAGCGAATTTTTAGGCTTTCCAGACAATCTATCCGACGTAGATTTAACAGCCAATACGTGTAACTTTCAACCTGAATCATCCACGAAAGTAGTCTTGGATGACAAACAACTAGGAATATTAATTCCAAATAATCCAGACGTTACTATCCTTCCAACACAAACACCTTTAAATGAATTTAAAAATCAACTGTACATTAAACTCGGAACTACTTCAAATCAATATCAAGAACGTCATCAAGTATTCTTCAAAACTAAACAGAGGACGACTATCACTATATCGAAAAATCATAAAAATATGGACCAGATTATAGATCATATCATAAAGGCCCATACCTCTTCAACAGGTATCACAGCGATAGCATGTGAAGACAAATTTCTTGCCGAAATCGATCGTAAATTAAAAACGTCTCCAGACACACCAACTAAATGCAAGATCTTACGAAGTAATGTACTATTGACGGACATAGAAGATCCAAAAGAACAACAAATACAGATAGACAAAGTTCATCTGGCAGGACAGCATCGTGGTGCCGAAGAAAACTATCTTCAATTACGACGGACAATATATTTCCCGAACATGAAAACAACAATACAACAATACGTTAACAAATGCCATATTTGCCTTACAAGCAAGTATAACAGACTGAATAAAGAAACCCAATTAGAAATTACAGAAACTGCCACCAAACCCTTAGACATAATACACATGGACACATTTAGTATAGAAGGACGAAAATTCCTTACAATACTAGACAAATTCTCCAAATACGGACAAGCAATACCATTAATAGACGGTACAAGCGACAGCACTCTTAGGGAACTGAAAATTTATATATCAATACACGGTATACCACGGAAAATTGTAACGGACAATGGAAGTGAATTCATTTCATGCCACTTTAAAACATTCTGTTCAAATAAAAACATAGAACTACATTTTACAGCTCCAGGTAACTCAACCGGAAACTCTCCTGTTGAGAGATTTCATTCCACATTAATAGAGATATATCGAATTACAAAAATCAATTGTACAGACCTAGACATGGAAACTGACGAATTAATGACGGACGTTATCATAACATACAACAACACAATACATAGTACTACAAAAATGACTCCCTTAGAATTAAAAAACGGTCACTACACAAAATTAACAATATTCCCAGAAACCAACCCGAACTTAACGTTAGACAAGACACATTGAATCATAAAAAACCAATACAAGTAAGGACACCAAAAAGAGGAACACATATTATATTTGGAGACATACCTTTTATCGAATACACACAAATTAAAACCGCACTAAATAACGTACATACAAATGAAAAGATCACGACTGACAAAATTAACGAACAGATTAGTTTAAATAATAAAATGGTAAACAGATTTAGAGATATAGAAAACGTAATAGCATCAGAATCAAAATTAGTACAAAAAGCTATAACAGAATTTAGAAATACTACTCAAGTCAAGACACATTGGAAATTTCAGCATTCGAACAATTCATACATAACACCGAATACAACATTAACAGATTACAAAGACACCTAGATGAAATACTAAACACAATAACACTAGCCAAACAGGGTTATATCTCACACTACTTAATAACAAATGAAGAAGCTCAATTTATTATTAATCAATTGCAAGATCAAAACATAAAAATTATATCCGAGTATCAATTATATCAATTTATAGAAATTAAAACAATCTTTAAAGATCCTTTAATAGTATTCATTGTTTCAATACCAAAATTTTATGGAGAGATATTCAAACATTATTATATAATCCCAATAACCATAAACCAAACATATTCTATTCCCATCCCAAATCATTATATCACAATGAACGACCATAAATTTCAAATAAGCCATGTAATCAAATAAACAACGAATACTACTGCAGAGAATTCGATACTCAACTAACTGCAACAGATTGTATCGCTAAAATCATCTCAAATCTACAAGCACCATGTAACTTGATCAACGAACCGATAGAAGAATCAATCATGCAAGTATTCTCACAATACCTCATCATCAATAAACGAGGCAATACGGAATATAGTACAACTTGCGGCATTCAGGAAACCCGTTATTTCACTAATATAAAACTTATAAAATTCAACAACTGTTCGATCACGATTAATGAAACAGTATACCAAAACAAAATACAAACCTTTAATGAAGAATTAATACATTTACAACCATTCCACGAAATAATCATCAAAAATATTTCGACACCAATAGACCTTCCTCAATTAACCAATTGGTCAATTAACAACATAGAAAAGATCAACAATCTCCGAAGTACAACAATCCCAAATACTTACCATCATACCTACTGGACCATATCAACATGTATTATAGTTGCGATCATTATATACCTCATCATATGGAGATATTGCCCATCCTGTACCCCTTGTGCATGGTACAATGACATAAAAGGCTCACCAATACAGGAAACATACAGAAATACTGAGGACAGTATTATTCTTCGGGGGGAGCAGTTACGTAATGGTACTCCACAGTCAACAATAACAACGGATGTGCATCATCAAATTCCAATCATCAAAACACTATCATCAAATTCCTATCACCAATGCAATATTGCTGAGAAAAAAATAGAAATTTAAGACGATCAACATATACTTATGTTGACTCGTCAAAACAAATATAAGTATATTTTATTTTTCGTCAAAACAAATATAAGTACATTATATTTTTCGCACAGTAAACAAAAATGCATTTCATTGAAATGCATTTCGTATATATGTCTCGCACAGTTGTAATTTTGTAGAGTTAATTTAATGTAGTCAAAGAGTCCAGAATAAAACGATTATAAAAATTTTAATATTCTTTTTTTATTTTTTAAATCGAACCTACAAGTATAACTCGTGTACCTGATTATAGTACGTATCTGGTCGTACCCTTAATATACATGAATTTTCCTTATGCTCAATTGAAGAACCCCCATTTCATTATCGAACAACAATGCATCCACATTGTGTCACGGTTTGTTTGAATTTTGGCCTGGAGGCAGCATTGGACAGTTCTTATTTAAAAATGAGGCTGATGAAGCAGTAACTGTTATTGGTGGTCGATATCACGATATGAAAACACAGTTCTTTCTGCCCAAAATTGTATGTGAAGCGAGTTCCTTTATGTAATTTTGAATGTGTTGTACTTCCGAGTTGTTGCTTGTTCTTGTAATCCACTAGGCCGGTTTCGATCTGATGATGACGTCATTGAATGACTGAGTGATCGAAAAGATCAAATCCATCTCATCAGGCATATGCTACCGGACTTGATGTTCATACTGTGCAATTCGTATATATACTTTCTATCGTGATGCGACAGTAGTAGTGAATTACAAGAACTTACCTCGAAATATCGATTTTATATTAATTGCGTGTGGCGTGAGCTAATTTGCGATTTGTTTAAGTTGCTCTGGTCGCCACAATGCTATTGACTGGATCCTATTGATGTGGTCGTCGGTTGTAGCTTAATGGTTTTGAGAGTTTCTCATCTCGAGTTCGATTCTCGCCGCTGACCAAAAAGTAACATGCACCGAATGACATAACGAACGATTAAGTGTAAAAGCATTTATTGGGCTGACCACCTACAATGTGCATCAATACGTTACAGTGCAGGTTCGTAAGGTCTAAGTTGAGACGCGGTAAGGGCGGTTTACGGCCTCTAAGCTATAGATTATTATTGATGTGGCCAATATGTGATTCAACAAGACGATACCACATATGTATACAGCCAGTGAAACCATTCAATTACTGCATGAGGCATTTCCTGGTCCAATACTCTTTCGCCTCCGTGATCAGAATTGAACCACTATATCGAGTGATTTAACACTTAGATTTCTTCGTATGAGGTTATTTGAAATCAAAGGTATATGCCAACAAGCCCACAACCACCCGTACATTACAAAAGAAAATTAAACAGCATCAACGAAATTTTGCAACTATTCTGAAGAAGCTGTAAATGTGAGCGCCCTTAAAGTGAGCGGAAACGCAACCAAAACAACAAGTTCATGCCCACCATATTTTGTGTGAACCATATTTTGAATACTTCAATACATTGAATACTCAATCGATAATTCTCGATCAATTCTAAACTTTCAGCAAGGTCTCGGTATGTTGAGTAAGAAATGAACTTATATGAAGAACAGTCTAATCAGAGTATACGCATACAAGGTCTATGACAGAATCGTTGACTGTGAGGAGATAGCTATTAATACGAGTATGATATTCGAATGAGTAACTTAAATAGAAAGTTGCCTCATTTTATTATATCTGTAAGACAATGACAAAAAGTACGTTCACTTTGATGTGTTTAAACAATATATCAATTGATGTGCACCTACCACTCAATCGATCGAGACTGTCTACATGGTTTCCTTCGGAACGTAAGCATAGGCCATATTAGCAGGTTTCCAAATTTTCTGATCCCGTATTACATCATAAGTTTCGATTTTAACATCATATGCTCGAAAAAAGTGTTTAGCAGAACTCGGTTCCGCCATCTGGATCAACTACGTTCCAGTGGATAGGTAACTTAAATGGATGGTGGGCTCATTTTATCCTATCTGTAAACGATGACAAATGTACGATCACGATGATGCAACAAGTGTTTAAACAATATATCAATTGATGTGCATTTACCACTTGATCGATTCATCAAGACTGTCAACATGGTTTACTTAACTTGGTCCAGTGAATGGTTAGCTTGAATGGAAAGTGGTCTCATTTTATTATATCGGTAAAACGATGACAAAAGGTACGATCACTCTGATGAAAGAAGTATTTAATAATATACCAATTGATGTATCAACCACACGAACGATCGAGACTATCTACATGGTTTCCTTCGGAACGTTGGCAGTCTACGTGGTTGTAGCAACATCTGATAATTGCTGATTCCCTGTTGGCCTACTTCTGATAGTTTCTGATCCCGAGCTACTTGGTAAGATCCGAGCACATATCGGTTCCACCAACTGGACCGATTTGCCTATACCTGACACAATATCAAATCACCCACCATAAATCTGTTTACTAGTTCTAATTTTCTTTTAATTATACAACAGTATGTGTCGTCTTAAGTTTTAATTATGTACTTAAACCACACACTAATCATTGTTTCCATAATTAATTTCATCGTCGTATATTTTTGGGATAAACATTGGTTTTAGACAATGTATATTGTTCTAATTGTGTGTGTACACATGAGCTTGAAATGATTATTAATTACGTACCACATAATAAACTAGAGTATGTTAATTTTCTAATTATGCAAATATTTGAATAAAATTATATATGAAAAAGGATCAACCCAAACAAATTTGTGTGCCTGCCTATGACCTATTATAAATTGCCAACACAATCGGCGGTATAGGTGATGTTCGCCCACAAAACATTATTTTTGTGACGTAAACTTTTCGGTGAGATTTTAATTAAAACTTTAGCCTGATGTATAAAATTTTTAATCAAGATTAACCAAAAAGTTTTTATTGAATTATTTTGAAATGTGTATACAAATATCCTTGTCCTTGCTGATTTCTTAATTATTGTAACGTTTTCAACGTACTGTGCTATTCAAAGTCTTGTACGCATTTCAGACTATATAAGAGCTTTTATATAAATTTATACATTTTATTTCTTGTAGGCTGAACTTAATTTTATTTATGATGATAGGTTAGGCCTTCATTTTGTATATAAATTTTATGAATACAAATCTTTAGAGATTTATGTAAGATGTGATTATACTGTTTGTACGAACGGTTTTTCTTAATATTTTCTGACTGATTTCGGCATCTGATTTTCTAGTCAAATAATGTAATGTAGGTCAATGTTAATTGCCTGCATGTTTTATTTAATCCAAGTTGTTGATTTTGTATAAGGTAAATACTAATTAGTCCTTACAGGTAGAAACAGCTTAATCTACCAAAAAGTAGGTAGATGCAGAATGCACCTTTTATGTCGGTATGTTAACATTGAACACCTTTGGATTTTCTTAACCGAAAAATAATTGCTCTGTTATCTTGACTTCGTCGTTTGATGTCGGATTTTGTTGAGCATGACACGATTGGTTGAAACGGTCAGAACCACATAGTATCATATCATCCCCGCGTTCAGTATTTTGGGGTCAATGGAAACACTTTTCCCATACTAAAATACACACGAGATCCATGGAACGTTGTTTGGGCCGGCGTTTGCGCTAAAATCATTATTAGGCCATATTTGTTCAGTGATACCATGTTGGCTCATTACTGCCCACAAATGCAAATCAAACAATTCAGTTTCTACCACAAAAATTTCCTGGACGTCAGATGTCAAGTAGAAGCGACATTGACATTCAGATATCTAGATTTGACCACTCTATTAGGCTTCATTTGAACAGCAAAGTGAACGCCGGCAATGGTCCAATTACGAGCTCAACACAAACATTCGTGCCGAGATCATCTCTATTCTGCCTGAACTGCTGAAAAATGTAGAGGAAAACGTATAATGTAAGAGCGCACCTATACCGCAACAGTATACCCATTTTTGAAAATAGGCAATCACGCGGATGATAGACTATCACGCCAGAGAATATTTGTCTTTAGTTGTCATTCGTTAACTTCTCATAGGATGCAACCAGGTTTAATACCCTCGCATCTTTGGGTAATTTCTAGGCCATTGGTGACATTTAGTCCTATATTTCACACTATTGACAATCAAATAAAGGATGACCAGTGGTGACTTATATAAAACATTGCATGTTTCACATGTTGTGTAAGATAGCAGAAAATTTTCAGCAGACAAAATGATTTTTATTCTCGCCACCAGGGGCACTACTATCGCTAAAGAGCATTACTTATGCTGTCCTTTTTGTAGAGTTTTTCTGTAAATTTTTTTTCTGTAAATTTTTTAATTTTATTCAATATTTTAACTACAAAATTGTTCCAGGTTTCTCACTGAATTAGTTTTTTCACTGTGAGCAATGGGTCCATCCCCGGTAACCAATATTTAAATGATGAAGAATCTTCACCCAAAGTTACTTTAGTGCTTTGTGCGATAAACTTTTATGAAAACGCAAGCTTTTTTGTATACATTTATTTCTTTTTGATGACTAGTGTATTAGAACTGTCAACGATCAAATTATATTGATCAGGAATTGAATGTGGTGACTAGTCCTTCCAGATATAATTCAACCAAGTATAGTACTCTGGAGTATGGGAAGATTGTCGTACAACCTGATTTGTCCCACAGAGTATTATGACATATCTATTCTTGACATATCTCGGCGACCAGCAATAAATCGATATTTTGAAACATAAAAAATTCGGGTCAGCTAATTTTATATGGGATGATAGACGGTATCAAAATGATGATAAGATAAAATAGGCTAGTAACTTCTTATTTTTGGAAGAACATGAACATTTGATGTGATAGAAAAATGTGTGTGTAATTTTATAGTGATTTTCAAACTACCAGAATAAAACGGTATTGGATCCAATTCCTCGTATTTTGACGACTCTGTTATGATGTGAATGTTTAAGTGGTGACGCAAATGGTTTGGTCATGAAATTAAGTTGGAAGTCAAGGAGTTTGCTTACAATACGCAGGCGTTGAATTGCAATCAGTGTTGTGCACGTAAATTGCATTTCATTATTGACACCATTATTTACATGTAAATTATTGTAGTTTTCACTCAAATTTTTTTACAAAATAGAAAGTAAAAAATGTAAATATTAGTGACATGTAAGCGTAAAAGCTTTAAAACCTCAGTTTTTGGTTTTTCTATAATATGTTGAAGTGTGATATGTGATGCTGGTTGCTGTAATCGTGACAGCTATAATGATAAATGGCGGGAGTTAAACTTTGAGCTCCACAGAGTGGCATTGATTGACAGCTAGGGCGCTGGATCAACCAGCCGATGAAGACGTTTGTCTTGAATTGTATGGCATCTTGTATGTGGTTTGTAATATTCGTTTCGCTAGGCCGGTTTCGATCTGATGACATCATTGACTCGTTGTGTGATCGAAAAGATCAAATCCATCTCATCAGGCATATGCGACCGGACTTGATGTATGTTGCATTTCGTTTCTATATATACTGTGAGGCTATGTTGCAACAGTTCTAGCGAATTTTCAGAATTTGACTCGAAATCTTTTTTCGTTTATTTGTGTTTATACTTCACTATTGTGGCGTGACTATTCGTCGTATTTGTGAACGCCACATTACCCCCCCCGAAAGTGATTTCCCCCTTCGACTGCGATTGTTAATGTATTGGGTACAGGCTGCAGTAATTTTTTTGGGAATCCGGATTTTTTTTTTTTTGGCAGGAGGGTGTTGTGTGCTAAATTGTTGCACTTGGAAATGTTGGGAGGTCGTGTTCTTGAGAAGGTTATTGACGTGCTATGCCCTAAACAGGGTCGTCGGGGTCACCAAATGTTGAAGTGTGATAACGATGCTGGTTGCTGTAATCGTGACAGCTATAATGATGAATGGCGGGAGTTAAACTTTGAGCTCCACAGAGTGGCATTGATTGACAGCTAGGGCGCTGGATCAACCAGCCGATGAAGACGTTTGTCTTGAAATGTATGGCATCTTGTATGTGGTCTGTAATATTCGTTTCGCTAGGCCGGTTTCGATCTGATGACGTCATTGACTCGTTGTGTGATCGAAAAGATCAAATCCATCTCATCAGGCATATGCGACCGGACTTGATGTATGTTGCATTTCGATTTTATATATACTGTGAGGCTATGTTGCAACAGTTCTAGCGAATTTACAGAATTTGACTCGAAATCTTTTTTCGATTATTTTTTTTTTTATACTTCACTATTGTGGCGTGACTATTCGTCGTATTTGTGAACGCCACAAATATAACCATTGACATCTTTTGATAAATTTATTTATTGGTATTTAATTTAATCACAAATGTTAAAAATATTTACGCTTTGGAGTACATATTTGTTAGGATACCTGGTTTACATCGATTTTGAAAAGAATTGTGCCTAGGCTGATAGATCTACCAGGGTTGTCATTCGATACTGAGAACGTTGGTTTGCAGGATGTGTAGCATACACAAGGCAATAGGCATTTGTTACTAGTATAAAGTGTTGATTTAGGCCTTGCCCAAATCGAGATTGCTTCTGATATTAAAAATAGCTTTTTGCATGTATTAGAAGACTCACAACACTACGATTATGATGGTGAGTGTCCGTTCTAATCATAAATTTATTTCTGATTTTGTATATGAAATAAAGTAACAGCAAGTATCCTGGTCATTTACAGCGTATATGCTCATCGAATGGTGTTGCGACCTTTCAGGTGAACTCTAAAAGAGAAATCTAACATAGTCAGGCCCTAACATACTAACGTCTTTATGAGAATTGGTTGAGGAACTCTGATGGTTTTGCTTTAAATTTGGCTACAATTATTTTGTAGTTGATGTAAACTGGATTATAGTAAATTATGCTATGAATGGAATTGCTAATGGTTGTTAATGTAAATATTGTAGAAGAGAATTAACAACTTATTACGTTTAAATGGCACTTTCACATTTTCTGTCAGTTTGTCTATCTTTAACCTTTAGGGTCTCAAGTCACTCCCAACTCTTTCAGGGTTCACTTAATTATGTCTCTACTTTACGCCATTACGTAGCCAAATCAAGGACATACGGCTATAGGTCCGATTTAAATAGAACTACCTGCAATTGGTATAGCTCCATGCCAGCATAAAGATCTGACTCGGAATTTTGCACTGTAACAGGGAGTCATAGATGTGTTCATTCACACCAACGATGGGTGCTGTGAATCAACTCATCAGGTGCTAAAAAACTATTTTGCATTCAGCCCTTTTCAAGATTTGAACCCAGTAGGTACTCTCCTGCTCCAACTGCTTTTTACGCTATTTACGTGTTTACGTTATTTTTACATGTTACAAGTTTTTACCAATTTTTACGTTTATTTACGTAAATAATGTAAACATTATTTTTTTACATGTAACTGCACAACACTGATTGCAATAAGGCCTAAGCCAATTGTAACGAAATTGTACCATTGATCAATAGGTAGATTAAGAAACTTGTGACATCTTACTACCGCGTGACTATTTACTGATCAGATCTATCGATTGGTTTGTGTTTCAAAAGGCTCGAACGAGTTCTTCACATATTAAGTGTGGTTTAACTAACCTGGTTTGAAGGATGTCTCGGCCAATCACGCAAATATACATGTTTGATAATTCAACTAGTGTTCAACTGCGTTTCAACTATTATAGTGTTCAGTTCGGCAGTTGATGCTGTATTAATTTCTTGTAACAAAACAACAAATGCGTTCTAACTGTTCTAACCGATTATCTATGAACAGTTTCGATCAACGCGTGGCCAAGGTTGGAGGCATTTAGTACAGCAAATGGAATTCTACTTACAGTTTTACTGCTAATTTAATGGTTTTAAAGAGTTTATCTCGTTGATTTTAATGTATTTAATAGTTTAAATCACACCAAATATTGGAAGGTAGGATAGTTTGGATGGTTTGAACCAATTTTCTAAACTCATTGCTTCAAAATGACATGAAAAATGGCCATGGTAATGAATATAATCTCTTACTATACACTGTTTAACCCAGTAGCTTCTATAGCATTAAAGAGGAATACTAGCTAATTAAAATAATATTCTACAATCCTAAAGATAACTAAATTGTTTAAATTATTTAAGTAGATAGTACAATTGCATGTAGTTCTTAAGCTAGAAGAATTAGCAGTGAAAGCAATGAGAACTAATCTAACTATATATGATATGTATGTCTCTAAAATATGGGTAATTATTAATCTTCAATTTCAATAAAACCATTGCTTTTGCTTCAGACACATTTAAAAAAAAATGGTATATTGGTATCGTAATGGCATATTGGTTACCAGGGGGTCCATCCATTGCTCACAGTGAAAAAACTGATTTTTATGTATGGGACAAAACTTTGAAAAATTCTGGAGGTGCTCTAACTCGGTCGATTATCATTAAACTTCATATTCGTATGTATGGTCATCTAAGCTACTGGAAAGTGAAACTGAAACTTTTATTACAGGGGCTTCATTCATAGCTTACAGTAGTTAAACTATAGATGAACTTAATATGTTTTATACAGTATATTAAAATCGTATGGAAACAATGTACATATTTTATTTGAAACCTGGAACAATTAAGTAGTTAAAATATTGAAGAAAATTAAAAAATTTACAGTAAAATATTGAAGAAAATTAAAAATTCTTTTGGCTATATACAAAAATGACAGCAGAATAAATGCTCTTTAACGATAGTAGTGCCCCTGGTGGCGAGTTAAAAATCATTTTTCTGCTGAAAATTTTCTGTTATCTTATACAGCATATATTTCACCATCTATTTGCGATTGTAGTTTTAAGTAGGTAAATCATAGATAATCGAACGGATTTAAGCCTGTCCCAGCATTACAAAAACTGGTCAACATTCTGCCAAAATTTCCGGTTTGTATATCAGACAAATCGAAATAATTGTACAAGTAAATATAAACGTTGGCTCGATGATCAGCATCTTGGAAGTTTACAGTATACCTGTAGTGGCTCAATAACTCCTAGATGGCGAATCCATTTTATTACCTACATATGGTAAGGCTTTCGTACGCGCATGGTTTACTAAATAACTGTACATTTGAGTACTATAGCTTAGATTTCCCATGGCCGATCGATAGACAGTATCCAAATTTATTTCTATAAGCTATGCTGTGGGTGGGATTATATATGTTTTATAAATATTTTTTACGTAACATAAAACCCATAGAATACCAAAGTTGCTGACCTGATGATCGGCATTCCTACACAGCGAGTGTAAACATGTTAACAAAATAAGATACCACCAAAATAACAACGAACCGAGATTACAGATCAGCACAAGACACGTGCAATCATTGGAAGTCATGGCTCTCGAAAAAACTCGATGGTGTAAAAGTGGAGACGATTTATCCCAAGGCTATACATTACAGATTTCCGTAATGGTAACGAAACTTAAGAATGTGTGATGGGATTTTAGTATCTTGGACCTCCAATAGTGTGGGAAACATTCACTTTTGAAATCAAAATATATTGGAAAAGCGGTAAAGCTGAGTGTTGATCAAACCCGTTGTCAATGAGTGCCGGAGATACCTCCCAGCATCCAAGAAAAAAATTATGCGATGATATATAGCCCAAACCACGACGTGCGTCTAGTGAAGAGGTTACTATTGGCGACAATGTCTCCACGGCGTAGAGAACGATTTCGTATCTTCTTATTTGTGCGGGCCACCAATGCAACAAACCTAAGAACAATTTCGAGTCAGCTGAGTAGATAATTTTCAAACTGTTGTATACTGAGTTCATATATAAGGTGTATGCACTCAGTCAATAATTCATCTACCCTTAGTTATTATCTTCCAGCGCATTTTGATCCAATATGTTAATATTCACATCCATTAATACATGTACCAAAATCCAATAACACTAAACGATTTATGAAAATATATTCATGTATTCAAAATTTCACCACCCCGTTTTTAAACGTTTTGAAATGATATCTGAAAGTCCCATGTACACATATATAACAATTTTACGGTTTTCATCTATAAATTTCAATTTATTTTATATTATAAATATTCATGTATCAACATATATCTTGTGCATTAAGATAAGATGGCTAAAGCGTAGCAAACTATTTACTCGTCTATTTATCAGATACAACCAATTTATCGTTGCAAATTTTTTTTTTGTATTTCGGTAACGGCAATAATTTCCGATTGAAATGTTGGGCCCATCCAAAGATATAAAATGGCGCAGTACACAGATAGAGTATCAAAATTTTATTTGTATTTTGCCCCAACATCAAAATACTTTAACTACGAGTAGAATGTCGCCCTTTTATTATGGTGGTATACAGGCATATCCGCATGGTCAGTAATAGAAATGTTGCTCGTTTTCTTATCTCTTATCTTCTTATGTATTATATTGTTTCAACAAAACCTAAAAACAACTGTAATACCGTACATATATACCGTATATAAGATGATAGCACGAGAAAAATCCGGCAATTTATTTTATTGCTGCTGATGTTGTCTGATATACACTATATAGGACGATATTTTGTACCTATAAATATAAATTGAATTTCGCCCCATCGTACATACAGTCACACAACAACATATTTGGATATTTTTTGTCCAGCAACGAACCGTCACACAAGATCCGCGCGCCTGCACATCTCTAAATAATTTTCCCGCGTAATTTCATTATATATTCCTGCTGCTGTAAAAGCAGTGAAACGTGGATGATACAAAAAAGCTCTCTTACTATAAAAATATTTAACCTCAAGGTTAGATCTGAAAAGGAATATTTCCACCCCGTTTGTGTTGTGAACTGGAGTTTTTATTACTGTACTTAAGTAGAACAATTAAAATGGTCGTTACGAGCTTTCATCTATTACGTATGCAGACAAAAAGAATCAAAATGTCCGTGTATCCATATATCAAATATATAATAGAATACGGTTGGTCCTCAACCAAAATTTAATCTATTAAGCTTTTTTATCGTAAAACCTTAAAATTAACTTTGGTCGTATGTAATTGTCCTTTATGATAAGAACATCTTATTGGTAACCCATAGATTTTAATCAATGAAATTGGTCTTTGTTGTATGAGCTTTAAATAAATGGAAATATAATTCGTTGTAAGAAAATTAGACACAGATGGATAAGAATACAGGATAACGTACTCTAAATGGAATTGAATTATAAAAGCTTTGAATTTATATTAAAGCTCTTTCCAAATTTATATAAATAATAATGCTACTCGTAGCTGCAGTGTTTTATAACTCGAGTTTAAGAAGAGTCCTATTGATCAGCATAACATACACCGCATATACATATCAGCATAACATACATAATACATATACGTGTGAGACAGCGCCCAATCGTCTTAATCAATCACTCTAATACTTGTTGATAATTTTGCAAGATAAAATTATTTTAGTCCATAACTGTTCGTGATGAAGAAACAACCAGTGATTGCCCCACAACCTAAGTATGATATTTTTGTGAGATAATCGAGGCAAAGCTTCTACTCTTAGAAAGATTCCATTGGTTACCCGATTGCATACCTTTGTGAGTTTTTTTTCTCCAGTCGCTCAGGCTCAATTGACTCATTGTGACATCACTTCCCAGACGTACACTCTCAGTCCTGGAATCTGTCTTCTAATGTAGTCCAAGATATCCGGTTTCCTCAAGGTCGTCAATGGGTCCTCAAATAGGAATAGCGAACCGAAACAGTGCAGTCTATGGGAAGAGTATGAAGTACAGTAGCACAAAAAGTGATCAACAATTTCTACTTTACTGTAGACCAGCGGCAGCAGACCCACAGCCATCTCAAGAGCTGCAGTGGGAGTGGTGTGCATAGCTCATATAATACCCAGACAAACAAGTCTTTGAAAGCGGTTTAAAGGTTTCCCTCAAATCCCACTAATTGTTCTAGGCCACCAAATGAATGCGGCAAACATGACTATGGGTCTGATCACTGAAACGTATAGCCAGTACACGCGTCTAGGTTTCAGGCCCCATGATTTACCAAATGACTTGAATTTCTCTTCTATATGTTTTTTCCAAGTAATCTTCCGATCTAACCAGACCTCCAGATTTTTGGAAGACTGCAGTTTCCAAGACTCCTGCGTCTAGTGAAAAGAACCATCTCAGTTTTCATATCAGCATTACCCTGGCAGAAAAAATCGTTGTCGTTTAGTTGGACTAGGAGTGAGTTGACCAAAACACACCACAAGAGTTGGATATAGAACCCTGATGGAGATAAAATTCTCGTTGACCTAAGCATGACGCTAAGCCACCGAACAAGTGTGGTCTCTATGCCATATCTTTGGGCTGCAGAGATTATTGCATTAAAAGACGCATTGTTAAAAGCACCTAGGTCCAGAAAAACTCCCAAAGCAAATGCTTTGTTGTCCAGTGATATTTCAATCCGTCCAACGACTTCATGGAGTGCTGTTTCAACAGATTAGCCTTTCTGGTATTCGTGTTGTTTGGAGTGTATTAGATTTACTAATAGTGTATTATTACTGAAATGCCTGTCAACCAATCGCTCTAAACATTTAAGAAAAAAAGAGGACAGGCTGATAGGTTCCGCATTTATTTACATTATATTTTACGATGTGGTATCCGTAATATCCTAACATCCTGACATAACAAAGCATGGGCAGTCGAGAGCAACATATATTGTATCATTTCCATGATACAATATATGTTGCTCTCCTCCCTTCCGCGATTCTATATAACATGCAGCTCCGGGATATTGGGATAGTCTTAGTTATAATTATATGTATAGAAAGCTTAGAAAAATGTCCTTCAGATGCTGTAGTTACTGTCTCATTCATTGATATTATAGACATAATTAGTTAGATCTGTCGATAATCACCTACTATATTCCTACTGTTCCTACTATATTATCCTACTCTATAATTTTTACCAAAATCCACTGGCAAGGTGCTGTTATTTCAATCTACTTCCCTTAAGCGATCTGTTTCAATGAAACAAGTCAGGTGGCGCCATCACTGAGTGAAGAATATATACAAATGTCAATGAGATCAACATATTTTTTATGATTGCCGTTTTGCGGGAAGGTTGAACCTTTTACTCTATTCTCAAACTGTCATTCTTGAGTTCCCGCGATGAACCGAATCAGTTCTTTAAATCTCTTTTATACGATCAACCTTAACATGTAAGACCTTGTGTTATATGGAAATTAATAAACCGCTGGGATAATTTTAAATGAGAAGGTTACTGAGGGGTTCCTACAAAAGCTAGAACGATATCGTCATACATTTTGGTTTTTATGAATAATCAAAAATGTCTAGTTTTGAAGAAGATTACCCTTCTCAAAATCCTTTCACACAACAATTCGATTCATGTTCACAAATTTGTATATTTACAACACTATCACCATCTTAAGAATACCGAATTCAACTCGGCTCCCACTGTAGTTGCTATAATGAAGCAGCAGATGCTCCATATCATCAGATTTACTACGCTAACTTCACACAAATCGTTTTCTTTCATATGACGTTTTCACAAACACTCTTTCCCGTTCTTATCATTCTGGTGTCCCATCTAAAAATATTCAAAGTATATAATTTTTATCCTTCTTCTCATTACCCTCAATGTTTCCTATGAGCAATGTCAGAAAATACGGGAATAGGAAAATACTATGATTTTTCTCATCCCATTTTCCATAACCACCTTCCTAAAATATTCCAATTAGTTCAGCATTCATAATATAGATGCCACCATCAACAGTAATAGATGTTTTCTCAAAAAACCGTTTAGTCATTTTCTTAAGACAAAATCCTCAAAGTTCATTCGTAAGATTAGGTTATGAGGAAAGGGTTTCGGACCAGTGTTTTCGATGTTCATTATGGTCTCTTTATTCTCGAGTATTTCATTTGACCTTTAAGTGTGTTCATCTATCCATGATTTCTTTCATGAACTTATTCTTTCGAATTACCATTGGTATAATGTTTATTTATATGTGTTCCACTTCCTCGTTTATTTGAGGCTGAATATAGAGTGTGTATTGCGGTTGAATTCGTCAAACTCTCGCAGAAGCATTTATTATACTATCATTAACTGACTGTTTTGCTTCAAACACGCTTATACCAGTGGGTAGCAATGTCTTTTTGAACATATCAATCACTCCAAGAGGAGCTCCTCATTATAGGTTTGTTTCAGTTATCCACCAAAGACTTCATATGTCTACTGAATGTCAACCATCGATCAATCCAGATCTTTTATCGCACCATTTCTGAATTCACCCTTTAACTCAAACTTCTGAAATTCTCAATTATCTCATTCACCCGACATGATGGGTTCTCTGCAGCCTGATGAATATGACGGCTCTTTTAAATCACCACAAAATAATCCACAAATTGCAGAATCAATTTGATTAATACGATGGACACCGCACTGATGTGTACTTCCTTGGGGTAGCCCAATATTAACCTCGCAAATTGAAGTTTTCTGAACCAATGTTCATCAGATAATGCTGGAACCCTCGCTGCTAATCCGCACACAGGAATTGATCTTGCGTAATTTTGCTCGATCGAACTAACCTATACTTAATAAAAGCTCCCCCCTACTCTCGTATACATAAAACATAACCAATACAAAACCATTCTAAGAAAGAAACTTATGTTTAAGACACATTTTGGTTTTTTTTTACGAAACACACCTTGGAAAAGAAGTTTAATTATTTAAATATGTGTGATTATTAAAAGCTAGCATAAATCAACCAAATTAAATATAAATAAATAAAAGTTAGAATATTTATTACATTTTAGAAAATTTTAGGATCTTAAATATTCTAAATTGAACACCATATAGGATATTCCGCACCCTCATCAAAGTCTTCATTTTTTAAGAAAATGTGTATGTACCCCCGTAGACAATAAAATATTCATGATTGGATTTTATATTTTCATCTACCAAGAAAACTGCTACTGTAACCAACCGAATAGGACAGTGGTTAAAGTTGTGACTAAATTTGGATCCTAGAGGTATGGCTTCGAATCCTAATAGAGAGAACATGGCGCGATGTAAAATGACAGACAAACGTCTACAATTTGACTGGCATTGGCGTAATGTAAACAAACCACAAAAACATTAGATAGATGTCGTTACAAAGTAAACAGAACCAATCATTTTCCCAACGAAAAACAAAATAATTTACCTGTTCCGGCACACGGATTGATGAACAGACTACCGAAGCGAAATTAAAAAAATTATATTTTCATTACATTTACAATTTCCGATTCACAATATCATTGTGTATCCGTCTTCGACGGATGCATGATATAGAAGGAATGAAAATTCTCAAAAAAAAAAATACAAAAATTCACGTCGATATCGCAGGAAGTTGATAAAGACGTTAGGGACAATAACAAACTCATTATGGTATTTGTACCATAAATTGTATTTTCATCCCCAAACGATCCAATAAATCTTAGAACAATGTGTTTAACAACAATATTTCAATACCTTTTATAAGACGAAAGCTTTTTCCTTTTAATATTTTTCTTGTTCATTTTGATTAGGGTTGGAAAGCTGAATTTAACTTTGAGGTTGGTGTTTTCATCTTTGCTAAAGAAAAAAAATTGATTTCCAATATTTTGCGATAAGCATGTATATGTATAACAATAACTATATAGATTCAAACGTAATGTTTGACTAAGAGATTCAGAGTATATAGCTAGCGATGACAAATGGTATACCATTATCTCATAGTACAAACCAAATGGTTTAACCACATAATTCAAGAAATGTCCTACCAAATTGGGCCATTAAGTGTACGTTGTCCATAAAAACGTAGCATGCTCAGAATATGATTGTACTTGGCCAATAACGAGTGAATTACAATTTATGGTCACCATAGCCAGGGAACTATAATTACATAACGATAACCAGACACCAATATTGTGAGACCAAATACAAGAAATACATGACAAAAAAAATTAGTACTAATCCAAACCATTTTTGGACCTTTTCAAAAATAAACCGAGAAGTTAAAGATTATCAGTATAACCATACATAGATGGTAGAAATTGGCCAAAGTAACAAATCTCGTATAACATCGCCAGTGAATGCAGAAATGCCAATATACTTGTAACTTTTTTCTTGCAAAACTGTATACGTATTGTTACGGAAAGGTTGGGGGTTGTAGAAATGCGAGGGATTAATATAAAACTTAGGAAACTACAATTTGTCTGGTTTGGACTTAAACTGGTAGAATTTCTCGCCTGAATTTTAGTACAGTTGGGACCGCAACCCAATTCAAAGAGGATTTCAAAATAAACCAAACGATTCCAGTTTAAGACGACCAGGTTTGCGCAGGCGGTAGTGTACGGATGCCAGTGACATCTCTGAGTCAATAAAATAACTAAATGTATGCAATTAAACAACAACATAAACGCAGTAGTCATGTAGAATAATTAACAACAGGAAACTTCTACAATGATCTAAGCAGGCGAATTGGATATAAATAGGCAAACAAAATGCGTATTCAATCAGTTTATATTTAAATCGCGAGCAGTTGAAATTGGAGAAAGTGATAAAAAAGTGACATAACCATCGTGACAGTAGTAGTAGTAGTGAAATAATAGTGGGACCTTTTGTGATAGTAATAAACGATCTAACCTTAACTTGGTTGGAATTCCTGTTTCAGGAAATATCGTAACAATATCATTGAAAGTCCCATGGTGACGATGTCCTATGGTACTGGTACGGTTTCGCCTTGCCTGGTATTGGATTTTTGTATAATAAATGCGAAGAGTGTAATAATAGTGGGTAGTAAGCTCGTCCATCGAAAGTGATTTTAACAAAACACGCATTAGAAGAAATGTATTCAATGTAACCTACTTAAAGGTAAAACTTTCAGAAGAGTATTTGAATCAAAAATTTAAGTAGCACATGCTTTTCGTTCTCAGTTTCTATTAAAAGTTCTAACTCTCTCGATCTATCACTCACTGATATAGATCCACTTAATGATCATATATATGTAACATTATCAAATGCAGGGCGCAATACTTATGATATTCGGAGGGGTGGAACTGTCAACAAAGTTTTATCTTCCAAAACGTGATCGCTTAAAATGAGACAGTCACAATGTACAGCTGCCTCATTGCACGTCATGAAAGGAATTGTCTATAGAATAAATATAAATCTCCATCAACCAACCAACAACTAATAATAGAACAAGCCGGTTTTAGACCAGAAAGGAGCTGTACAGATGATATTAAAACCACGCGTATCGTCAAACGAATGTTCAACGCTGTACCTACACTTCGTAGACTACGAACGTGAATTTTGAACTCAATCAATTGAAACGCAATCTGGAAATAGGCTTATCGAAGAAAATAATTGAACTAACTCGAAACAATATTCCCAAAAGGTATTCAATCGGAAGCAAAAATGCGACTCAATGATCTAGACTAAGTAAATCACACTTGCCATCCTCTAATTTGGTATCCTCCATTCACAAGTCACACGGAAGGAGATACCAATCAATTTGAAGCCCGAAATACGTTCAACATATGGAATGCATCAGTTCAATGCTTGTGCAAAAGCAGTTCTGCTGTATGGGAGTGAAACAGGTGTTTTTAAACAATTGAGAAGAAAAATAATTGGATTACCAGATAAGACGAAGAGAGCTTTTCAAAAACAGAAATTGGAATCAAAATCATTGAAGCGCAAGTAAAACTGTGAAAATAAATCAGATGCGCAAATATAGTGGACGTCTTTTTGCTTCCCAATTGAAGATAAGGTAAAATATATGTTTGGGAATAATTCCGAGATCTCATTAAAAGCTCTTAAGCTTTTTCATTTTTGTTCAATCAATTTATCAATATATTATTCGATATAATGCATAAAGATTATTGCATAACATTGACATTTGAAAAGGATTGGGTTTCAGCGTTTTTGGCGAAGCTGAGCAATTCCCTAGATTTAATGGAATTTCTTACGGATCGGTCTAAAGCAACGGATCAGTGTCCAACTAGTCTATAAAGTCCAATCAGCGAAAAAAATTTGAATCTTGCCCCAGATTCTACAGCTTGGAGTCATTCCATCATTTCGACAGTATACGTGGGTATATTATTTAAAGAAAATTAACCCTCGTATGCCCAAAAGCAGCTTTTAGGTGACGTTTCCCCAAAATAGTTGAAAATCACTGGTGGGAAAAATATATCGCTTGTATATATCTGTAAACCAAATCGATTGTTGTTTCTATTCGACATAGTTTTCAAGAAAATCGATGAGTACAATGTAGCTGGGGACAAACAAATTGGTACATCAATTTATATGTTACACTTTGCAAAACAAGAAATTTCTAAACTAGTATCCAGACTATAGTTTGTCGACGCAGATATATTGTTTGGCCAGCAAAACATACAACATTATTCAATATTATATACGTAAACACACCCATATACATTTGGTTGATAACACTATTGATATGTTTATCAGCTCGAAAAATATATTGGGCTCCATGTGGATAGGTTCAATAAATACATTTCGACAAAAAGTAGAATAGAAAAGTTGATATATTTTTGGGTTGATGCTGCCAACGATATGATTCTGCCACGACGTACAGTATGTAGATTCTATGAAGGAATCAAAAATATTTTAATTTTCCGCTGTAAAATCAAATTATTCGATAGGGAATATAACTAGACAACAAAAGACGTATCGAGTAAAATCTATTCGTATACTCATACTCGTATATATAGAGAGAGATACAGAAGAGGTACGAGTGAAGAAATCTAATCAAATTAAATTTTTAGATCTAGATACAATACGCATACACACACACACCGAGATAGAAAGAAAGGAATTTAATTTAGAAGAACCAACCTTGCTGTATAATTCGCATAAAAAAATCAATATATCAAATATCTTGTGTATATATATATAATACATATCTACCGAGAAGAGTTGTAAATCATCGGAGGACAAATTGGAAAACTCGATGTTATCGTTCCAATTTATCTGTAAGGCAAAACCTCGTTAAAAAATCGATTCAAAACTATACAGTCCCAGCTTATCATAGTAGAAATTACATCTACCAAGCAACGGCTTCAGATAGGAGCGGTGTATTGTTCACCAAAATATAACCTCAAAAAGCCGAACTACTTGAATCTCCTACAACATTATGTCAATGATAGATTTATGCTATGTGGTGATTTTAATGCAAAACATGTTGACTTTGGCTCTATAGGCTTACAACAACCAAAGGTAGCGAACTAAAAAATGCAATGTATGGGATGTAACGTACATTCCACTGGCAAGCCAACATATTGGTCCACGGATGCAGGTAAAACTCCATATCTACTGGATTACTTTATATCAAAACAAGTTTCATCAAACTTTTTTGAAGTAGAAGATAATTCAGATATGGACCTCGTGATCATTCTGCATGTGATACTATCCATAAGCGACAAGATAATTAGAAAGGAAATGAGACCAACTCTTGCCAATAAAACAACTGGTTGAGGATTTTCAGATCTGATTTCAAAAGCAAGATTAACGATTAAAAATGGAACAGGAACTAGAAGAGATAGAAAATTTCACTATAAAGGAACAACATCCAAGGTAAAATAAGGAGAATATGGCAACAAACGTAGAGTACATCTGACAAGACGATTCTAAATAGCAAATCACAACAGCTTAAGCGAGAAATTCAGAAGCTAAATGAAAAGTGATTTTCTTTGTATCTTGAAAAATTGATTGCTGAAGAAAATACGAACTACTTACTTTGGAAGGCCACAAAAAGAATAAAAACCTCAATTACATAGACCTCCCCTTCTATTAAGTGAAGTGATGGCTCATGGGCTAGGGATAACAAATCAAAAGCTGAAGAATTTGCTAATCATCTCGCTTATATTCTCAAATGATACCGAATTGGAACCCAGAAAAAAGTTATAAAGGAAATAAAATTCAATCTGAAGTCAGCAAAGGCTTCTGGGTATGCCTTTTGACGAGAGAAATTCTAAAGCAACTACCAAAGAAAGCTATCGTTAAGCTTACTCACTTGCTTAATGCTGTTATTATATTAGGGCATTTTTCTTCTGACTAGAACGTTGCGGAAGTTATTATGTTACCGAAACCAGGTAAACCCAATGAAGCTGAATCCAGAAGCAAACATTCAAAAATTGATCAGGTTTACAGAACTACAGATATTATAGAAAATGGAGCGTTCTGGGCCTCGTCCTATATCTACTATATACAAGTGATATACCACAGTCCGACCACGTAAGCATAGCAACCTTTGCTGATAACACTGCTATACTACCAAAAGAGCAAACTGTAAAAGAGGCGGCGAGTAAACTTTCTGAATAAATCATTGGTTAATCCGCACGTATGTGAGCAGCTACCAACAAACAAGCACTAGTGCATCGCTGGATCAACTGTGACCACATAATGAATGGATCAACTGTGACCAAGTTTCAATATAATAAATCCTGCAATACCAATCCGAGATTTTATGTATCACCAGCTGCTAAACCTTTTCGTACCTCAAATATACACCGACTCAATGATTTGAATATTTAACTGATATCGATTTGTTTATTTTCAGTGCTCAACAGGTGTAATTTTTATTCATCATCGTCGTACACGATTGACTTTATTTACATATAATGGGTGATCCAATAAGAGCTTCCGGAAGTTTTTTTAAATAAAACGCCTTAAACTAATAAACTAATCAAAAATTGTATTTACACCGCCCAGGTGTCGCAGTGGTTAAAGCTGTGATATATGGAGCGGGAGTTCGAATACCGTCAGGATATAAAAGGAATATTTTCACCATCGATCGTCTGGGCGGTGCAATCGGTGATGTGAATGAACACATCTGAGACCCCCTCTTCAGTTTAGAATCCGTGGACCGTCCCATATAGACTGGCATGAAGCAATGCAATGTACAGATGGTTTCTTCGGTCAATCCGAACTACAGCTGAAACGTAAGTTAAAAATGGGATGTACAAAAAAAAGTTTGTTTATGACATTTAATGTTAGAAAATAATTTCTTTTAAATGTTATCGGTGACATGCTCTTAGATGATCCAGCTCCCTTTCGAGCATTTCGGCCATAACATCGATGGTTTGGCCTGCTATGTGGTACGTTGCATCATCATTTCGCAACTGACGTTTGCACTAAGTCCTTTCTCATTTGTAAAGAAATATACGGTCAGATGATCTATAGAGGAGATAAACCACACTGTTTGGTGTAGTTTATCTCCTCTATAAACTACACCAAACAGTGCATTTTTCATGATGCTTTGGAAGCTCTTGTGGCTCTCAGCCCAAATACGATTGTTTCACAAACACAATTTCTCGATTAAAAAAAGGAACAATAAACCAGATCGATGACGCAAAGGAAGGTGAACATGGCTTCAATTCTTGAACAAGCTTTTTTTTTGCCTTCTCACCAAGATCTCTCTTCAAAATACATCCCATTGGATCACTCTTTATAAGCAAATTACCATAAATCGAATATAACGAGTAACTGAAACTATACATCAATATATGATTGGTTTGAGGGTAATAATTTTAACTATCAAGTTTCCACTTTCAGCACTATACAGTTTGATTAATTAGATTTCTTCGGAAAAATAAATACTTAATATTTAATTGCTGTAGGCTGTTTACATGAACCAAGATTTTATAATTATTATATAATTTTGGTAATTTTATAAAATAAGTTTTTATTAGTAATTAATATCCATTAAAATTATAATTATATATTTGTACAGTATTAATCAAACTGCGACATAAGAAGAACTCCTAATTATTATGGTAATTGTTGAAAAAATTCCAATTAATTTTGGTAATTCTATAGAAAGGTGAATATAATGTATACTTCACAGCATATAGTGAACTTTACTGAAGTTATTTTATAACACTTAAAACGAACAGGCAGTTTAGGCTCGATTGGCTCCAGTGACATCCCTTAGATTCGGAACCTAATGGTTCTCTTAATGTAAGCCAAGAAACATATCAGCATACTCAAGGTCTTTAGTTGATCCTTTCATAAGACCAAAATCCTAAATAGAGGACAAAATTATCGCTTCTGCTTCCCTCCACTACTAAGTTATCGACCAACAGGTTCTCTTTGACACACATGTGACTGAGTATTCCGTGAAGTCTCAAATACTACCTTCACTAAGTGTGTGAAGTTATCCCAAGATCCCATCCCAGAAAAAAATTAAATGTTCATCAGGTAATACTATAATTTCATCCCATCCCAAGATTTTTCAAAAGTTTCTATAAAAAACAACTGGAAAAAATGGGATCCTGGGATGACAAACGAGATAGATAATTTTACTTCATGATAAGACATATTATACCCCGCACCATATAGCTATATAAAAGCAGTTTTCTGGGATCGCAAGAGCGAGACTAAACACAACATAACTACATTATATAGCTTGCCTCAAAGTTAAAGCTTCACACTTAGCTTGAAATACTTGGTAATTTAATTTCACTCCGGTACCCTAACCCTCAGTACTGATATGAAAGATTACTCCAATAATGCAGAAATTCCTTTTCCAAATCACCCCAATCGGACTTATAAATTGGTTGTTTCCGCTTCAAGTAATCTAGCTATAACCGTGCAAACTGAAGGCTGTTGGCCTTCACGGTTCTTTAATTCTATGGGTTGAGAATTTTCTTTTCTGTCGTAAAATCTAAGTGGTGGTGGATGGCACGTGGAATGAAACCACATTCTTTAAACGCTAGTGTCCCTCAAGGATCCGTCTTTTCTCGAACTCTTTTTCTAATTTTCATCGATGATCTTTTATCATCAACGCTAAATCCAATATATTCTTATGCTGATGACAGCTCACTCTCCTCCTCATACTGCTTACCTTCTTCCTCATCGCGAAACGATGTTCTCGCAGAAATAATTGCTATGAAGGATCGCCTTAAGCGTGATCTCATTACAATTCTGGAATGGGGTGAAGCCAACAGGGTTGAATTCAATCCCAAACAATTTCAATCCTGCGTTTTTTCTGGCCGAAATGATGGCTATTCGCCATCTTTTCTGATTGGCGAATCCAGTTTGGCTACATCTGACTCATTTTCGATTTTCGGCTTGACTTAACAAAGCAGCGATTAGTACAGCTAGATGTCTTGGATTTCTACGACGATGTAAGTTTTATTTTACACCATCTGAAACACTTTTAATTTACAAGACCCATATAAGACCCAGACTAGAGTTTAACTCTCACATTTGTGCTTGAGCACCAAAAACACTGGCTGCACTCGATCGAGTCCAAGGCCGAGCATCTCGAATGATCGCGGATGTAAATTTATCTTCTAATCTCGATTCTCTTTCTCACAGGTGGAATGTGTGAGCTTTATGTGTGTTCTACAAATACTTTCGTGGTCATTGCTCATCGGAACTTCACGAACTTATGCCTGGTTTATCAAGACCCACGCGCAACTTAAGAAAACCTTTACACAGTACAATCTGGAAATTAAATTCGCCAGGACCAATTTTTTGTTCGGAGTGCGCGAATGTGGAATGAGCTGAATTGTGGAGAGTTTCTCTCGTTGTATAATTTACAGAGTTTTAAACTTAATATCAAAAGTATAAAACTTGAAGACTAAAACCCTTATTCCTTGAGTCCTTTCCAACTTCCATCCTTCCTAATTCTCTCCCATCCTTATTATTAGTAGTGATGTGTGTTTTTTGGGCAAGAACAATCATACTGAGGATAAATATACTATCCTAAGTGCTACATAATAATTAAAAAAAAAACATTTTATAACCCGTCCAATATGACAAAGCATTAATCACTATGTAGCTATATGCATATCGGTAACAGTTAAAAATACATTGTTGTGTGTTTAACGCGTTTTGTTGGTCTGAAAATTCTGTGCATTATCTGAATAGGTAAAAACAGAACTCGACTGAAAATGGCGCAACCCAACTTACGTTAATATACGTTAACTTTAAGAAACCCGAAGAAGTTAACGAGAAAATCTTAATTAACTGTTGAACACAGGCCTTACAGTTAAAATAAATTGTGAGATGAGAAAATGCCAATTAATTCTGAAAGTTCTAGAAAGGTGAATATAATTTAAAATGTATAGCACATACCGCAATAAATGTAGCTTTGACATCTGTAAAACAGTATGGTGATGGTATGAATGACAATATTATAGCTTCTTTTCTCCTGCACTGGTACGCAGGTTTGAGTTTTGTGAATTCACATTTAGAACAAATAATAACTAGAAGACTAGCGATAACAAAGTCAACGCCTCAGATTTCACAAATGTGGAATACGCACATGGCCGGGAAAACTTTCCAGCCGTTTCTTTTGCTGTCAAGTCTTATCGACTATTGCTCACAAAAATTTCAATTTTTAATTTTACTTCATGATACGCATAGGCACAGCAATCCAGCCAGATTAAAGCATCCATACGTGTATATTACATACTATATATCCGTCATAAAGCTAAATGTTAGATTATTGTAGTACCAGTTTTGGGTTTCCGTGATAATTACACTATTTATTTACCACACACAGTGCTAAAATGATTTTCACTTGTCTGAATCGAGATGCTGCAATCACGACGCTAGGTTGCTAGTATATTTATCACCAATTGCTTGTGATCACTTGTTACATACAATATATCTGCATGTTTAAATTTCAGAGGGCTAAAATTATGGCGATATCGTCTAAATAATCCTGATTATAAAATCCGTAGTAATTTGGTTGGACTATGTAGCAGAAAGTTGACCCCAAGATACTCCACCTAAGTTCTTTAAGGAAAACATTACCTTAATTGGTTTATACTTTTTTTTTTTTCAGTTTTTTTTTCAACTAGTGCTTATTTCGTGAATGGTAACACTAAGCTCATGTCTGTTACTGTCAATGGCGATCGTTATTGGACCATGTTGAACGAATTTTTGTTCACATAAATTGAAGAGGAGGATATTGGCAACATTTGGTTTCAACAGGACGGCGCCACACAGCTGAAGCTACACTCGATGTTTTGCGCCCTGTTTTTGAAGATCGCATTATCAGCCGCAGAGCTGATGTCGTTTCGTCACCTCGGAGCTGCGATTTGACACCGTTGAACTATTATTTGTGGGGTGCCCTCAAAGATAAGTGTTACGCCGACAAGCCAGAGACAATTGACGCTTTAAAGGACAATATTCGTGAAGCCATTGGTGAAATATACAATCGATAATGTATTTAAAAATTGGTAAGCTACTGTAGGCTACTGCATGGCCAGCCGAGGCAGCCATTTGAATGAAATATTTTCCATTATTAACCGGAAGGATTGTATTGATTGTAAATAAAAAAGAAATTTGAGAAAATATTCAGTAGTTTTTTTATAGCATTTTCAAAAAAAAAAGTTATTTGGCGGACCATTTACTATATAACTTAACTTCAAGAAACCCGAAGGAGTTAACGTGAAAAATCCTAATTAATTGTTGAACACAGGCCTTTAAATTCTAGAAAGAAAATGTTATTTAAAATGTATACAAAACATACCGCAAAAAACGAAACTTTGACATCTGTAAAACAGTCTGGTGATAATGAACATATTAGAGCTTATTTTCCCCTGCACTGCTCGTAGTTTCAATTCTTCTAAATTTATATTTAGAACAGATAACTATACTAGAAGACTAGCGAAAACAAAGTCACGCCTCAAATTTCACAAAGGTGGAATTCGCACATGCCCGGGAAAACTTACCGGCTGACACGTTTCTTTTGATACTGATGTGAAGTCTAAGATACATCGATTTCTGCAGTTTAACTCCATCCCATAGACTATTACTCACAAAAATTGCAATAATTGTAAGCATACCTACCATTTAACTTCATGATTGGGCAAAGATCTAGCAATCCAACCAGGTTAAAGCATCCATCCGCTAAGATTGGTATATCCGAGAGGTAGGTTAGATTTTTGTTGTTCCATTTTTGGCTTTCGGTGATAATTACGCTATTTGGCTGCACTCACACACAGTGCTAGAATGATTTTCACTTGCCTGAATCGAGATGCTGCAAATTCTGTTATCTCGACGCTCGGTTTCTAGTATATTGATCAAAGATCACCAATTGCTTGTGATCACTTTGTACATACATATATCGGGATGTTTAAACTTTATAGCGTGTATCGATCTTTTAGGAGAAGGCTGAAATTATGGCGATATCGTCAAAATAATCCTGATTATAAAATCAGTAGTAATTTGTTTGGACTAGCAGTAGGTTAACCACAAAACACTCCACTTAGATGACATTCTTTTAGGCAAACATTGCCTAAATCAGTTAATGATTCGACCAATTACACAATTACCAAACCTCATTCATAGATGAATGTTTGACGTCTTATGTCGTATTTTTAACTTGTGTGATCGATTTCAACACATATTATCGGAAGTGTATACTTACATTGCAAAACTTGCCCTTAAAGTATAACATTCACATGCAATTGATTACTAGTATAGTCTGGTAAACTTTAGTACTGTGATTAAAGATGAGTTCTCTACCCCAATTGCAGAAATCTCTTTTACACACTAGCCCAATCGGATTTTTAACCTAAGTAAAATGACCTCTGACCACTGTGTCGAATTTGTTCCCAGAATATGAAAAACTTTTACTTTTCAGTTCTATCGTAATCTGAACGCAGTACCTTTCAATCCAAATGAACTAGATTCAGTCACTTAAATAGTCTTATAATTTTGCTCTCGTATAGTCTGTATGAACCTATATTCAACTTTTTTAAGATGACCCTCGAAAATAAGACACGGGTGGTATAAGTGTACTTTAACCCTATGACAGATTAAAAAGTCTCAATTTACAGTGAATAAAGCATATCGTTATTTTTTAAAACTCCAGGGTGTCTGAATGAAAAATATATATCAAATACACTTGTACTCATATTAATGATAACCACTTCTTTGAACAAAACCTTTGATTAATTATTGAAATAGTCAGATCATGAATTATAAATAACAAAAATGATTAATTAATTGATTAACTTATCGCTATCATAACCGTTTTCCAATGATTCGATTAGTTCCATATCGAGCAAACAGTTGTCATCAATTTCCAATAAGGTTGAATATGTTATCTTCTTCCTTGTAAAAACTTGTGAGTTGCGACAGTTCCAGCGGAATGTATACCGGGATCCATCTGACTTATAGTCGTATGTCCTCGATAAGCTGCAGTGGTGTAAGAAAGATGTAAATAAGCGAACCACAAGAGAATTTGGAGTACCTTGAGTTCCAGAAATAGAAGATGTGGAGGGCCAATTATTGATAAAGCAACTCAAAGGGTTGACAAAGGACCTGTATGCTTTTACTGGGCAGGGGCCACGTTTAGCTCATATTTTAAATAAATAAAGTTTGCATTTCTTTCCTGAAAAATGGCATTTACCTTACACGAACCTAATCTTTCCCCGTACCTAAAATTTTTGCCCAGATAGTAGGCACTGCACCCACTAAATAGTCTGAAAAGAAGCAGTAGAAATACTTTAGTTGAACAAGACACTGGTGAATTTCGAGTACACACTATGCCTATATAGTGTGTCTGTAAACTGTAACCTGGCCCTCGAATTTTTTCTTAGAGTTGGCTTGTATAGAGTGAAATCTTAAGTCTTCTGTAACGAATGTTGGATGTCTTTCGAAACTGCAGGGCTTACAATAGACTGGATGCAACTCTTCAGCTGCTGTTGTGGTGTTTCCTAGATATTGTGTTTTATTGGTTTTCTAGTTTGTTGAGTTTGGATCTGAGACACTACTATTTCGCTTGTGGTCATCGTGTCACATTTTAAAGACGCATATCCTAGTCTATTCAGTAAATTGACCGTAGACATACACCCAGCATCTTTAATATGCTTTCCAGCACATATACACTGTATTCTGTTTCAAAGAAGATAATGTCCCATCTTACATTAAATGCGTATACTTTAACAACACAACACTTCTAATCCCAGCAAAATAAACACTGTACAAAAGGGTTCATTAGTGTTAATTATGTACAAACAGATAAAAGCAACAAAACAAAATGTTAAGATATAAAAGAGTGATAAAGTGACAGTATCGACCATGAAAAAAATACTGAACCGAACACTCCATACACCAAAGTGGTGCAAATTTAGGTGAGATAACGTGTGCATATTTACACATCGTGTGTATACACTATCAGCACCACAATACCGATTATTTAACAGTTGTTGTTGTTTTGATTAAACAGCCTGTTATCTCACTCCCCCTTTCACTATATTCACATATAAACGAATTCAATTGAAACAGTCTCGTAATCTTATCGTACAATTTTTTTTTTTAAACATTTTATGTTATCTATACAACTCAAAATTTCATTTCACTGTAACCAATTTGATTCACATAGCCAAGTTGTATCCGTGTGTTAGGTGTGTAAAAATAATTCAAAATGCCAGTAGTTTGTGAAACAGTGACCGGCGATCGGAAATTACTACGTTCGACGGAATTCTTAAAAAATCGTGATCTAGTCCGTGTCAAAACGATAAACAATTATAAGACACCGCTCGGCAATTCGACCAAATTCAAATCGTTTGTTTTTCCACCAACCTATCGGAATCATGCCATGGAAATTGAATTGTTTAATGTTAAAAGTGATGATGTATGGGTGACGTCATTCCCCGAAGCTGGTAATTTAATAATCTATATCGGTAAACATGTCATATATACTCATTGTACTATTTTTAAGGTGGCGTCTGGATTCAAGAACTCGTTTGGCTACTCAACAATGGCCTAAATTATGAAAAGGCGGCAGAGGTGCCATTAGCCAAACGATACCAATACTTTGAGTACTATAAATTATTTATAAGCTACTAATCGGGATTATATATAATCGAATTATTATTTCAATTGTAGGCAATCGGTGGTCGAGCCAGATGATCCGAAAGCAGTGAAAACAAATTCGATCGATAAAACAAGGCGTGCTGAATCGCCCCGACACATTCGATCACATTTACCCGTACCGCTACTGCCGTCCAAATTATGGAGTGTCAAGCCCAAGGTAAATATACATATATATATTATTGGTATGTGAAAGGCAGTGCCCTGATAAAATTCATTAAAAGATTATGATGTGTTAAAAAGTGAAGTTTTAAAATTTCTGCATAATAAAAAGCATACGGTAGTATGTACATGATATATAGATAAGGTATCGCAATTAATTCGTCATCACCTATTTAATTTCAGTTAATTTATGTGGCTCGAAATCCGAAAGATGTTGCTATATCGTACTACCACTACTACAAAGAAGTTCTAAAATACAAGGGATCGCTAAAAGATTTTTTGGAAATATTCAGCAAGGATCTAGTATTGGGCGCCCCATTTCACAATCACGTACTCGACTATTGGTGTATCCAAGACGAGCCGTACATATTATTTATTACATTCGAACAATTCAAACAAAGCCCATCGACAATCATCAAACTCGTTGCCGATTTCCTAGAAAAACCAATCGCCGACGATGACATTGAAAAATTGGCAAACCATTTGGCATACGAATCAATGTGCAATAACAGTGCTGTCAATCAAAACGATAGCTACGAAATCATAGACAATCTAAATTTAAGTAAAGTCATTAAGAATCGTGCAAGTGGGACATACAATAATATAGGTATTGAGCATGAGGACTTTTTAGTCATTAATACGGGTAAAGTTGGACAATTTGCTAACGAAATGCCCGAGGAGTATATCAACAAACTCGATGAATGGAGTAAGGGTGAAATTGTCGAAACGGAATTCAGATTCGACATTTAATAATCGTAATCGATTCGAAAATTATGTTTTAATAAAATAAAATAAAAATTGTGTTGATATTAAACAGTTAATTAACTAGCTACATATATATACTCGAACGTATATATTAATTTCATTAAACGACCAATAAACGATAAACAATTAAGAAAGGCGAAATAATTTCTATATACAACAACCATAATGATTAATTGCAGACGATATAAATTACGATGGAATTAAGTCATAAGGCTGAGTCATACTCACAACATAAGAGATTTATCGTCTTATTTACCCATACAAATTATGTGGGTAGGAAGATCTTATATCCTTTCTCGCAATCTATTTCGATGGCGAATTAACAATTTTGGCCCAGTTACCAGACATATTGCGGCTACGGTGTCACTTATAGGTTTGTAACTTTTTTTTTTTTTTTTTTTTTTTTTTTTTAACGGCTTTTACAGGCCATTATTGGCCCGTACCGTGTCAACAATCTGACTCCATTGGTTTCGATCACGAGCCAGCTCTTCAAACCGTTGTAGGCAGTTTGAAGAAGCCAGATCGCTCTCTACGCCGTGGAGCCATCGTCGCCTACAGCGACCTCTTCGCCTACCGAAAGGCGGTTCACCCTTAAAGGTTCGCTGAATCATTCGGTTCGGATCAGCACGCAGAACGTGTCCGAGCCAGCGTACTCGCTGTCCTTTAATTTCATGCACGATATCAGGAATTTGCATTAAATTCCTGATCTCGTGATTGAAAAGAACTCGGTAAGTGCCATCGACGTCGCGTTTTGGACCATATATCACACGCATGATTCTTCTCTCGAATGTTAGAAGCCATCTTTCGTACTCATCCGTCAAGGTCCAACTCTCACATCCATACATGACAACGGGTCTGATCAACACTCTGTACAGTTTCAGCTTATCCGTATTTGCAAGATATTTTGATTTCAGCAGTGGACGTAGAGGATACAAAGCCCGATTGCCAGCGGCAAGGCGGACCTTGATATCCTCCCCACACTATTATCGTGAGTGATGAGAGATCCAAGATACTTGAATCTCATCACTCCTTCAAACGTGTGGTTACCACTACTGAAATCAATTGCGTCTTGGTCTCTAAAACCCGAGATTAGGTATTTGGTTTTTGACTCGTTGATTTTGAGACCAACAGAAGCTGAACACTGTTCCAGTGGATCAAGTATCTCTTTCACTCCGTTGCCATTTAATCCAATCACACAGATATCATCTGCATAAGCAAGAAGTTGATTGGATTGTCGGAATAAGATGTTGTCCTGAGGTGTTTCACTTTTACGAAGGATGTATTCCAACATGAGATTAAAAAGTATCGGGGACAGCGCATCTCCTTGTCGAACACCGGAATTGATTGCAAAAGTTCTCGATAGCCTGTTCTCAACTTTGACACAGCATTGTGACTGCGTTACTGTCATTTTACACAGATATAGGTTTGTAACTATTTGGGAGAAATTCATTTTCTCTCTTTACCATTCCATAGAAATTGGGTAACAGTGGAATAAAATTAAATCGATATAGTTCGATAGAGTTCAAAATTATCTTGCAAGTCCGTCTATATAGGTTTAAAACTTTTCATATACTAAAATCAGAGGTGGGGTTGTACTAATACTCAAACAAAAACACGTTTTCTTGTGTATGTGTGACCCAAACGATATTCACAAGTTCTGAACTCCCAATCATTTATTAGTTTTTTTATTATAAAGTTGTGACTACCACTTTAAGACCATTTGGATCCGATATATTAACCGTATAGAGAAATATTAGGGAACCCTATTCTTAGCAGCAGAGAGCTGCTTAAACCTTAACTACTCGAACAACATATAGGATAAAACACGCATTGGCGTGTTTCAAAATCCAGACAGTTGCAAATATGATGTATGCAATCGTCATTCGCCTCCAGAAGATAATGACATAATACCTCCTCCAAGCCCAATGGATAAAGATGATCATTGAACAGACCATAACCACGATCATGACTAATTCTCATCCGATACAGAACTTTCCCTACAGCAGATATGATTGTTAGTCGTGAGCTCAAATACAAACTAGCTTTTGGTTTCCAACCTATGTCTTTTTAACCGTGAGCCAGCGATTTCAATCCTACTGGTTGAAATAACTGATTTAGTACCCATACGTTGGTACTAAAACTGGTTTGAGTATTTGCTAAACGTTAATTATTTGTAAATTTAAATTTCTCTCCCCTTAGTACTCTACTCAATTGTATTCAAAAACTTATCTACCAAAACTTGCGCCGAGGTCTTACATTTGTTCGATAAATATGTGGTGCAAAATTCAGATCAATAACAGTTAAATTTTTAGTATTTCGATTTCTGTGATTGATTGAGATGATTGGGCGGTGTCCGAAACGTATACCTATGCAATGACTAGATAATGGTCACTGGTTACGAGTTTTGTTAAAGACCGATACCATCTCACATCTTGGACAACTCTCTTGTAATTATAACATCGTCAATTTGGCTTCGGGATATTTCACATGAATGTGTTTTCAAATGAATATTTTTATGAGTAAGAAATGTATTTGTCATTTTGAGATCATAAGCGATCTCAAGGTACATAATTCTGTCTCCATTTTCGGACGCAGTTTCCTGTCGGGAGTACGGACCTATATTATTATATAAAACGATTTGATTTCGGCCACTTCAAGTATTAAACACACAAATCACCAATCTGCCATGGTGCTCAGGTATATACCTTATCAGATTATCCAAAATGTTTTAAAATGAGTCTTTATCATAGGGCCGGTTTAGGTTTACTCATAGTGGGTACATAGAAAATTCAAAAAATTGGATAATCTAGCGAAATATATCTTGAATCAAACAAAATAATAGCAATAAATCGAAGAAGCAAATCATGTTCAAAGAACAGATCATATTAAAATTCACTGTGCTGATATGACCTTGAATTCCAACTATGTGTAAATTATACAACAACAACATACAAAAAGAATTTTGTTGTGTCTGATCCTTTCATTCATAAATAGCAAAAATTCCAAAAATTTACGTTTTTGTTTTGTCTCGAAATTTTAATAACAGACGGATCGACGTAAATTATCTGTTTCATTTTCAAATACAAATTTGGTATGTGTTAGAAAGAGATCGGACATGATGAAAAGATATAATAAACGCTGTGTGATATAGAACTATCCTTGTTTGTTTTGTGTAATCCAAAAATTATGGAAAAACAAAAAACGACGATAGAATGCACAAAATATTAAGTATGCGTCTCGTATGTCAAATAATATTCAATTTCGTGTTGTTCTCTTTTAACATATGTCATAATCGTTATCTTGTTTCTCGTTTTGGTCAAAAATTGTATGGCGTCCTCAAAAAGAGAAAAATAGCGTATATAATTACCTATTTATTTTTTGTTTCATTAGCCTCATAGAATTTGTTTATAGTACTCCTTTAATTAAAAATGGCTTTAAATACAAAAACAAAAATCATTTCTCAGGGGAGTAGAACCTAATCGGAAGAGAAGATATTAATTTGTATAAAGTATATATTATACCTTGATAGAAGACAAATTTTCCTTCTTGTCGAGATGTTATCGTTGCCGTGTTAGGTTAGACAGGACGTGGTATAAGATTTGGGAGTTTGCGTCAGAGTAATGGACGTGTTATGCCCTAAATTTTAAGATTTCTTTTAATTATGTTTCGTTCTGATGATTACGTCATTTATTAACCGATTGATATAGTTACTACCTACTAGTGTGCAATCGTGTCGTGGCAGTGCTAGCAGTGAAGTACAAGATATTTTACCAGAAAATTTCGATTTAATTATTCTTATAGTGGCGTGATTATAATTGTATCTTTGATTGTGAATGCCACACGGCGATATCATAGGGTTAGGATCTCCGAATAAATATTTTGTGGGCATATTAATTGTTATCGATGATAATAAATAATCTATGGCCTCCTTATCGCGTCTCAACTGAGACATTACAAACCATAAATACATATTGGTGCACATTATAGATATAGTCAGCTCAATAAGTGTTACACACAATCGCTTTTTATATCATGGGGCATGTAAATTTTTGGTGAACGATGAGAATCGAACTCGAATATAATATGGTATATCCGATCTAGGTATAACATCTGTATATTACATCGCTATATAGTACTAACATGAGTTCAACAGGGAGTCGTAAATGTGTTCATTCACACCATCGATCGTAATCAACTGATAATAACTCGCTTTTATATTCAACCCCTTTCGTCAATCCAGTACATTCGACTACAATATTGCCGTAGCTTTAACTACTGCGTGATTTGGTCGGTTGTTAGGGCCCATTTAGGTTATCTCAATGTAACTTTTTCTTTTAATCTGGGAAAAGCTCTGGTCTCAACTATAAATCTTTAATATCAATGGGACGGCGTTGAATTTAGTTTGTTGAATTTTGTTGGAAAGAACAGCCATAATTTTAACATCTAATCGTCTCGTATACATTGTACTCAGGTTTGTGTATATTTGCTCTCATACCTCCCCGTAGTAAAATTACATTTCATTCCACACTTAAAATATCATTTTCGTTTTATTCTTCAGATTGCCGAGTATGAAACAGATGCCTTAAATAGGAACAACTATACAAAAGCTTTTGATGCACCTAAAGTGATAGATATAACCTATATGTATCAGCATGACAGTATTCATTTTCTATCTTAAATCCTACCAGAGGTAATTTTATTGGTTCACTTCGGTTAAATTTTGTAAATTCTCTATTGAGGATGATTCCAAAAAGTCAATAGCACCAAGTCCAATTGCAGCGATACCAATGTCAGCGATAATTCTTCAAGTTTTGGTCAGAATAAAAATCCATTCAATAGACGGAAACCTTATAAACAAGAGCTCATTATTAACCTATGTTATTCATTTGTGCTGTGATGATTTGCAGGACCAACATTGAAGTACATCAATTCAACCACTGGGCAGATCTATATAATTCGAAGAGCTACGCAACATAGAGATAGTTTCAATGTTATATGGTTATTTATAACAAAATTAGACTTTATCGGTAGAAAATCGAAGCTTTTAAGCAAGCACATCTATTATTTAATCTATAACACATCTACTATTAAGCTGTTCAAGTCAGGTAAGATTTACCTAGCTTGAACAACTTAATAGCAGACAATGAACTATTAATGCCAAGTAATATAATGACGGCGGCTAAGCCGATATATCAAACTTTACGTTCTTAATCCAATGCGGAATATTCGCGCTTCAAATGAAACGACTCAATCTCTCGTAGCAATCTACGAGCTTCAACCGTAATAAGTTCTAAACCTGGGTGATCCTAAACACCACGCAAAATCGTCTTAAAATAAGAAAGCTTTTAATCCACCTACAGTGATTGTGGTTTAAGAAGACTATATGGATCAACATGAAAGCTGACAGCTATTCTAATAACCATCTCATTCACCGAACCTCCAACCCTATAGTGGTATATTCCGCTATTTCGTTGGTTCTTTTTATTAAAAAAAGTAAAGTTGGGGTTCTTCACTCAAATTAACTGAATTCTATCAAAATTTATAATATAATAGTTAAGAATCTTTTACGCTTCGTTATGATACACCTTCGAGTAATGGAATGATAAATAAAAGAATAAAAATGTAAATATCGTTTCGTGTAGGAGTTCAAAATGTTGCGGTTAAAAATTTAATTTATTTCTCATCCCCAAGCTTTCAATTATAAATTAACCCCAAAATACACTTTTGTTTTCTTATACTCGGTTAGTTACTAAATAGTTAGATAAAAATTTAATCCGTTCGTGTAACATTAGGTAGTAAATGTATTACTGTATGAGACAAGCAATAGAAAATTCATTGCAGCGAATGTAACACATGTTATATACTGTGAAAATTACTCGAAAAGCATTTCAAAGCATGTATATTGTAACCGTCGACAGCTACAGTAGATCGTTGCGAGAATATTACAGATATAATAATAAATTGTCTACAGTATTGCAAATATCTATACGACTAACGAGAATGAGGGCATATAAAGCTTGAAAACTGCTCTTCTGAAAACGAGGACAACCCTATAAATATTTTTAAATACTTGTACCTACTCTTCTAACATAAATAATATTATTATAAAATTGGGGTTATTCATGCGTACTAGCTCGCCTTCAACTACTACATTCTGGTATGTCGTGGTATCTAGGGTCGTATAGATAACAGAATTTATAACAGTTAAAGCTCTGCTTTTTATTTCCAGGCTTATTTTCGTATATAGATTGCTACCCGTTAGTAGATACCTTGGCCTGCGAAACGATTTGCTGATCTGGTTGGCTGCAGTGCTCACTGCCATGAAAAACAACTTCTTATCTCCCAACATGGAACCTAGACTTCAGGTGACTACTTCAAATTCTTAGACGTTATAGGAGTTTACCTCAACGTATATCATCATTATATGTTTGTGAAGAGCACTAGAAACGCTAAGATTATTGAAAATAGGATTTATAGTATGTCAGAAGAATAGCCTATCCTGAAAAAACTGAATAACAAATAAATAAACTGTTACATTTCTAGTGAACTTACGACTCGGATGAGAGCTTTGAAAGTTTCTTATTTAAATATACATTTGAATTAATCTTGGGGCTCTGTGGGTGGGGCATCCATGTTTCGTAAATATTGAGAACGAAGCATAAGACTTATATAGCATACCACCACAGTATCCAGAGCTTGTCGTAGGTGGTGACTAAATCTGGTTGGATCGTAGGGCTGACGACCCACATCCATAAAAAACTACAAATTTTAGAAATGTCAACAAAATAAAAAAATTGGATGCCGACAAAACAACAATAACCCCCCGCTTTAGTACCCGTATACGAGATGAAAGATCGGCACGTGAAGCACTTAGAAAATATGGCGCATTTGACGGCCATATCACACGTTTGAAGAGTATCGGTTGGAACTCATAGCGCTCCAAGAAACTCGATGGCCTAAAAGTGGAGACCGTGAGTCCCACGGCTTTACGTTGCTACACAGTGGAGATGACCTAGAAAATCTTGGACTTGAAGCTAGCAGAACTTCGACCGACTTATGTAATAATATAGGTCCGTACTTCCAACACGAAACTTCGACCGAAAATTGGTAACAAATGATGTACTTTGCGATCGCTCATAATCTCAAAGTGGCAAGCAAATTCTTTCCTCATAAAAACAGTTGAATATACAACGCGATTCTCCTGTGAAGGTTGACGATGTAAACTGGGAAGTGTTGAAAACCTTGGTTGTTGATTCTCGGTAAAGTGAAAACTACGCCCAAACTTGATTGGTCTGATTAGGAAACTCGTTTTGCTGTTAAGCAACGCAATATAAACTACACTGAAGCGCAGACTTGGTTTAAAAATTCAAGAAGAAACAAAGCAGTTCTTGCTAAGAGGACAGCTAAGCGCATTTGTAGACAGAAGAAGAGCTAATGCTGGAATGCTAAGGTTATAAGGGTGTAGCAACTCAGCATTGAGCACAATTGGCGTGATTTCTTTAAAAGAATCACCGAATTGCAATTAAGATCTCGATCAACTGTCATTCGGGGCCAGATTGGAAACCTCTTTGTTAATGTTGATGCGGTACTCGATACATGCTGTGAGGAATTCACAATGGCTTGATTGATTTAATTCAGAGGTCTCGATATATTGTAACGATCTACAAGACGGGCGAAGGGTCATACCAATAAAGGTAGAGCTTAGAAATTGCCCAGATCGAAATCAGAATAATAATAATCATGCAGAGCTTCATAGGCGGACTTAGTTAAGCTCAGCTATGGCTCAGCGGATGGGGTGGGTTAATTATGAAGTTGCCATGATTCTTGCGTTGCCGCCTAATGGGAATTAGGATAACGGGAATGGGGAAAGGAAAAAAAAATAATACTACCTGGCGGGATAATCATACTTACCCTCAACCGCTCACCCACACCATCACAGCTACATCCTCAACTCACTTTAACTACTCCATTCTAAAAATTCAAATTTGTACACCAGAGGAAAAAAAATAGGACAAAGCGAAATATTGGCCATAATTAACAACGTTAAAAGATTTTACGTTCTGAATAATTCTTTTATTCAATCCAGAAAAATTTAGAGAAAAAAAAATATGTATATAAATAAAAATTATTATTATAAAGTGGTTAGTTTAAGTTAGTAAATATATATATATAAAAAAAATATAATTAAAGAATAATATAGAATGTTACATGACAAACTATTTCCAGCAAAAGAAACGAAAGATTCATCGCAATCTCGATAAATCAATGAAAATTCAATTAGAAATAAAAATAATTTTCTTTTCGTTGGAATTAATTTGCTTAAAATAAAAAAAAATTAAATAGAAGAAATGAATGTAAATATAAAAAAATGATAACACTAAGAACGAAACTACACTAGGTTATTTGTTATAATGGGTCCGTTAGCTATTTACGATCGATTTACATATGTATAACCAACCTTAATTTGTCTCTTTGTAATTTTATTAGTTTTAATATATTGATCAATATTTCTGGATCACTAGTTTTGTGAAACACTGCACCAAATTGTTTGTGTATCACTAATTTTTCGTTTCACTGTACACATAGAGAAAAAGGTTGAATGAAAATATTATTTTTTTTTCTTTCGTTTTGTTTTTTTTTTTCACTTTACGAGTATTTGCAAATTAGTACGATGCTGCTTTAAAATTTCAGCTAGCAAGGTCTACTTTTAGTTTTTTTTTTATAGGTTTTATTATTTTATTAGATATTATTAGAATATATTTCTAGAATCTTTTTAGGCTTTGCCTAACTTAATTAATATTAGATATAGAGTATTGTTTTCTTTTCGTACATGGTTACACAAACACAGGTGGTTTCTAATCTCTTATTAAACCACATTCACAATTTTATATTGTACTATCACCATTTCAACATGGCAGAAACACTTTCACAATGCCATGCAAATTTTAATGGTTAAAGTTGTATTATATTATTAAAATCTAAGTTTTTATTATTTATGTGCACTTCATTATATTATTGGTTATATTTTTACTATAATTTAATTATTATTATTATAGTTTATATTATTATTTAAGTACTATTACTATTATTAAACAAGGAATTCATCAAACATATTTTTATTTAATTTTAATTTTAAAAAAAAACTTAATTAAGATTTACATAACGTTTTCTCTCTATGTTTTTCCATCCACACTCAACACCCGACTTCCCGCGTGCTTACCAAAATCTCGTTTTTATATCAAAAAAAAACAAAATAACCCGTTCAGTACTTTAAGATTTTTCCCCGTTTTATTTTTAATAACCAGAAAAGAGACAAAAAAACCATTCTATTTCGCTTTAACTTAGAGTTACGGAATTTTCATTTCTATCCAATTTGCTATGGTACAATTAAATCAGCTGATTTTCTCAATGTCAGGGATGACCACCTAGCCTGTCTTTTGGAACGAATTTATCGTTACAAATCGTGGGGACGACCTTCCCTGAGATGAGTCTTATGCCTGTTAGTGGTAAGGAAATGAAGATTGATGTTGAAATAAAGCATTCCAATCTGGTGATTCAGAATAGAAGGAGGATCGAGATAATAATGTTCTATATTTTTATGTCTTTCAGATGGTAGACTCCCATAGATCTTCCATTTAGATCATCGAGCTCACAAGAGACTTTTCCGATCAAATTTGACACAATACATTTAATAAACTTTGGTGCCAACTTTGCTGCAAAATTTTCGGAAGCTTTACTTTGTGCAAAATTTCGTACGAAAACTGTCTGTCCTACGCGTACGTTAGGTAGTCGACTTCGGGTGTTGTAGATTACTTGAGATTTTTCGTTGGCAGTTTTGAGGTGTTGTGCAACTTTTTTATAAACTTGGTGCAACATATCGGGTTTTCCTTCAGTGTAAATTTCGTTTCCTGTCAGTTCTTGACTAGCTTTGAGAAGTTTATAGACGGAACCATGCAAAACAGCGTGTTGACCAAATACAGCGAAATGTGGAGACACACCTGTGGCTTCGTGGACAGAGTTCCTAAGTGCATTTGTGACGGCTTGAAGATTGATGTCCCATATTTTCTGGTCAGATTCAATGTATGAACGAAGACTAGCAAGAAGAGTGCGATTTACCCTCTCGGAAGCATTAGCTTGGGGTGCGTATTTAGCAGTGAACTGATGTCGTACTCCATATTTTCCACATAAATCATTCATTAGGACACAATCAAATTGTTTCCCATTATCTGTCAGAACCACCTCAGGGACCCCAAACATTAAAAATACCTGAAATTCAAGAAACCTGACTACTTCATTTGCTGTAGCTTGGCGTACCGCCTGAGTTAAAACAAATTTAGAAAAGTGATCCACAGCAATAAGTATATAGGTGTTACCACTTCGAGTTCTAGGATAGGGTCCCAAGAAATCCAGGTAAATTCTTTGCCAGGGTCTCGAGGTGGCAGGAAGAGTTCCAAGAGGAGGCCGATTACAATAGTTGATCGCCTTATTTGCTTTACATAGTTCACAAGCATTAATAAAATTTTGGACATCCAATGCTAGACCGGGCCAATAGAAATAACGTTTAAGAATTTCTGTCGTTTTCCGAATTCCTAAATGAGCAGACGTAGGAGGTGAATGACTAGAAGTTATTAAATCTTGTCGGAGTTCATCAGGAACAATTAATTTCCAACAAGGGATATCGTTGTCAGGTGGTGACTGAGGTTTAAGATTGATGTATACTTTACCATCGACAGTTTTAACATTGGTTTTGGTGCGTGTTCTTTCCAACGCAAGTACAAGTTCGATATATTTTTCATTTTGAAAGGCAGGAGAATCAAATGGAATTTTTAAAGGTTGATCCGACATTGAAAAGGCATCCATATACAAACGGGATAAGGCATCAGGAACGCAGTTTTGTGAGCCTTTGCGATACTCAATAGAAAAATTATATCCCTGAAGTCTTAAACTCCAACGAGCCAATCGTCCAGTTAGGTCTTTCGTTGACATCAACCATTTTAAACTTGAGTGATCCGTGATTACAGTGAACGGAAACCCTTCGACATATGCCCGAAATTTATCGATAGCCATCAGAGCGGCTAGACATTCAAGTTCCGTTACACTGTAATTACGTTGAGCACCTGAAAGTTTATGCGACATGTATGCCAATGGTCTATCTTGACCATCCTGATTCCGTTGAAAAAGGACAGCTCCTACGCCCGTCGAGCTAGCGTCACACTGGATGAAGAAACGCTGGTTAAAATCAGGCGTTGCTAACACTGGAGTTGAAACTAACGCTAGTTTCAATTCCTCGAATGAACGTTGAACTTCCTCACTCCAATAAAATTTTCGGCCCTTTTTCAAAAGGTCAGTCAGAGGGGCCGATACGCCAGAGTAATTGCGAATGAAACGACGATACCATCCGGTGACACCCAAAAACCTTCGCACCTGACGAACCGTTTTTGGTACAGGAAACTCTACAATGGCCTTAACCTTATCGGGATTGGGACGCAGTCCTCCCTCACCCACCACATGACCAAGGTATTCGATTTCTCTCAGTAAAAAGTTACATTTTTCTACATTGATGGTAAGACCCGCTTTCGCAAGCCTTTCAGCAACTTCGGAAAGAATTTTGAAGTGCTCATCTAATGTAGCTGTTGTGATTAAAAGATCATCGAGATAAACAAATACCCGATCATGAAGCTGATGAGGAATAACCCGGTGCATCAATCTCGACAAAGTTTGAGGAGCATTGCAGAGCCCAAAAGGCATCACTTTAAATTGGTATAAAGGGCGTCCCGGAATGGTAAACGCCGTTTTCTCCCGAGAGCTTGGATCTAAAGGTATCTGCCAAAAAGCATCCTTTAGATCCAAGCTCGAAATATATTTCGTCTGATCCAGTCTGCTCAGCAGGCCGTCGATTAATGGTAGGGGGTACGCATCTTTTTTAGATACGGCGTTTAATTTCCTGGCATCTAGACACAATCGCACGTTTCCATTTGCCTTTTTAACTATGGCCATAGGAGAACTCCAAGCGCTATAGCTTTCTTCAATAACATCCAATTGAAGCATCCGGTCAAGTTCCTGGTAAATTAGTTTCTGCACCGCCGGAGAGACGGCATAAAACCGTTGTTTGATTGGAGGACTATCACCAACGTCAATATGGTGACTAAGCATATGAGTTCGGCCTAATCCAAGTTTCCCAAAGCTTGGTAAACGTTCAATTAGGTTCTGGAGTTGTAGACGTTGCTCTTCGTTAAGACTATGCTGGTTTGGGATCGCTGGTTCTTTGCTTTGAAAGTCTGAATCTGGAGTAATTTCAGCAATTACTTTAGGTGCAATACCAAAAGACTCCCAAAAATCGCACCCTAAATATAAAGATTGCTGGAGCGAAGGAACAACAAACATTTTCATAAGGACTTGTTTTCCATTAAACGCTACTAACGTTTTAATGTAGCCCAATACGGGTTGTGAGGAGCCGCAAGCAGTTTGGACATAGGTGGTTATTGGATGTAGTATGAGCGCATGTTTCTCAATAAAATGTTGGGCTCCATTGCCCAGGGCGCTAATGGTCGCTCCACTATCCAATAGACCTCTGATTTTGGTTCCTTCAAGCTCAACAGTAATATAGGGACGATTGTCTTCAGGAGACTCAGGTAAATTAGTTAATATTGTTTCGGCACATTTGGCATACATGCGCTTGCACTCATTGAAATAAGTTTTACACCGGAGCTGAAATGAGTTTGATTTAACATGGTTGATATTAGATTTTTGGTCGATTTTGGTAGGAAGAGAAATAACATTTATGGACGACTTTGGTTCGCCGAGTTGGGTTTGGAAATCATCGTTTGTGGTCGCGGTAGTATGGCGCGTGGTCCTGCATTCGTCGGTCGGACATGAGGAGGACCATTTCTTCTCATCTCCGTTGAAGCGTTTTCCGATTTATATGAACAATCGGTGCAGTGAATGGTTTTGATCTCAGATTTACCACAAACATAGCAGAAAGTATTGGACGGTAATGGACATCTAAACCAGGTGTGGCCGACTTGCCGACAGTTAAAACAATATCGAGGTGCAGGTGGGGCAACCATTGGGTTGTATGGAAGCGTCTGATTATAATTGAGTTCATTTACATTATTTGGAGAATAATATTCAAGTGAAAACTCAGGCGCTTCATCAGGTAAAGGATGACCATAATCGTTAGTAACTGCACCCCAATCTGAAGAAGTATGCGGCAGAATAGAATTTCCAACTGATAAGGTACTCTTAGTAGCTGCTACTTCATGTATTCTGTGCGATCTTCTATTTATTTCCATTTCAGGAATATATCCAATCCTTTTCCATGTGTCTTCCGTAGAGATGCAAATACTAACCAAATCGTTAACTGATTCTATTGGTCTTCCAGCTAAGTGAGTAATCAGACCAACACGCATATTTTTCTTGAGAATCTCTAAAAGCTCACTCTCGGAAATTGGAATTTTCATTGGCATAGTTATGGATAAAACATCGTAATAAAAGTCTACAAAAGGTTCGTCTGACTTTTGTTTACGATCATCCATCAATTTCCGGATATCCGCATCAGTCCGACGATCTTGGAAGCGGTGAAGAAATGAGTGACGAAGATGATTCCAAGAACATTTAGGGTTTTGTTCCAGCGTAAGCCAATAATGTTCTTGAGCCGGTCCACTGAGAAGAAAAGTTATATCATGAACTAACTGTGCTAGAGGAACTCCGTGAGTCATGGCTAAATGTTCAATGCGCATTAAAAATTTCTCTACGGCCATGCTGGTAGGTAAACCATCAAATTTTAAATTCCATTTGTACACTGGTGTTGTACTAGTAGTACGAAACGGGTCGGCATGAGTTCCAGAAAACCCAATATTTGAAGGATGAAAATTACTCTCTATATTAGAGCCGCCACCAGATGGAGGGGGGTTATTAACTGTATAGTGTGGTACACTAGGCTGTCTCCATTGGGGACGATGTGGTAAATGGTATTTGATTCTGTAAGGCCGGATTAAAATAAACTAATGGCGGTGGAAGTTCATAATTGAGTTGCTGGGCTGGTGGCTGATTTGTGCGATGAGGTCGATTTTCGGGCGTTGCTGGTCGAGAATTTGGAGTTGAACGATTTTCTAATGGTTGATTAGACCCTGCTACTTCGTTATCAATCGTATTATCTACAAGCGTATCTATCTGAAGTTGACTAAGTGCAATTAACGAGGTTTCAAGGTCCTGGTGCTTCTCTAAGTGATTTGCACATAATGTCAAAAGATCATTACAAATTTTTAAATAAGTTTCACAGGTAATTTGCATAGCTTGTAAAGTGGATAGTCGTTCTAAGCGCCCTCTTGTGTGGATTAATTGAGAAGTAATAACTTCAAGTTCGTCATCCGCCTCAGGATTATTCTTCAGAAGTTCAAGACATCGATCGCGTAACTGCTGTAACTTAATTGATATAAGAGATATTTCACTATTTGGGAATCGGATGGCATATATATGAGGTTTAACTGGCATTAACTTTTTATTTTCCATTTCTTGCTGAAGACGAGCATCTAACGTGGCAAATTGACTTTTCATGGAACCAGTTATTTGACGTATTTCACATTCTATACGGAAATCGTCGTTTTCGAGGTTCTCAGATTTCATTCCAAATGTAAACATCGTGATGCTTTGTAATTTAAAATTTAAAAGAAGGATACTATTACAAGTTCCCCAGAAGGAAAAAAAAAGAAATATTAAAACAAAAACAATTGGTAGCTTAAGTTCAATAAGATATGCAAAAAAAAAATAATACCAAAAAATATAAAAAAACAAAAAGTAAATGGCAAATATAATTAATACTAAAGTTAAAGGTTGCTTACAAAGTATTTAATTGTACCAATCTAAACAAAAAAAATGAAATAGAATTCAATACTAGAAATGAAATAGTAAATTCCAAATTAAATCGAATAATAGGTAATATTTAAATTCGACGATATATGAAGAGGATGTAACTATGACAGAGTAAAGCAAGTGTCGAAGAGAGGTAAGTATCATTATCGGTGGTAGTATGAGAAAAAAAAATTTGAACAGAAAAAAGGAGGATATCGGAATAAGGGATAGGTTTAATTTTCTTAGTACAAATAAATCAACTACATTATTGAAGGAAATATTTGCACCTCATAGAAAAAAAAATATTAAAAAAACCGCAAGCTCGAACAATGAAATCAACAAATTTTACAATTTGGAATCATTGCGTCGCGTTGAGTTCTGAATAGCCGTACATGATAACGAGCGCAGCCTTGAAAGAACACCTTAAAGTCAAACACGTTTTTACATGGAAAAAGATGCATTATCATGGCTTTACCGTTAACCTTTGGCTTTGAAATCGAATAATTGAAATGTCATAAAAAATGATGTTACTGCTCCATGTGAAACTAACATCTGTATCAACAACAAAACAATGGTGGAAGCAGATGCGCACATGGAGAAAATTAACGATTAGAATTAGGAAAGTTAGGAAAATCTAGGGGATTGCCATAAGTAGTTTGGGCGCCACTGTAACGATCTACAAGACGGGCGAAGGGTCATACCAATAAAGGTAGAGCTTAGAAATTGCCCAGATCGAAATCAGAATAATAATAATCATGCAGAGCTTCATAGGCGGACTTAGTTAAGCTCAGCTATGGCTCAGCGGATGGGGTGGGTTAATTATGAAGTTGCCATGATTCTTGCGTTGCCGCCTAATGGGAATTAGGATAACGGGAATGGGGAAAGGAAAAAAAAATAATACTACCTGGCGGGATAATCATACTTACCCTCAACCGCTCACCCACACCATCACAGCTACATCCTCAACTCACTTTAACTACTCCATTCTAAAAATTCAAATTTGTACACCAGAGGAAAAAAAATAGGACAAAGCGAAATATTGGCCATAATTAACAACGTTAAAAGATTTTACGTTCTGAATAATTCTTTTATTCAATCCAGAAAAATTTAGAGAAAAAAAAATATGTATATAAATAAAAATTATTATTATAAAGTGGTTAGTTTAAGTTAGTAAATATATATATATAAAAAAAATATAATTAAAGAATAATATAGAATGTTACATGACAAACTATTTCCAGCAAAAGAAACGAAAGATTCATCGCAATCTCGATAAATCAATGAAAATTCAATTAGAAATAAAAATAATTTTCTTTTCGTTGGAATTAATTTGCTTAAAATAAAAAAAAATTAAATAGAAGAAATGAATGTAAATATAAAAAAATGATAACACTAAGAACGAAACTACACTAGGTTATTTGTTATAATGGGTCCGTTAGCTATTTACGATCGATTTACATATGTATAACCAACCTTAATTTGTCTCTTTGTAATTTTATTAGTTTTAATATATTGATCAATATTTCTGGATCACTAGTTTTGTGAAACACTGCACCAAATTGTTTGTGTATCACTAATTTTTCGTTTCACTGTACACATAGAGAAAAAGGTTGAATGAAAATATTATTTTTTTTTCTTTCGTTTTGTTTTTTTTTTTCACTTTACGAGTATTTGCAAATTAGTACGATGCTGCTTTAAAATTTCAGCTAGCAAGGTCTACTTTTAGTTTTTTTTTTATAGGTTTTATTATTTTATTAGATATTATTAGAATATATTTCTAGAATCTTTTTAGGCTTTGCCTAACTTAATTAATATTAGATATAGAGTATTGTTTTCTTTTCGTACATGGTTACACAAACACAGGTGGTTTCTAATCTCTTATTAAACCACATTCACAATTTTATATTGTACTATCACCATTTCAACATGGCAGAAACACTTTCACAATGCCATGCAAATTTTAATGGTTAAAGTTGTATTATATTATTAAAATCTAAGTTTTTATTATTTATGTGCACTTCATTATATTATTGGTTATATTTTTACTATAATTTAATTATTATTATTATAGTTTATATTATTATTTAAGTACTATTACTATTATTAAACAAGGAATTCATCAAACATATTTTTATTTAATTTTAATTTTAAAAAAAAACTTAATTAAGATTTACATAACGTTTTCTCTCTATGTTTTTCCATCCACACTCAACACCCGACTTCCCGCGTGCTTACCAAAATCTCGTTTTTATATCAAAAAAAAACAAAATAACCCGTTCAGTACTTTAAGATTTTTCCCCGTTTTATTTTTAATAACCAGAAAAGAGACAAAAAAACCATTCTATTTCGCTTTAACTTAGAGTTACGGAATTTTCATTTCTATCCAATTTGCTATGGTACAATTAAATCAGCTGATTTTCTCAATGTCAGGGATGACCACCTAGCCTGTCTTTTGGAACGAATTTATCGTTACAATATGGAGGGCTAACTGTCTTTTTGACCTTGTTCGATTGATATGGCGAAAAAAGTTATGTCTAAAGGACGGAAAGTGACCGCATATGCCCAATATTTAAGAAGGACTTTGCAAGGGTGATCGCTCTTCTCTGCTCAGCATACGAGTTACTGTCATACATTATCTTCGGAAGAATTATTCCCCTGGCGAAGGAAATTATCGGTGAAAACCAAGGAGGATTCTGTCCAAATCGGTCAGCTTTATATCCTCTACGTACACTTCTGAAATCAAAATATCTTGCAAATATGGATCAGCTCAAACTGTATAGAGAACTTGATCACACCCGTTGTCATGTATCGATTTGAGAGTTGGAACTTGACGGATGATTATAAAAGATGGCTTCTAACATTTGAGAGAAGAATCATGCGTGTGATATACAAAACGCGACGTTGATGGCACATACCGTGTTCTTTTCAATCACCAGATCAGGAATTTAATGCAAATTCCTGATATCGTGCATGAAATCAAAAGACAGCGAGTGTTCTGGCTCGGTCACGTTCTGCGTTCTGATCTGAACCGAATGATACAGCGGTCTTAGAGGAAAGAGGCGCCTTTCGGTAGGCGAAGAGGTCGCTGTTGGCGACGATGACTCCACGTCGAAAAGAGCGATCTGGTATCTTCTAGTTGCTGGCAACAGTATGTAGAGTAGTTCGACACGAATGTGATGATTAAAACCAAAGCTTTGTGGTTGATTTTTAATCAATCTTTCTTCCAAGATAATACCTAAGTTGTTTACGTATTCATACAAGTGATATCAATATGAAATATTCATGAGAGTACAATAAAAATTGTGTGAGTAAGGGATTTTGTTGATATAAACATCATCATCGCGCAAGTTTAATATTCATCACTATACAGATGAAAATATTTACGTTATGCTTTTTGTGCTTTCTGTAAAGTTATATATAGAGATGAGTTTTCTATTCTATAACATCTTCGTTTTTGTCATCTCTATATTGAGGGAGGGAGGTATTTTCTTTTTTCAATCTTAAATCTATTTTCCGTTATTTGTTTGACCTTTCCAATTTGTACCATAACTACACATATATATGTTTTGTGCTTAGCTATGTCCATCTACTCGGATGTATGAGTTGTTTTCCATCGTCAGTAGTAAAATAATCGTAATTTTATTTTCCCATATCCAATGACTTTTCATCATTGTGTGTTGCCCATGTCCAAAATATACACTCTGTTGTTTTGATGAATTTCCAATTTCGAGAAAATTACATTTCATTGTCTATGTATATATACTAAACAAGTGTTGGGTTGTATGATTATTACTCTCGATTTGATACAAAGTAGAACATATAACGTATATATTGTGCTGGAATACAAATTTTCCAATTGAATTTTCTTATTACGATAAACTGTATAACTGCATGTACTAGGATAAATTAATCCTACGATATTGAAAGCTTTTAAAGTGTTAAATCTAACGTCTTACACATTAAGAAAACCTTGTTACACTCGTAATGCCACACATATCATAAAAACATGGTTTAAGTTTTTACAGTACATCCATGTTCTAATTACTTCAATGGCGCTGTATGTACGGTTTGACACAGATAAAGCACGATTAAAATGAAAACGACGTACTGAAGAAAATGAGCTTTCTTGTACATATATTCGTAGAAAATATGGAATATGATTTGTGTAGAGAATAATAATAATCTGCAAGATAATAATAAAATCTGAATAATAACATGATGCATATTGTGTTTCTGTGGTATGTATGCGCAACAATGAGTGACACAAACCCCGAAAGGGAACACTGGAAATTTGTCACGCAATCAATTAAAAAGAAAATATTGTTGTGGCTGCTTGTTGTATGTACTCGAGTATGTGTATACACACGTATAAGTAGAAGAACAAAACAGGATACCAAAACAAACATCTTCGAATGTGTGAAATGGAAACGATACAAATCTTTCTCATTAATCAAAATAAGAGGAAATTTATACACCGAATAGGAAAACTTGAAATGAAAAATGTCTAGAGTTTTTGTAACAAAATTGATTGTACAGACACAACTCATTGGTGAATTATATCGAAGTTAAATTCGATATCTACTCTTTATCAAATCATATCATACCACGTTTTGTACACTCTATCATCGTCAATCGACCAAAGCGTAGGTTAATTGGAACGAAAAGGATGATAGTAGACTGACATCCTGCTATACGCACCTAAAGGGCTCGATGAGCTTGCTTACCTAAACGATTGATCATTTTGCATATCCCACTCTGGTATCTTGTACGGCTACTTGCAACAGTATCAAGAGCTGAGTATAAATAAATTTTATGGATATTCATGATTATAGTTGCAGGTGCATCCCCTTAATTTAGCTGATAATGGCACGAAGAAGTGATATGAAGTGCATCGGCTCCATGAGAGATTCCAAAGTAATATTGTCGTGACTTTTAAAATTACGAAACAATTTTAACATTTTCCCATCCGTTCGGACTATTTAATTATTTGGACTTCTGTCATATTCTTAGACATGTGTGTCATTCGTAAACATCATGTGTTAGCCGCCTTCCAGGTGCAAGTCTTGATCAAGGAACAACTCTCCTTCCCTTCTCTGATTTTGATTAAATGGAACCCAAAATTACGCAATAACACAAACTGTATTTGTGTTATTGCGTAATATTGGGTGTGAGACAACCAAGCTTTGGGTCACTGAATCAACCAACAGATAAATACGTTGAGTATTTTTGAAAATCAGTAATGTTGATGCATCGCTAGGTCAACGATGAATCATTGACTAGTGCGATATGTGTATGTATATCGTATCGCCACCGTTCTAGCGAATTATAAATATTTTTACTTTGACATATAATTTTGACGTTGTATTTGTGATCAATGATGATTTCGGATTGGAATGTGCGGATGAGGTTTCTTATATCATGGCCGACTAGCGAGAGTCTTCTGATATAGGAAGTGTAATCATTATAATGGGTGTCAATGCTACATTTTAGGTATTGTAATGTTTGACTTTTGGGTCGGTTCATCACCATAGTCGTATAGCACACTTTTTGCAGGGAATAGCCTTCAGTGGCTGGGAAGGTTCTTTTTACACCTATGGATTTGCCAAAGTACAATAAAATATTTTAGAGTGGTGTGCTTTAAAAACTTCAAATTCATGCTTGAGTCATAAATACCTATACCTACAGTCGTCCCTATAAATATTGTCGCTAACTATTAAGACTTCATTTCCATATAATATATAAGTCAGAAAAAAATCCTATCTGAATAGTTTATATGCACAGACTGTATCGTAAATAAACACCATGCAAATACAACAATAGAAAAAAAAGTAAAAAAAAGTATGTCCGAGGTGTAAATCTCACCAGCTTTACAATAATACCTAGACACTAAAATAATAAAAACCAATTAAGTAATAAAAGATAAACAAATTTTGTTACGTCACCAAATTCGAGGTCGCTGTTGCATATGAGGAAACATAATCAGCATACCGATACAAAAAACTTCTAGATGGAAGATAGATATTATAACTGGATCATCGCACTTAAGTGATTACTATAGGTGATCGATTGTAGGTTATCCTTTGAAGGGCCATATGGGTCGTTGATACTTAGTTCTAACCAGCAAACTATTATACATAGCATATATAAAATTCGCCAGCAAAAACGTCGAGAAGAATTGCCGCAAAACGTAGTATTTTCTTCAATTCGTTCCTTTTGTTTGGTTTAAACGCCTGGCAGCACTTGTTTTCTTTGCCGGTAGCTTTTGACTAATTACGCGTTAGTTGATGAACTTGTTTATATCACTAGTCTTCGCATTCACACATATACCAAAAACAGTTTTTTTTATAATGTTTTATCTTGTTTTAATTATTAACTGACTAGATTATTATTAGTTCCGGGACCGAGCTTTGCGCGGAAAAAGAAAGAAAATTTTTTAAACACTTTCGCAAAACAACTTTAATTTAATTTTATTTTATTTATTTTATTCGACTGGGAAATCGTCGCTGTTAATATCAAGACTTATAGAATTTAGATCAGGAGCGTCCAATGCTTCTTTCCACACAACATGATACGTGTGACGTTCATTTTCAGGTGGTAACAGAACTATCAAGCTATTTTGTCGTTTAACACGGGAAAATGCTACGTACAACTTACCGTGATTAAAGACAGGTGTACGCAAGTCGACGCCAACAAATTCGAACGTTTGTCCTTGAGATTTATGCACGGTGACAGCAAACTCTGGTCGAAGCGGAAATTGATGTCGTTGTATTGTACATCCAAGTTGACCTTTACTGGAGTGGAGCGTAACTCGAGGAATGTGTACTTCTTGTCCAGTTTTTTCCCCAGTAATTATTTTTGCTTAAACTACGTTGTTACATAATTCGGTAACAATCAGGCGTGTTCCATTGCACATGCCCTCCGAAATATCTAAATTACGCATTATCATAATTATCGTATTTTTCTTTAGTTTTAATTCATGGGGTGCGGCAAATCAGCAATTTCAATCTAATTAAGAAATTCTGGCGTGAATTCAATACCTCCTTCCTGTTTATCCTTTACAGAATCAATACTTTTATACGATTTCTATTCTCCTGGGAGACGACCGACGATCTCAGCATTAATATTACTGACTTCTTTGTTCAGCGGCGCGAGAATAACACGTTCCTTCATTCCTTCGTAATTTAGATTCGCACGGCTATTTCCAAATACTTCTTCGATTAAATTACCACTGGAAATTATATCCTCAGGTAATTCGATTTCATTGAAATAATTTTTTGGAAGATTTCCATTTCCCAGTTTTAGGATGTACTTTGCGAATGCTTCCTGTTCCGGATCGACACGCATATTTTTTTTAACGAAAAATTTTTGAAATGCTTCCGCAGAGATGACTTTTTTTTATAGACAAATCGGGTGTTTCACCACGGTTGCTTCGGAGTTGAACAGGTAAGCACTGACGGAAATCACCTCCAGCGACTAAAGTTTTCCCTCCAAATGGCAAGTTTGGATTTCCATATTTTGTAAACCATACTTTGGTAACCTCGGTGCCTCATCCATAAGGAAAACATCAACTTGAGCGAGTTCTGTAGCTTTGACTGAACCAGGTTTAATGCTGGAAATTGAATCTGACGAAGGCGGAACTTTCAGACCAAATGTCTTGTGTGATGTTTGTCCAGCAGGCAATAGAGTTGAAGCGATTCCAGTAAATGCCATACATTTTACTTTGCGATTTTGGCCACAAAGTAAGTGATATAAGGCCTTATACACGAAGGTTTTACCGGTACCACCTGGTCCATCTATGAAAAAACATTTTGTTTCAACATAGTTAGAGTCATTGGCTGCACGTAAAATACTGTCCACAATTTCAACCTGTTTTCCTTGCAGAATATTATTTATTTTTAGATCATTATATTTGTTAATCGAGTGTGCATTGCGTTTGAATTGCAATTTATGCGATAGGGTAAAAAGAAATCAAAATTAAAAAATTCAATTTGATCGAAAAAATTTATTCAAAGTATTTGTGACGTCATTCATATGAAAAAATGTTTTTCCAAAATTAAGGCCATAAACGAATTTTCTCAAAGTCGTGGCCTATATCTAGATCGTTTTTTCACACCGGAAAATGGTAGTATGCCCATTTGCAGAAAAAATAATAGTGCCGTTTTCGAGAAAAAATAAACAAATATACATACAATTATTGCTCGTTTAATACTAAGTATATACATATTAAGTCACTCAAACATTTTCTTATAATTTTCATTTACTTTGTATTTCATAATTAGTTATATTTTGCAATGTTTTTTTATTTCTTTTTAAACTTAGAATTTTAAGAACATAATTTTAGTTTTAACAACTAAGCGAGCATTCATATCTCGTTCTATATCTCTACTCGACTCACTTGTTCACTATCCTCGACTAACCACCTTTTTTTTTCTTTTTTACTCTCGATCAAAATTCTATCTTTTTTTTCATTATTTTGTTGTATCATGTTTTCGCCATTCTTCTCGTAAAACCGTCCAAACAAGATTTTTTTCTGATCACTTTTTGGAATATTGAACTTTCCCGTTTAGCTTTAGCGTATTTTACTATTTTTTTTTCATTTTCGCGCCGATCTGTTTTCGGTATATTATTATTTGGTACCAGAGTAGAACTCCAATTATTTAAATTGTTACAGTATCGCAGCGGATCGATTACATAAAAAGAAGAACGATAGACGCATCTCTCATCATTGGGCTGGGGTTACTCTAGCAAAAGCAGTGGTGAATAACGTTTATCTGTTTATTATAATTCTTCGACGACAAAACCTATTGTAGAGATAAATCAAAACAAATAATAACAGATTATTACAAGAAATATCAAAGTAAATTTTTTTGATGAAATCCTCTGATCCATTGGATTCGCAGGTTAAATATTTAACCTTCGAGTATTTCCAATGAAAATGTGATGTTTTTTATTTCAAACGTACTGCAGAATCGAATGCAACACACTAAGAAGAAGAAATTTAATATATTGAATTTCGTCGATTACAACGCCATCTATCATGAACCGAACAAAATATTTCATTCAAATCATACGTACTTTTTAGTCGTAGAATCCGTATCTGTAATAAAAAATATTGCTTCTTATCTTAGTTCAAAAGTTACTCCCTTCCCCCTACAAAGCGGGGGTGGGGGACAATAAGTCTTTTGCACTAATAATCCCCCCCCCCCCCCCCTCCGCGGTATGATTAAATTTTTGATTATGGACATTTTTACCGTAGAGTGGCTATTTATCGAGATATTTGATCGACTCAGTTTAAAAGAAACACCCGGTATATTCGCATAAAATTAACTGGTTAAATGTTGCCAAAATTTGTTAAACTTAAACTTTTTATTATATTTTTGTTTATTATATTTTTGTGGTTCTATTTTTTGGAATGCCGTATTGAATCGAATTTGATTGTACGGATTTAAATATTTGCCTGGGTCAAAATCTTTTTCATTTGGCCTTCGGTTGATGTGATTCGTAATTTTTCGTCGTTTTGTATGTATCGGTTTTGATCTAAATTAAGAATGATTCTGGGCCTGGGATTTTATTAACTTAGATACTGTAGTTTAGGTAATTAAGGTCGGTGTAATATGGTACATGAATTAATGAGTTTATGGTATTTGAGGTGGCTCTTAATATGTGATTCCGGATATGTTTTATTATATGAGTGTCAATTCTGTCGGTTTTAAATTTCGTTTGTGTTTTGTTATTTGTGTAGTGTAATGTATCGGGTTTCTGTTTGCCTGTACAATGGCTTATGCATTTTCTTTCAAATATATACCAAATTGGACCGCCGTAGGTTAAGATTGGTCTTATCAATGTCAGGTAACATATTCTTTTTATTTTTTATTGTTTAAACATGTTAAAATTTCTTTTAATTCTGTTGTGCTGATAAAGTTGTTTTGTCCTGATGGTTGTTCTGGTGATATTGCCTTGTTTGTGTTGTTAAACTCTGTGATGGTTCTGTGGTTGATTTTGTTTTGAGTGTATTTGTTTTTTAATGTATGAACCGTTCCAAGTATAACATTTTCATGTGCTTTTTCCTATATAGACATATCCCAATATGTTTAGGTTATGTTGTGTATCATTAGTATTGTATGTAGTACCATTTTTGAGGATACTTGTTCAATCCAGGTAAAGCGATGTCATATTTATTGCTTCAGCTTCCTCAATTAGTTTGTGTTTGATTTTTGTGTTGGCTTTTGGATTACATATTTTTTTAATGTTTACGAACATTTCAGCGTTGGGTTTTATTGCCGCTAGTTTCTGTTTCCTTGGCTGTTCCCATTTCCTTTTGAGTATTTCAAGGCTGTCCGACTTTTGTGTTTGTATAGATGATTGTGATGGAAGTTCCTAATTCTGTATCTGTTAAGTTACTGTTTCTTGGTATTATGCTGCTCTGGTTGTTTTCTTGTAAATACCGAGTGTAGTCTTTTGTTATCTTATGTTTTAGACGTTCCCAGTTTATGTTATTGAGGTTTATTGTATGGTGGGATTCGTTGGTTGAAATACTATATGGATATTCGACGTTTATGCAAATAATTTCGATCGCTTAGGGGTGCTCACTTTCATAAGTATGGGTTGGAAGTTTTTCGTATTGTTTGTATTTATTGCGCCTATGGTCTATTCCCTCTAAAAAAAGAAAAGCTGAATTTTCGCCAGAAATTGTAGCTTCAGACCAGTCTACAAAATCTAATAATATAAAATCAACGGAACAAGAGGCTAAGTCAGCCAAACCCAGGGATAAGGCACCGCCTCCAATCAATATAATGGGAATTACTGAATATGGCGCTGTTCAGGATCTTATGAAATCGATTACTGACAAAGAATTCAGGGTAGTGTCACTAAATAACAATATATGGAAAATCAACACAACAGACGTTGACACATATAGAGCATTAGCCACGAAACTTACTGAGGAAGGTAAAGAATGGTACACTTATGAAAACAAAAATGACCGCGTGATGGCAAGAGATATGCATCCTACTTGTAAAATAGAAGATATATTAGACGACTTAAAGTGTAAAGGGCTGAAAATAGAAGACGCTTCAAACATCATCAAAAAAGAAAAGAAGGAAAATGATCAAGGGGTCAAAATAAACAAGAGAGGGCTCCCATTATTCATGCTTACATTTAATAATAAAGAAAAATTGAAAACATCTTTAACATTAGAGCTATTCTCAATATGAGAGTTAGAATTGAAGCATTACGCAAGGCCACTGGATTAATACCCCAATGTAAAAAATGCCAAGGTTTTAATCACACCCAGAAATATTGTAATCGAGAGCCATGATGTGTAAAATGTTCTGGAAAACATCTAGCGCAAGCCTAACTACTCCTAAATGTGTAAACTGTAAAGGAGATCATCCAGCAAATTATAGAGGATGTGAGATAGCTAAAGAACTGCAAAAACTGAGAAATAAAAAACTTCAGTTTAAGCAAAACTATGAGATGCCAGTTAACGGAATATCATCGAAAAACTCAATGAAAGCTCAACCACAAGCTAGTACAGTAGCGGGACCGAAGACATACTCACAGATAGTCCAGCAACAAGAGCCACTTTGTATTAAGGAAAAACAAGAATCCTCAATTCTTGAAAAAATACTACGGAGTATAGAAGCTTTGAACATGCGAATTGCAAAACAAGAAAGAAGCCTAGACGCCGTACATAAGCGACTAAATAAACAAGAAGCAGTGAATGAGTTCACTTCTATGATTTACTAGTATGAATAGTAGTAAAACATTAAGAATTTCCAACTGGAATGCAAATGGCCTATTGCCACAAATTCCGGAGCTAGAAATTTTCTTAAACATGGATAAGATAGACATAGTCTAATATCGGAAACCCATTTCACAAATGTATCGTACGTAAAATAATTCGTGGATATCACTGCTACCATGCTATCCACCCATCAGGAAAAGCGAGAGGAGGATCAACTATTTTCGTTAAAGAAAATATCAAACACTACGAAGGAGTAAAAATAGAAAAGTAAAATATGCAAGTATCAACCATTAAAATTCGACTCAAAATGAAAAGGAGTATAGCATTTCATCTATATACTGCCCACCGCGATATCAATTGGCTAAAGAAAATTATATCGCGTTATTTAAATCGCTTGGAGTCAACTTCATAATTGGAGGGGACTTTAATGCTAAGAATACGTACTGGGGATCGAGACTGTCAACGCGTAAGGGTAAAGATCTATATGCGGCAGGACAAGAATTAAACTGCGAGTTTTATTCTGGGGGTAAACCAACATACTGGCCTACAGATAAAAACAAAATCCCAGATTTAATAGACTTCTTTGTAACAAAAGGAGCATCAGAAAACTATATGTAGTGATAGAAAACAGTGAAGGAATATGGTCAGATGGTCAGATCACACACCTGTTATTATGACAATGAGTGCAACCATAATCAAGAAAGTGAATTTGCCTAAACTAACAAACAAGAGAACAAATTGGGATGTTTTCCGGAAGCTAGTAGAAAACAGTACGGTTTTACAAGTACCAATTAAAACTCCGACACAACTCGAAGATCAAGTAGAAATATTAAATAATAATATAATTCAAGCAGCGTGGCAGAGTACGCCCATTAGTCAATATAAAGTGCCAAAGAAAAACAACTATTCATTGGAAGTGAGAGACTTGGTTAGTGAAAAGCGGAAAGCTCGAAAAATTTGGCGGCGGAATCGAGCATCACAAAGTAAATCGAGACTTAATTATTTAAGCAACAAATTAAAGCAGTTAATCAAACAAATTAAAAACAATTCGATAAGTGAATATCTAACTGGTCTTTCCAGCCAAAAAGACGCTGACTATTCACTTTGGAAAGCAACGAAAGGACTTAAACGACCAAATAAGCAGATACCTCCTATCAAAAAGAAGTGGTAAGGAGAAGGCTGTCTTGTTTGCAGCCCACCTCGAAAACACATTCCAGCCCCTTCCAAGGCAATCAGTGGAAGAAAATATAAACCCAGTTAGAAAAGTGGGTAACCTAATCATCAAACCAGTAACATTACAAGACCTACAATATGAAATTATTAACAACTTGAGTTCAAAAAAATGTCCTGGTTATGACCTAATTTCAGGTCAAATAGTAAAAGAACTTCCCGAAAAGGGCTTACGAAAACTGCTTCAACTAATAAACGCAGCATTCAGACTAAAATACGTCCCATACCAATGGAAGGTTACAGAAGTGATAATGATTCCAAAACCGAATAAACCGCCTTACGTTAAAACCTCGTACAGGCCTTTTTCGCTTCTTCCTATAATTTCGAAGTTGTTCGAAAAATTATTGCTGAAAAGGCTAAAACCAGTAATAGAGGAAAGAAAACTAATTCCACCACATCAGTTTGGCTTTATAGAGAGACATTCTACTATAGACCAATTACATAGGGTTACCGATATAATTGAAGATTCACTAGAAAAGAAGAAAATCTGTTCAACTATCTTTTTGGATGTTGCACAAGCCTTCGATAAAGTATGGCACCAAGGACTAGAATATAAACTATATCGAGACCTGCCAAAGCAATTTTACCGGATATTTAAATCTTATCTAGCTGATCGATATTTTCGAGTTAAATTTGAAGATGAATACTCTGACCTTAGACAAATATCGGCTGGAGTTCCACAAGGAAGTGTTCTGGGACCAATACTATATTTACTTTATACAAGAGATGTTCCAAATACAAAAGATACAAACATTGCAACGTTTGCAGATGATACAGCAATCCTAGCAGTAGGAGACAGTATAGAAGAGTCAACTATAGTAAATTACAAAATGCCACTAATGCAATAAGTAAATGGATAAAGAAATGGCGTATTCAGCTGAATCAAACGAAATCCATACATGTCAACTTTACTAACAGAACAGTTAACTGTATTCCAGTTCTACTGAACTCACATCCAATTCCGCATGCGAACACAGCGAAATACTTAGGCATGACTATTGATGCTAAGCTGAAGTGGAAAGAGCACGTTAAAAAGAAAAAAGAAGAACTTAACATCAAATACAGAAAAATGTACTGGCTCTTAGGGAGAAAATCTGAGCTAACAGTACATAATAAGCTACTATTATATCGGCAAATATTGAAACCTATATGGACATATGGTATAGAACTGTGGGATTGTACCAAGAAGAGCAATGTTAAAATAATTCAAACCTTTCAAAATAAAGTTCTACGTAGCATTGTGAATGCACCATGGTACATAAGAAACGACAACCTTCATAAGGATCTAAAGATGGAATACGTTAACGAAGAAATCAAGAAACATGCGAAGAAACACGCACAACGGCTCGATCAACATCAAAATGCAGATATGCGTAATATTATGACCAACATAGACCCAGTTAGAAGGCTTCGAAGGACGAAACCTTTAGATTTGGGGCGGTTAATGTAATCTTATAATATACTTGGAGCTAACCAGTGGGTTAAACTCAACAAAAACTAACAAATTTACTAAAGATAAGTTACTAGATGAATTATATTCAGTTGTAATAAAATCCATTAATAAAAAAAAAAAAAAAAAGTCTGTGGTCTATTATCGCTACATCCAATATGTGTCCCGATCGTATGAATCTGGTTTATATAGCTTTGCTCGATAGATTGTATATACTATTATTTTGGTTGCTAAATTCGTATAGTTTTATTCCTTTTCTGTTGTTCATTTGACTGCCCCAGTTTGAGTGTTTGGCATTAAGATCTCCTGCTATAACATAGAAATTAGTTGGATTGCCAAGACCTAATTCTTCAAATATTTCATCCCATTCAATCGTAAATTGGTTACATCTATGCTGTTCATTTTTATTTTTTTATAATATGGCTGTTCCGCCAATTTGTGGGTGTGCAATTCGGTCTTGACTACATATTTTGTAATTTGCAAATTAAATGTGGTGATTGCTTTTTAATTGAGTTTCGTTAGTATATCGGGTACATGCTGGTTAATAAAATCTAAACGTCTTTTAACATTTAATGATATAATTTTAAATCTTCTCATATTTTGTTTAGTATATTTTGGTGTGCAGCTATTTGTTCACTTTGGTTTTGTACTATTATAGTTAATTGTTATGTCTGGAAATGTACCATTTTTTTGCGTTACAGGTATGGTATCTGCTTGATTCATCTGTAGTCTTTTTTGTTGTTTTTTTTTCTTATTTCTGTCCTTAGTCTTTCTATTGCATTTTGATGAAGCTGGATGTCCTGATTGGTTGCAGTTTACACAGTAAACATTTGTATTCTCTGATTTTTCTTTAATTTGACATTCTCCTGGTTTGTGGGGTGTTGCTGCATAGTAATTATTATTAAGTTTGTTGCACGCATGAGACGAGATGATTCGGATAGCATAAAATATATTTGTGTTATTGCGTGAATTTTGGATCTGGAACAACCTAGCTAGTCGTGTCGCTAGATCAACCAACAGATGAGGAAGTTAAGAGAAAAATCAGTAATGTTGTTGCATCAATAGGGCAACGATGAATCATTGAATGGCCATTTGCTCGAAATGATAAAATCCAGCTCATCGAGCGTACGCAACTGCACTTCATAAATTTAATCAATGTGTCAATTTTTTTATTTTATTTATGAGAACAATTAAATTTTTTAACAAAGTATAACTATAGTCATTTTTGACGAACAGCGTTTGATTCTGCCTGTAAATTATTAAGCACTCCTCTGTAAACTTTCCATAATGATGTTTTGATTTATTTTGCCTTTTGCGGACTATTCTTGTAATTCAAAAGGTTTTTGTCTTTTGAGTCTTCTTGTAATACCATCTTGATGAAGTAGTTTTACAGCTTCATGGTTGGGGTGTTGATGGAGTCTCTCCTGATTTTTTCGAGCATACTTTTTTATTTCCTCTACGACTGTGTCGATTCCGAGATCTCTATGAAGGTCACTATTACGAGTGTACCAAGGGGCGTTAACTATTCCTCTGAGAACTTTATTTTGAAATCTTTGAACTATTTGTTGATTGCTGGTTTTGGTGCATCCCCATAGTTGAACAACATATGTCCAGACCGGCTTGAACACTTGTTTATAAAGCATACGTTTATTATGAATGGTTAACTGAGAGTTTCTGCCAATTAGCCAGTACATTTTTCTATATTTTAACTGGAGCTTTTCTGCTTTCATTTTCACGTGTACTTTCCATCTTAACTTTGCATCAAGATTCATACCAAGATATTTTGCTTGATTTGCATTTGGTACAGGAATATTATTTAGAGTCACAGGTAGTGGTTCTATTGATCTTTTAGTCAAATTAATGTGAGTTGATTCATTCAATTTAATTCTCCACTTAGCTAGCCAATCTTGTATATTATTTATAGCTATTTGTAATTTGAGTGTGGCTTCACCGATTGTGTCACCAACAGCTAGAAAAGCAGTGTCATCTGCTAACGTGGCGATAGTTGTATTATTCGTCTGCGGTAAGTCACTTGTAAACAGTACAAAAAGGAATGGCCCTAAGACATTTCCCTGCGGAACTCCTGCTTTAGCTTCTTTTATGCTGGAGTAAACTCCTTCCTACTTAACTCTAAAGTATCTCCCTTTCAAGTACGACTTCATATCGTGCTGTACGATAAAGATAGGCGCATCTTTCATCAATGAACTGGGGCTACTTTAGCAAAAGCAGTGATAAAATCACATAACTTTGTATATTATAATTTTAGGACCACAAAGTCTATTAAAAGCATATAATGGCAGCGATATATTGAAAAAATCAGAGGTTATACAAAAAATTAAATATTTGGCCAAACATACTTATAGAGCAAACTGTTTCGGACGAGATAACATTATATAGCATAATATTTGATTTAGTTCGACAATAAATTGGCATTAACATTTTACAAATGTCTTGAAAATTACTAAATATTTCTTTTACTTAATACACTGATCTATCATATTTGGAACCACCGCATATAAACGATTTTGTGAAAAATGAATAACATTTATTTTTGGTACGCGCTGTGAATCTCTAAAAGCATAAATTTGTCTGTCTAGTAACCAACAAAAAAATATTTTTATTTTTGTTATTTTTCCATTCTTATTAAAGCTTTTGATGCTCGTTGTTCAAAAATATAAAAGCTCATATCTAAACATCCATAATAAACGATGGTTTAGGTTTAATTAAAGATGTTATACGACCAATTAAACCTTTTGTGTGTTTACTTTATAATCCGACCATTATTTATATACTTGGGGAGTTGAAAAATATACGATTGGTTGCATTGACGTTTAAAAGTGCACGCTTTTGAACTTATTGAACACGGTAGAATATAATGACAATTATAACTCATCACTTGATGAATACAAGGCTTGATACCTGCAAGTTAATAGAGGCAATCTGAACATGATTTGCACTATCTTTATTGATAATGGCCTCAATATACAGGAATGATATTAAGAAGTATTCTCGCGACTTGACCACACAGAACTTAACGAACAAAGACACTTTGTCACAACCATTGACATTCTTTCTTATATCAGCTTTAGCTCCCCTGTATAATGATAACCCCAACCAGAGCCTTGGAAATTGAAATGCAAAGTATTTGACCATTGCCAAGCGCCAATTGTTTGGAAAAATCAGCAGTTGATGAGTGTTTCTGTAAATTCGAAAACTGCAAACATTAGTTAAAGAAAAACCCGGCCAGCAGAATCGTCGCTCTACCAAAACGTCTTCCAATAGACTTCCAATAATCGATTGTGTGCTATATTGTGCTTGTCTCAAATGGTGATTTTGCATTCTTACAATACCTTGGCAATCGCCAAGAATTTTAGACAATAGAGTATACACTGGCTTGTCATTCGTGTAAAGATATTCATCGTTAATTTCAATACAGAACTAGCCCTCCAGCTGCCGTCCAGAATTGAGGCTGTAATTCCCGATGATGCAACAACTAAGAGATATCGAGCGAATTTGGGCCAAAAGCAATAAAATGTGAACCAAACTTTTGACTCTTCAATAGCAATAAAATAACATTATCTAAAAGGGCAATTTACGTGCATTGGAACACGCCTGCGTATCTCTCGATTTTCTGTTATTTATCAAGCTTGCATCGATTGTTCCTGCTTAAGTGTCCGAAAATCATCAAAAATATAATTTTCAGGAGTAATTACCATAGATGTACGGAATGCATTCAAACGCGCAGATTTTGGAGTAAATTCAGCAAAGGCGTATAAGGAAGACCAAGTGAGTCTAGTTCTAGAAAATTTCTTCAGAGCTATCCGAGTGAAGTGCGATTCATTGTAGAATCAGTGAGGGGAGCCATTCAGGTTGAGTTTACGCGTGATGTCCTCCAAAGCTCGGTTTTAGGACCATTACTCTGAAATATTCTTTATTATAGTGTACTAGTATTTTCATGCCCGAGGATTCCAAGCAAGTGGGATTTGCGAATTTCCTGACACTATATCGGCGATATATATGAACAACAACTTTAAAGCGAGTATAGAGGCCGCAGTAAAAGTAATCTCCAAATGGTTCTGAACTCATCGATTGCAGTTGGAGCTTGAAAAGACGGAGGCAGTTAATTTACAGAATGTTTTTCCCAATGGAATCTAATACATAGGAGGAATCAGAATAGGCAGATAAAGGCAGGTAAAAGCGTTTTAGGCAGATAAAAGGCGTAAAGGCGAATAAACGACAAGTGACCTTGTTCGATTAATGGCGGACCGAGTACAAGTAAGAGAAAATTACTCCTCTTGGTAATCTCATCAATCATATTGTATGGAGCGCCCATATATATGAATTCGAGCATTAGACAAAGGCCCGTGATCAACTTAAGCCCATACAACGAATTATTGCACATCTCTTCAAAGCTGTGCTAATAGAACAATCTCAAAATAAGCAGTCTTCATAATATCTACCATGCTACATATTACGTTACTTTTTAAACACAGTGTCGCAGTACTCAGCGGGAATCTTAAGGAAGGCACCCAACAAGAAACATGGAATAATGGTAGGAATGATATAGAAGAAAGCAGACACTGCATCGTAGATAACACAGCTGATTCTCAGTGTCGAAGTGTGGTTGGAGCGTTATCATGGTAAAATCAAATTCCACCTAACGCAATTCCTACCCGGCAGTGGTTGTTTTAAAAACTTTTTTTATACCAGAACCGCTAGTGTGCTGATTGTGTATATAGGGTAGCTACCAACGGAAAATATTATCGTAAAGCTGTCGAATGAGCGAAATTGAAACAACATAAGATATTAACGACATTACGTCAAAAGATAAAAAGTTCACAACATTAATTGAAGGGAAAAAACTGATAAGTACATGGACAACCAACGCCCGAAAGTTATGCAAATTTTGCGATCCCGCTTGTGTGGAACGAAAGGTGGTGTTTTAGTCGGTAGGTGGTCCTCATTGGCGAACAACTCTTGTAATTGATTTTCCCAACTGCAAGCTCTCTGAGTTTCTGGCGAATCATTACAGACGTGCTGTTGACCAATTCTGGCAGTTTCTGATCAATCGTTTTCACACAATTTTGTCGTATTTAACCCATTTATCATCCCCAGCCACCATCTGTTTAGGACATGGGTCGATTTCATTCCGTTAAACCAAGGCTTCGCAGACGGAAATTCGATTCATCTATATATTGTTGCTGTGCGCGATAGTGTGGCTGAAGAGCCGTCCACCTCAGCTCGTCGTCGTGCCCAACAACTGCACCTCTCACGATCGTCGTTGATGAACATTATGCATAGAGACTTGCATTTACAAGCTTATAAGATGCAATTGACTCAAGAACTAAAGCCTCTTAACTGTTCCAAACGTCGTCAATGGACAGAATGGTGGCAAGAAATGGCAACAGTGGATGATGAATTTTCCAAGAAAATCAGTGATGAGGCACATTTTCACCTCAGTGGATTCGCCAATAACCAGAATCATAATCCAAGAGTGATTGTCGAAAAACCAATGCACCCACAAAGAGTGACTGTTTGGTGTGGTTTATGGGCTGGAGGCAGCATTGGGCCGTATTTTGTCCAAAATGAGGCCGATCAGGCAGTTACTGTGAATGCGCTGTTCGCTATCGTGAGATAATAACCAACTTTTAATGGCCCGAATTGGAAGATATGGATGTGGTTTCAACAGGACGTTGCCACTTGCCACACAGCTAATTCGAAACAACGGTTCTTTTGTGCGACAAATTCAATTACCGTATATGCCATGACGTGGTGGTGATGTCAATTGGCTGTCAAGATCATGTGATTTGAGACCGCTGGACTTCTTTCTTTGGGGTTATTTGAAAGAACAGGTGTACGTGGATAAGCCAGCAACAATTCAAGAGCTAAGGGATGAGATAATTCGGCACATTAACGGCAAAGAACCTCAATCATGCCTAAGCGTCATCGAACATTTGGACCATCGGGTGGAGGTGTGCCGCCGAGGTCGCGGCGGCCATTTGGCCGATATTTTGTTCCATACATAATTGAAACATACCATATTACTATAATAAAAAAAAATTACCGCCCGCAGGTGGCGCAGTGGTTAAAGCTGCGGCAATTGGAGCGGGAGGTACCGGGTTCGAATCCCGATAGGGGCTGGATGTTAAAAGGATTTTTCACCATACGATTACGATCGGTGGTGTCAATGAACACATCTATGACCCCCTGCACCCAAAGAATGTTTTTACATACAAACGCGATTTTATGTCATTCGGTTGCATGACAATTTGTGGTCAACGGCGGGAATCAAACTCGATACCGCGGCGTCATGAAAAACTCTCTAAACCATTAAGCTACAACCGGCGATATATATATATATATATATATATATATATATATATATATATATATATATATATATATTTATATATATATATATATATATATATATATATATATATATATATATATATATATATATATATATATATATATATATATATATATATATATATGTAAATTCCACTCTTCTTGCGCTGCAACTCTCAGCTCTGCTGTCGAATCTGGTGCAGGATTTCTAGCTCCAATACTTAAGCGATGTCGTGAGACCTTAGAGTATAAAAGAAAGCCCGGACAAGGACGTAAAAGGTGCACAACCGAGCATGACGATCGATTTTTAAAAATGAATTCATTACGAGATCGAAAGCGAACTTCTACTCAACTCAAAAATGAGTTACTTAGTGCGCGTCAAGTGAATATTAGTGTCAGAACAGTCAGACGAAGATTAAAAGAATTGAACCTAACTCCAAAACGGCCCGTAAAATCCAGCCGTTTAGGATTTGCTCATACTCATGCAAATTGGGGAACTGATCAATTTGCCACTATTCTCTTTTCAGATGAGACCACAACTCAATTATGGAAACCAGATGGACGTAATCTTGTATACAGAAGAGTTGGAGAACGCTACGCACCGTGTAACATGGTGCAAACTGTAAGCTTTGGTGGAGGTTCAATAATGTTTTGGGGTGGAATCAGTTGGGAAGGCCGTACGGAGCTGGTGGAGATTGGTTTGAGGATGAATGCAGACTGGTATGCTCGGAACATTCTTGGCGATCACGTTTTGCCATATGTGGGCTTCATAGGTAATGACAGTTTTGTGTTAATGCATGATAACGCTTCAGTCCACATTGCTGCAACGGTACGATAATATCTCCAAGATATTGGCAATCGTGCACTTAAGTGGCCACCAATGAGTCCTGATCTTAACCCGATTGAACACGTGTGGGACATTCTAAAACGCCGTATTAGAGCTAGAAATCCTGCACCAGATTCGACAGCAGAGCTGAGAGTTGCAACGCAAGAAGAGTGGAATCTCCTTCCGCAAGAAATGATACAAAGCATTCTACTTAGTATGCCCAGAAGGATGGAAGCTGTAATAAGGGCACGGGAGGAAATACTCATTATTAAATTTATTACAAAAAAAATATAATGCGTTAACGCGTTTTTTTATTACAAAAAAATATAATACGTTAATTTTGTCCGCGAGTGTATATATATATATATATATATATATATATATATATATATATATATATATATATATATATATATATATATATATATAGTGTGTGTGTGTGTGTGTGTAATATCTCGTTGGATCCTCGCGTAATTTGTTAACTTCTGTTAGAGACCTTTAAGTGTACTATTAGAACCATTTCCGTAGAACTCTATTTATAAATATATTGCCTGAACTTATTTTTGGATACTACCAGACTATATAAAGATTTCTTTTTCATCATTGTGTTTCCAATAAAAGCGCGAGCACAGTAAAAGATTGAAGGAGATGAAGACAAATAAAATATAAATAATCAAAATGAAAAACCATGGAAACATCACGACTATATATAAATTTTATGTTCGGTGTGTGTGTGTATGTGTGTGCGTTTGTATTATTTACTTTGTCAAGAGCAAAAAAGTTGTGCTCCTCATCTATTTACCAGGCCAGGCAGATCTGTAGTTTATGGTTATTATGGCGACACACATATATTTCATTTTACTTTCGATTCCGTGGGAGGCTTTATATAATATAAATAAGTAATGAGTTCATCTGTTTTCGACTATCGCCTAATTGATTTACTCGCCCGACACCTAAGGTTAAGCTTATTAACGTCTGATGTAACAACAAGTGTATTTATATGTAGAGTTAGTATAAGAACAATGTGTGTACGTGAGTATATAACATAAATACGTGCGGTCATCATCGTCTAGTTTGAGATATATGTACTTTCTCGTATATACACACAAATATTAAGAAGCACTTTGATCATACTAATTCGCATTCGAGTATACGATGAGGCACAATCGAATTATACAAAACTTTTGTCCCGAAATGGAAAACAAAACAAAAATGTTTATTCATTCCATTATCATGCGATAATAATGTATACGATTTTGTTTTCGGGAAAAAATTCGTAAAACGTTGACTCATTGATTGAATACAAATGAGTGTTGTTTTGGGTATATACGAGCTACCAGTTTAGATGAAATAATCTTACGAATTTTTTTGGTGGAAGCAATTTCGAACGCAAAAAATACGAATTTTAAGTTGCTTATGTCTATATCGACATACTCGCATATCGAGAGATAATTGATTTTTTTTGTTCTCTATGGCGGATTAAGTTCATCGATTTAACGTTGAAATAATAGAATAATAAATATTCGGTGCTCTTATCAATCGAAATTTCTTAATTGACACTTTCTGTAGGATAATTCAATCACTCTATATACTGTAGAAAATTAATGTGAAATAGGTTCGTAACCCATTTCCAAAATACTTTCTTGCTCTTCCAAGAATCTTAATAATAAATAATCTATATGGGTTAGAGACCGTAAACGGCCCAACTTGCTTTTACACACAATTGCTGTTTATGACATCCGGCGCATGTTTTTTTTGGTCAGTGGAAAAGCGAAAAGCGGCGAGAGTTGCAGTATCGTGATAGTATCAGAGATAGTATCGTGATTGTTCTATCATTACCTAGACAAAGTACGATTCCCGGGGATGACCAAAAAATCACGATTGGGTGTTTTTATTGTGTAAGAATGTTGTGAATGTGCGTTGAACCGTGAGCCATTCGTGGCATTGAGTCCTGGAATACTCTCCGCCTTGTTCTATTTTTTTTATCGTTCAATCAAAATTTTTTATATCGCATTAAGCTCGGTGTATTCTTTCATCTGTCGCCCTCATTGGCAGAAAAGTGTCGTGTTTGCTCTGACATTTGGAGGTCTCGGACAATAATAATATTCGGTTGCTACATGACTCCCCTCGCAGATGGAAAACTCCCGATTTTTAAAATATTAAAAATAAAATCTAACGGTTTCAAATCGATTCGTGGCTGATATTTGACCATCAGCCTGAGTTAAACATACGCGGGTTTTAATCTATCAATAGATATTGATTGTTGTTTGTCATTAACAGAAACTACGAAATATTTTCGTAATCGACGTACAACTTTAAATGGTCTAACATACGGGTTTTGTAATCCGGCCTTGACTTTATCAACTCGAGCAAAGACATACTCGCAATTTTCCAACGATTTTGGAACAAAAATATCCTTCTGAGTGGTATGTCTTGTTGAGGTTGGAATTAAATTTTGCATCGTATTGCGCAATTGTTCAACTACTCAGTTGTGGGTAAAGATGGTAGAGGTTTATCTACGTAAAACTAACCGGGTAGTTTGATGGTTTGTCCATATATTAACTCCGCTGGTGAGCATTTTAAATCTTCTTTATCTGTAGCTCGTATATACCAAGTAAAATAATGGGAATTTTGGAGCTCCATTTCGCTGTATTACCTCGTGCTTTAAGTGCAGATTTCAACTGCTGATGGAAGCGTTCGACCATACCATTTGCTTGAGGATGGTAAGCTGTGGTTCGTATGCGGTTCGAGCCAATGAACTTTGTCAACTCTTTAAAATGTTTGGACTCGAATTGGGATCCTTGATCGGTTGTTATTGTCAAAGGAACACCGAAACGGGAAACATAATTTTGAACGGAAGTGGTCACAATAGTAGATGCATACATATCAGTCATGCAATACGTTTCCGGCCAACGAGTAAAACGATCAACACAATTTGTATATAACTAAAATTATTAGAAGTTGGTAAAGGTCCAACTATATCAATATGAATATGTTCAAAACGAGCGTTAGATATCTGAAATTCTGCTAAGGGAGATTTAGTATGCCTTTGATCTTTCGAACGTTGGTAAGATAAACAATATTGTGCCCAATTACTGACATCCTTGTTTAAACTAGGCCAAACGAGTAAATGCCCGGTGATGACCAAAAAATCACGATTGGATGTTTTTAATGTGCAAGTATGTGTGTGAATGTGAACTGACCCTTTGTGGCCTCGTTGGCAGAGAAAGTATATGTGGCCCTCGTTGGCAGAGAAAGTATTCCGGAGTCTCTGGCACGATTCCCGATGATGGCCAAAAAATCTCGATTGGGTATTTTTATTGTATAAGTATGTGTGTGAAGTATAGTTGAACCGTGAGTCATTCGTGGCATTGAGTTCCGGAATACTCTCCGCGTTATTTTTTTTTATCCTTCAATCGAAATTCTTTTTATCGCGTAAAGCTCAGTGTGTCCTTCGATCTGTCGCTCTCGTTGGTAGAGAAAGTATCGAGTTTGCTCTGTCATTCGGGGGTCTTGGGAACGATTCCCGGTGGTGACCAAAACATCACGTTTGAGTGTTTTTTGTGCAAGTACGAGTGAGAATGTGAAGTGTACCGCGAGTCCTTCGTGGCATAATTCAGAGATAAAATGGATTCGTCCAACAAAGTACAAGTTAAGAGACAATCCCCTTATCGACCCAATTGTTGATGATTTCATTCAATTAGTGATTTGATTCGTTAGTGAGTATGGCGAGTCGGTTTAGATCTCTTCAAGCCTAATTGACGACGTGGTCTTTGCAATAATCTAATTTTTCGATGCTAAACTTGCTCAAAAAATGTTGCACACCTTATTCAAACAGTTCATGATACCGTGGGTATTGAGTTTTAACAAACCGCTGTTTTATGTTTTGTATTATTATGCAAACATACATAATTCAAGAATTTTTCATTGCCAGCAATATCCGACCCTCAGAACAATCATAGTACTGGTCTTACAACTATGCACAAAACCGGGGATATTGGGAGTATTTCGGTATAAGTATGGTCATGATCATAAGGTTCACCGGTTTAACGATGGCACAGTGCTCTGTTCTCAAAAGTAAGCAAAAAAATCTTTATTTTCGTCCATAACGTTTACCTTTAATCATAGCATCCTAACTTTATCCTGGAATGAACTTGAATAAGATACCTGACTCACTTACATTGAACCAATTTTATGTTTTATAATCGTCTACTAAAGCTAAGGTTTTCTAGTTTATATGTGTCTGAAAGTTACCGAAGTTTCTCTCGAAATGTATTCCACTATAGATGGAGAGAATAGGGACAGATAGATCCTTGTATAATGGAGTAGAATGATCCGTGCCGATAGGGGCAGGATACAAAGGGGATTTTTCGCATCTGATTACGATCGGTGGTTTGAATGAATACATATATATGACCCCTTTTGGCGTGCAGATTTCACAGGCCAACCCATCATACAAAGAACCATCTGTACAAAGCCAGTATGGCTGGCTTTGTACAGATGGTTCTGCTTAAATCGGTCCTATATTCGTACGTCCTCGATTTGGCTATGTAATGGCGTAAAGTAAAACTTAAATAAGAGTTTGAGCCCCAAAACAGATTACAAAGATAAAAACCGACAGACAAACGTTTGGTTGATGTTTTGGTGTTCACTTTGGCTTCTAGAATTTTATACTGTCCTGAACGTACACTATAGTCTCAACCTGATTCCTAACTCACAGAGTTAGAATTTATTTTCACAAAGCAACCAATTCAACTACCGCCCAGTTATTTCAGTAACCTGAACGATAAGAGTTCGAAACTCCAAAGTTACGTAGTTAAAGACGTGAAGCATATTTATGAATAATGAAATTTTATTTGACCTTTCGGTCGCACAATCGCTTATTAGATTTTCGAATAAATTTTGACTCATATCCCGATCTTATAAACGTATATAAAATTTAAATTCTGACACATAAGACCAATATATAAACAAGATACAAACGATGTATTTATTTATATTTTTTATATCGAATTGTTCTCGTGGGATTTTTTTTTATATAAACGAGTAACACAAATCCCCATATCACACGTTCATAAATCTAGAATTCAAATTATTCATCAAACAAGTCATAAGCCAAATATACCATTTTTAGACTAATGGAATTCAAATCGATGGTTAAACCAACAAGTGTTTCGCATCCATTTGCAAAAAGTATATAATTGAAAATTTGAATCACGCTCTAAGTTTATGGACTTGAGATGAGTATAAATAGGAAATTAATTAATGAGAAACCAATAAAAGTTTAATCAGAAATCACAGTGATCATCATTAACCATTTCGTCTTTAGCTTATATACCGCACACACACACAGTTTACTGGTCCAGGAATGAAAACACATATAATAGAGAAAAATCAACATTTTTCCAAACCGAATTATAATCAAAGCACGTATTTACGCATTTTTAGATTTCTTATTATTAGGTTTTCGTTCTTTAAGAATTCCCGAATGGATAATTGTATTTTATCATCTTATATATGTATAGTGGATGTGGATTCTATACATACAAACGTATAACGTATTTAAAATGCTAGGCAGTAGAAAATTCATTATTTTTCATTTTAGCTGTTCGGAAATTACTGTAACGTTTTACGATATAGCTTTATGTGCGGCTGTATTCACGTTGAACAACATTTTGGTATAATATAGTGTCTCGTGAGTACAAAAGATAATCTGCTATAAAGCATATCAATCTAAGGTGGAGCCTGTGAAAATTATCAACGTTTTTGTACAACGGCACGAATTAAAGTAAGAATGAGATTGATGTTGCTGCAGTATTCGACTGTTTGCCACCCTGTGTAAAGATAAAGACCACCAGAAACCAGATAAATGGTACACTTGGAAAGTGTAACGAGAAAAGCTCGAGAGAACTACAATTCAGGTTACGTCCACTCAACCAAGACTCAAACGACTATTTTGGAAAAGAGCTTCAAAAACAAAAAGCTCTTTCTAATTTCACTTTTAGCTCAAAGATAGAAATAAACCATTCCTTTCTGAATAGGGATCATTCCGAGGTTCCAAAGAATCTCGCATATAAGCAGAGTGACCCAGGCTATATTCCAATTATATAAAATAACGAGAATCACGTTCGGCATTTGGAATCACTCCAAAACATAAAATGTAAAGTGTCTCCTATCCCATACTCACCAAAAATCTGTGACAGATCAGGCGTCAATAATCTGAAATCATTTCATGATTGATCGCACTAGATGGATTTACAGTTCATGATATGCAGAAATCTCCGTTCATCACAGAATCACACACAACATAATGAAACTCATCCATACTATTGACTACTTCCAAGTGGTTCCGAGGATTCCAGACGGGACATTTTTCTGTAGAGAACCAGCCCCAAGAAGGTCAACCAAATCGGCTCACTGACAACGTTACTGTGGCTCTGGTGAAATCTTAAGTTGACGAAGATTCACGACTGAGCCAAGAAATTATAAATTATTGCTGATGAATGGACCTTAAATGCCATGGCTGTAGCACGAACAATAATTAATTCCACGAAATATTAAGGTGGTCCAGAAAGAGGATCAAGTCCATTTTGATAAATTTATCCTAAATAAATTCGAAAATAGGTAATCTAGCAACTTAAGTAAAATCGTTACTGGTGTAGAATCTTGGTGCTATAAAAAAAGATCCGAAAACCAAACAACAGCCCATGGTATTTTTCCCAACAGCCACGCTATAATTATTTGCCGAGTGACACAAAAAGGCAAAAATACAAACCAAAAACTTACTGTGGAGGCTGTGGGAAGAGTAGGCGCAACCCTAATGTCGAGTAATGGCATTTTAAAATTTCTATTCCATACATGTTGCATACCTTGAAGTGCGAATAAAGAAACGACGCAACAAATATCTGGAAACTAAGGTATTTACAAAAGCTATATAGTGGCAAATCTAGCAAAACTCAAAATCGATGGACTTTTTTTTTCATATAAAGACGAAGCTGAAGCCGATCATCCATCCTCAGCCGTATACGATTCATATATGACGTAGAGCCAGGCACGTCATCTTTGGCAATACAATTGATATAAATATGCTGTTAAAGCTTAACATTTTTACGAATATATTGGCCAAATAACGCATAATCTAAACAATTTATTGTCTGCTTTATAAACCATGAAGCCTACATCCACTTATAGCGAGAGAGCTTATTCTATTGCAACCAATTTCCTCCCTCGATATTGAAAAATGGCCATGAAAGTGATTCCCTATATATCGAAAATCTGTGAAGGACAGCTAACGAGCTAAGAGTACTCGACTAGCCTAAAATATTATTTTCAGACATACACATGTGCAAGTTTTAAAAATATTTTGGGACATGTATTTGGGTAGGTTAATAAGACAATTATCTCGTACTTATAAGACACCAAACTTGAGGTTCAAACACCTCTGATGGAACCTGACTATAAGTTTTAATTTATCTTTGTGGTTTTCAATCTCACGTGTACACTCAGAGAAAAAAGCAATGCGTTATTTACTAAGCTGCTATAGTAACTTGAAAAATGTAAATATTACTTACTTTCTGATAAACTTTACATGTGCAAAGTAGAGAATATTTAAGTAAGATTTAACTATGCTACGTAAATGTAGCAAAATTTGACATGTAATATTTTTAAAACCTGATTAGCTATTGCTTTAGTAAAGGTTACTGCTGTTGTATGTATCTTTCAATTATTATTTACTAAAAATTTAGGTAGCTTGAAAATATTTTGAAAAAAAAGGATCAACATTTTTATTAAATTATTTTTAAATTTAAAGTGATTAAATAATTAATTTATTAACTTTTGGATTATAAGCTTTGATCAGAATAGAATCAGTGTCATGTATGGATGCAAGAATTGGACCTTAACAGATAAGTTCGAAAGACGACTTTTAAAATGCGAGAGAAGAAATATGCGTTTAAAATATGAAATAAAACACGAGGTTGATGAACATACCGATTCTTTTTAATCACGAGTTCAAGAATTGCTGAAAGGACAGCCAGTATGCTGGCTTGGTCATGTTCGATAAAAGTAAATTATTGACTACTCAATAATAAAATAACTACTTCATTGGTTTTTATGAAAATATTTTCCTACGCTGCAGCGAAAACGTAGCAAGTCAAGAAAATGTAGTTTTGAAAACAAAATTGCCGCACAAATCATTTAGTTTTCATATAAAGTTGTACAAGTTAGTCATGTGATTAAATAAATAATTTTAAAAGTATAAAATAGTAAGTATACTTATTTATTTTTTTTTTCAATTTTAAATTAATTTCCAAAAAAAAATTGATTTCCACCAATGCAAATGTGCGTGTTTTGTGTATGACTGCATTATGTGTGTTTGTGTTTACCTATTGTTAAGCGGGTAGATAAGAAAATCCGATGAAAATGTCTTTACTGTAAATGCTGTGGTTTGCATGGGTCTCCATTTATTTATGTTTATATATATGTATATATGAGTATATATGCATGAATGTTTCTAAGTATATGTGTATCTACGAATAAATGGGGTCTGAATATGAATGGATGTGTGTTTATGTTTCCATATGTAAGTATTATTTTTATTTATTTTTTCATACAGCTAGATACGCTCTCTGTGAAATAGTTTTGGGGCAAAATTAATGAAGAACACTAATCAATTGTGAACAAATATTGATGGACATATTTATGTTGGAGGCAGTTTTGGAAAATTTCATTCAACTTACAAAATATTTGGAATTGTTGAATGTAAACTTTTATAAAATACTTATAAATTAAATAATAAATTACTACCTAAATTAATAAAATTTAAATATTTGTTTTTATTAGAATTGGATACTACTACTTTTCTTTGTATTCACACTTCCGAATATATATATATATATATATATATATATATATATATATATATATATATATATATATATATACACTGAGAAAAAAGTAACATATACAATTAATCAAATTGAAAGTTTAATTTAACTTTTGTTAAATTTGTTTAAAATGATACATAATCCTATATAAATCATACCATTTGATATTGAATTAATAAATTAAGATAAAATAATTTTATTAAGTTAACTCATTTTATTTTATTATTTTAATACAATAACTTAATTATTATTTTAATACAAATTTATATAAAAAATATCTTCAGGTATTAAAACAATACTTTAAACGTAGTAAATATTGCTTGTTAGGAAATTTTTTATGAGACTTTTTCCTTTTGTTTAAATTAATAAATTTAACATATTAATTTAATACATTAAATAACATAACATATAAAATCAATACCTTAAATATTAAAATCATACAAAACTCATATTATACTTCCGTTAGTTTGGCAATTATAGTACAAGTATAAATTATCAGTTCAAAAGTGAATTGAGTTGAATAACCATCCCGAGTTAAAGTGTTTCATTGATTTTAATATAATAATTAATTTTTTTACTAAATTTAATAACTTAATCAAGTTGAGATGTAACACATATGTTGAGATATAAGATTGTTGAGATATAACACATATGATAATATAACAAATATGAATTGATTTGATTCGAAAATAAAAGGAAATATGGGAGATTGTGTTGGAAAAAGTGTGGTGTTGCAAAAAGTGTGTTGTCGGCATCATGAGCGATCAGGGAGTGAAAAAGAACCAGATCCATCGAGTGAGTTACAGTTTAATTGTAACACAACTATTGAAATGCAGCAAATAAATTTGGACAGTGATTCACTGCATCACTTAATATGTGTTTAAATTTTGGATTAATAATAGAAGCTTTTGTTTTATTTGCTTGTAAGTATATCTAGTATTGTATAAAATGCAATTTTGTTTGTACGTGTTGGATGATAAATAACATTTTCACAGACGCATAATGTACGTAGTTTGCCAAATTACTAATGTAATTGTTAATTTCAGCTAATAATATGAATATTGCACATCTAAAATAAATTTATTATGAGGAGCTATGTGAACTTTTTCCAAAAATTGGAGATAGAATTAACATCCGTGAAAAAATCACTAGATGGCGATCTGAAATGGTATGCATATATAAAATTTTATACAACAATAAACTAGAATATTTATTTTGGTGGGTATTGACTTCATTTATAAAAACTATTTAAATATTTCAGGGTTTACCACGAGTTTCTTCTATTCAATCCTGCTGCAAGAATGAGTCAGTTTCTGATAATGCCGTTTTGAATTTATGTCAACGTCATTACCTATAACATCAAATAAGTCATCTTCAATAGATACAACATATTTTGATTTAGAACACGAGTTGAGTGTGAGCTATTTGGGAAAAATTATCCTCCACATGAAAGATAATGTTTTATCCGAATATTATCATAATAAGGAACCGGCCAATTGATGCAGTGGTTAATTACTAATGAATTAATAAAAATTAAATTTTATGAAATGTTTTAACATAAAATTGAAAACAAAATTTGCATTTTAAAGTTACTTAAATTATTATTGATTTAAAGAGACCAAAAGTTGCAAATTATAATAATGTAAGTATTAAAATAATAAAAGTAGTTATTAATACAACCTATTCGTAAATATAGGATTAATAAGAATAAAGTATAATTTTTAACTTAATATGTATTAATTTTACAAATAATCTACATTACCGACGAAACTGCATTCCTCTTTTACCCTTTAAATTAATACTAAATTCTGGTTATTTCTATACATTATCGTGTTATTTTAATATAAAGTTATAAATATTAATATAATAACAAACAATATGTAAAAGCAATAGTAGACAAGTATTGACCAAAATTAATACGAAAAAATATTAAATAATCGTTGATTCTACCCAAAATTTTTCTCAGTGTATATATATATATATATATACAAATGTATATATATATATATATATATATATATATATATATATATATATATATATATATATATATTTATATATATACAAATGTATATATATATATTATATATATATATATATATATATATATATATATATATATATATATATATATATATATATATATATATATATATATATATATATATATATATATATTTATATACATATATTATGGCGTTTTTAACTAAACAATTGAATTTAGTTACATATCAAGATCGCTTATTTTACTTATGTGCATTGTTAATGAGACTAGTGTAACTTGTAAATTTTAAATAACAAATTAAGTAAAAAAGTAATGCACTTTACTTGTCATGCTTTAAAATTTGCTATTTATAATTGTTATCGTTACTTGCCAAATTTGTTAATATTGCAAAGCAGCTAGTTAAACAATTTCTATTTTACTCATAATGCTATGTTAATTTTATATAAAAATTTGTTAGGGTAACTTTTGTTCTTAGTAGATTTTACTTATGCTGTAATGTTCTAATAGCAGGATCAAAATGTTAGTTTTACCTAGCAATATACTAAATTGTACATTTCCAATTTTGCTTTATTCGCCTAGCATTAGGTTGGTTGGATTCGTAACTATATTTCGGTAAACTTTACTTATTTTTTAAATAAAAAACGCTATATTTTTTCTCTGAGTGTATATGGTTGCCGGATGTAGCTCAATGGTTAAGAGAGTTTCTCATCACGAAGCGGGCTCGTGTCCGATCCCCACCAAAAATTAACATGCAACCGGATGACATAAAAATGCGTTTGTGTGTAAAAAAAACATTCGTTGGGCTGACCACCTACAATGTGCACCAATCGTTAAAATGGTGCATAAGGTCTCAGTTGAGACGCGGTAAGGGCCGTTTACGGCCTCTAAGCCATAGATTATTATTTTTTATGGTTGCGATAAGGAACACATAAGTAAAAAGCTCTATAGTGATCCGTACAATCACATTCCGATGAAAATAAAGCTCGATATTTAATTGTTGAATACCTTAGGCCTTACCAGTAAGGATCTGAATTAAAAATTACACATAATCAACCAGGTTTATAAAACTTTAGGATGTAAGTGGAGCCCCAACAAGATGAGGGGCTTACTAAACAAAAAATTTTGTCAACTGACAAAAATTACTCATGAAAGACCCAAAATATTTCTAAATCTTGTACAAATGTCATAGAGACACTGCAGTCGAAAAAGGCTTCAAGTTGAGTTGTTGTCGTAGCAAATGCTTGTAATGTACTGCACACATGGGTTTAAAACGGTCTCCGCATTTAAATAAAGATTATATCTAAAATATTCATTGTATCATATAGGACGCGATGGTTTCTATCACACATAAGGCCTTGTTCATCTAAAATGTTGCCAAAACTCATTAACTACATCAGACTCATCGAGACGAATCTAACAATACTTACAGCGCAAAACTTGATACATCATGTATCAGTCATTATATTCAAGCCATATATATAGAGGAAAATAATAAGAGTGAAGCTTATGATAAAATAAAGAAAAGCTTTACAACAGCTAAGTATAAAGGATACTCGTGCAATTTTAAAACAAATTCTATTCCGTTAAGCCTTACGCCAACAAAATAAGAAAGCTGTTGTACTTAATGTCACACTAAAAAGTATGAATTGGAGCTTTTAATGAAAATGCTGGAAGAGAGAAAAATTTACAAATACTTTAAGTGCCTTTAGGAACTTCTTAAAACATAACTTAACTCAAACTACACCATTAAAGCCTTTAACTGGTTAAAACTGCGACATTTGGAGCGGATGGTACCGGGTTCGAATCTCGATAGAGACAAGATAAAAAGAGATTTTTCACCATCTGATTACGATAGGTGGTGTGAATCAACACATCTATGACTCCCTGTTGGAGTATTTCATGGGCTAACAGCTCATGGGCTAATCCATCTTACACGGCAGTTCTATAGGCTGGCATGGAGCTATGTTATATGCAGATGCGGTTATCCATATTTCGGACCTAAATAGCACGTCCTCGATTTGACTATGTAATGTACATATATGTAAGCTAACCGCGAAAGAATTGGGAGAGCCTTATTGCCCTAAAACATATTGCAAACATGGAAACAAAGAGACAGGAAGCTTTTAACATCCTAAAAAGCTGTACAGACTATACATCAACACAGTTCGAATTATCGTCGAACAATCCATCGAATGGAACTCACCACTATATCAACTCTTAGTGGACTTCGAACGTGAATTCAATTCCATCAATAGAATTCCGTAATAGGAAAGCAGAGTGGAACATAGATGTGTGCTATCTCACCTGATGTTCCTCATAGTACTGGATAAAACTCAATGATCTCGACTACGCAGATGATTCATGCCTGCTAAGACACAAATACATAGACATGCAGTAAAAGCTACAAAAGTTATGAACAATAGCACAAGATGTCGGGCTCAAGATAAACATAAGAAAGACAAAGGCTCTGAGACACTTTCAACATGCTCTATAAAATCTTGAATGCATTCGTCCTGCCAAGAAACACCCATAGATTCGAATGTTCAATGCCTGTGTAAAATCAGTACTGTTGTATGGCTGTGAAACGTGGAAACATACGCAGAAAATCACAAGAAGACTCCTATGTATGGTTATGAATAAATGCCTTAGGCAATTGATCAAATGCTTCTGGCCGAATATAAGATCACAAATGAGGAATTACTGCGACAAACAAACCAAGTGAACATTAAGATGGAGAAAAGGAAGCAAAAATGGAGATGGATAGGACACACGCTGAGAAAGACGCCAAATTACATAACCAGGATGTCATTAAAATGGAATCCGCAAAAAAAAAGAAAAGTTGGTAGACCAGCAGTGAGTTGGAAAAGAATGATGCTAACTGAAGCAAAGCATCTTGAAAAACATGGGGGGAACTAAAGAGAATAGCCCCAAATCAAATTCGATGGTCCAGTCGAGTAGTAGTAAAAATTATCGCGAAGTGAAGTGGTTCTCAACTTGATATACAGAAAAAGCACTATATCCTTCACACTTCACGCGGCAACACGTCCGGCATCTTCCTCGGTACATTGATAAGAATAGAGAAATAATTTTAACTTTCTTAATCAACTTATAATTGAAAATTTGCTTAATCCAACACCACTGATGGATTAGAAAAACTAAAACCATTTCGTATAAAGTTCAATCACCCAGCAATCTTAAATATTCATGTAATAAGCTTTTCATAGAATTTATTTAAATTTCTTTTCTTTAAACTAAATATGCATTAAACAGCATCCTCTCAGTTTCATTTATTTCTCACAATTTCGTAGAACAAAAAATAAACCAAAATATGATAACTATGTACAAAATAGGAATAAAGCTTTTTATAGTTTATCTCGTATTTTGATAGTGGGATAGAGCGTTAAATTTCAACAAGTTGTCGGGCTGTTGCTTCATACTGTTTTTATTCCCACTAAAGCACAGTTGTGTCGTTAAAATTAATGTTTCGAACATAAAAGCTGTCAATATTATGTGTTGGCCGAATCAATTGTTTATTTTGGGTTCAACATTCTGTTCAAACTAGTTCCATTTATCATGAGAGCATCTTTTAGCTGACGATGGAAACATTCAATCTTGCCATTTGCTTGCGGATTATACGACGTTGACCTTATTCGGTGAGACTTTATAGGAGTTTTGTTGGTTATGTCAAAATTTGTTAGTCATTACGTCAAAATTTGTTACTGTGTTCCTTGATCTACTGTTATATTTAGTTATGGACAAACGTAAAGTTGATACGGACATGTCGATCATGCCGTACGTTTCTGGCCATCGAGTGAATCTATCGATACCTGTGAGGATATGTTCAAATCAACCCATTGTAAGTTCAAAATATCCTAGAGTTCGAAATATCCATTTTCGTATGTTTTTGAACTTTTGATTGTTGGCAGGATAAATGAGTCACGTTTTTGTTTATACTTTAGTTCAAACATAGCGAGCAATTATCAATTAAAGAGTAGCATAAACTTCAGGATGAGAGATGTTGTGACTCTGTGATGTAAATGCGAATAGTGCATGTTGTTTCCCAAAAAATCGCGAAGTGGTAGTTTGGCAGTTTAAAAAGCTCTAGTTTTATGGTGGAGTTACAGTGACGTTCGGAATAAGAAAATAAGATCTTAAATCCTAGGTCTGTAGAATGAGAACATCCCGTTGTCTGTAGTATTAGCCAGTTTGTCCACCAACACACTGTCTTTACCATGTTGAATGTCTTTGATAAATTTGCTTAAATAATCCAAGTAACGTGCTTGTCCAAGTGATAAGCTTTATGTTATAACTTAAATTAAGGTTGTTGTTGAGTTGCTTGTATCTTGTAATTCGCTAGCTCGATTTCAATCTGACGATGACATTACTATAGCAATGGACTAAAATTTTCAAGAGCATATTGCAAATTTTGGCTTCAATATTAGTGTAATGGCTAAGTTAACCTATACTTACACATACTTGTTCTAAACGCTGTCCATTTTTTTGCTGCCGGTTAATTTATTGTTGTATTGTGTGCCACCCGGCATATCGACTAACATAAATGAAAAACATATTTTTCAGTTGAACAAATATATTGAACAATGTTTCGTGTAAATTAGTATAAATCATAATGCGTGATGATTTATTGTTATATGTACTGCTGAGACATTATGGTTTTCAATTGCACATCGACATTGAAAAAATGGCGTCTCACAACTTTCTTACTTCTTTGTACATACATATATGTATATGGTTTGTTGTAATGAAACTTTTTCCAATCGATCGATTTTGTTTAATGAGCTTTGTAAAATTCTCGTTATATTTTTCGGCTTTTCGACTGAAACCCCAACTCTCCTAACAGTAAATTCACGATATATTGCTGTGGACTTTTCATTATGGTATGTGATTGGCAAGGTCGAGTAAAAATCAATTTAAGTTGGATCAATAGTAAAATCAATACCCAGAACGGAAACTTTCGGACGCACTTAGCCCCATTTGATTGAAGGTTGAATCTTAATGTGATGTAATCAGTGTGGAAGGCAGTGCTGAATCCCCGGATGTTCAAGGCACTCACATAAGAGTTAGCTTATTCCTAGTTGCCAGTTGCTTTCTAGAGTTTAACCAGTCCCAAAACAAGTTTGAGTCGCAGGTTTTTGACCTATATATGTCTTTTGACCTGTTTATGGTCTGTTCCAAAGCGACTTCACTCACATATATACGAACAAAATACAACAAATTCAGCCGCATATGCCTGGGAAGATTGGGTGGATCTTCGCGATGGCTCAGTTATTCAATGATATCATATCAGATCGAAAATGGCCCAGTGAAACAACATTACAGAGTACACAGATGTCATATCACGAATATATCTCATCACTGTCACGTACAGCTTAGCATCTCATTCTAATGTAATATAATTTGTTATATATATATATATATATATATATATATATATATATATATATATATATATATATATATATATATATATATAGGATCTCGCTCTTGGAAAATCAGATGTTGCGCATGTCTTCATTCATCCCAAATCTATTGAAATTCGACTCAGGTATAGATATAGTTCCAATAACTGTATAGCAACAGTATGTAAAAATAATATGTATACTAGCTTGAACTCACTTAGTTCTTATAGTATTTGGCATCGAACAGTTGAAGAATGCTATCGAACTCCAGGTACACATAAACTACGGCACAAAACTTTAAAAATGAACCAAAAAACCGTGAATTCTTGAAACTGAACATTTTTGGAATCTTTCCTTCATCTGCGTCCAAATTTATAATTAGACTTTTCAAAAATTGAATTATTTTGCAGATTAGGCTAACGATAGGACATGTGCCGTTAAACATCAAATTTAAATTATATTAAAGCCGTGCTCTTCCCAATTCTTGTACTCGTGAAAATGTCTGTCTCGTTACTAGTGGGCAAATAGATTTATCAGACGTTCCTAACCGGTAGTAATCACACCTTTTCGAGTTTACCTGAATTCCTTCCGCACAGACATTTCAGCGATTTATGTCGAAGTTGTTCAAGATGTAAACTTCGTATTCGTCTATATTGACGACATTCTTGTAAAGCTACGTCTAGACGAATTTCTAACGAGGAGGAACACAAACTCCATTTGAAAAGGCTATTCCAACGGTTAGCACAGTTTAATGTTCAAATCAAGAGCACAAAGTGTTTAATTGGAGCTTAAACTCTTGATTTTGTCAGCCACAAGACTACTCCTAATAATATTCGGAATTCGCCAAAACGAATAATTGCCATTAAAGAATTCCCAGCTCTCAGAACAATTAGGCGCATTCAGAAAGTCAAAACGCATTCATTTCGCTTAGGAATGAACTGGGTAACATAATTTTGTAAGTAATCGGCTGAACGGTGTTATACTCAGCGTGACCACCGATGCTTCGAACATATCAGTTGAGGCCGTTCTGCTACAGTATAATATAATAATAATAATTAGAAACTATTGGGGTGTTATAAGAAATTAACGAATACCACGTAAATATTCTATATTCGATCGAGAATCACTCGCAATTTATCTATACATTTTAGATGCTTTGTCGATGGTTAAACGTATTCTAAGGCAACCATTTGGATTATTTTATTAAACTCATCTTGGATATTCATCATGCGAAAAGACAACGAAGTAGCGGACGATTTTAACACACAACCGATAACTCTTGGACACGGAAGTTTTTCTTCTCTCGCCCAACATAAAGATCTAGCCAAAGTAGAGATTTACTTAGACTGTGATACAATTATCAAGGCAAAACAAGCATACTTAGAACTTCAAAACTTACTTTCAGGTTCCGAATGACTTTCTAGTTCCATATCAACAGACAATAATCGTCCAAATATAACAGAACCATTACGTAATACTTTACATAGCATTTCACATCCTGGGCATATAAGCACAATCCTGTCTGGCCTGCCAAAAATCTATAGTCCAGAGACATACAAAAACGATATCCCACCTATTCATTTAGACTCAGATACATATTTAATGGATACACGAACACACTTAACTATTATAGATTCACTCGTTGCTCCAAAGCATATTGCATGACTGAAATGTCTTCATACGTATACAAATAACTAACATATTTGTCCAAAACTATATATCATGTTTTGACGCTCCCGCTTGACAGCACAAAAAACGCCAAATTTGAGCCACGGTTAAACCAGATCTAAAGTGCTCATCAGCGGAAATGGTCTTTGTTAGAGTTGATAGAGTCCTAACAGAATAATTACACCAAGTCTACAAATCAACCTATAATTTAAGAGTATTTAATAGCTAAAAAGCAATCCAAATTTACAGATTTTTCACCAGCATTGGAAAGATTAATGGAATGAATAAGTTTTAGACTTCTTCAAGCTCTTAAACCGCTACTGTTCGTATGATTAACCTCTGTATGGCTGAAATAAAAACCAGCATATATACACGCCATTTGAATTTATATAACTGTCGATAAATAACTGCTCTCTTTCAGGGAACATACGAAATTTACACAGTATATTTCTAGCAAAATGGCCAAGTATGGAATAAGGGTTGTTTAGTGTGTGACTCAGTTATTGCTTACTCAAATTGACGTTAGTTGGAACAGTTCAAAAAAGTAAAGCATTCTTTTCTGCTAATATGCACTATAAAAAACACCTGGCTCGAAAATGATTTGCGTTTATAAGTTGTGAGACAACAGGTGAGATTGACGATATAATAATTGAAGTAAATTCGGAGTGGCCACGATGGATAATAAGTTAAGTGAATACACTGTGAAACGCCAAATGCAATCATAAGGTTTGAGATTTTTTTCCACATGGTTGACGTAGCTCAACTTTCTACACAAAAATTCTTAAAGGATCTGGCATATGAAGTGTGTATGTTTGCTTGCACTTGAAGTCATCAAGTGACAAATTTTCATTTTGTACGGTGCGGTGGTTGAAATTGTGTTTAAATTACAGAGACACAAACTAACAACAAAACGCTTTTTAAACCCCGGAAAACCCCAGTCATGTTTGTGGGAGTTCCTATATCTGCCGAAAATTAAACTAAAAACAGTGCAAAACCACAAAAATGTGCGTTTTTTGTGCAAAACTAACATGTGATGAACACAGCTTCCCTAAGCGTATTGAGTGAATACACCGTCGACGTATCTGAGATTACAGCATACCTAATTCATCGAGATAGAATTTTTAAAGCAAAGGATCACCGACGAAAATTCTTAAATGATCTGGCATATGAATTATGTTTGGCGGCATTTGACGCACGCAGTAAAAATCATTTAAGGTTAAAATATGGTGCTTCAACGCCTTACAATTACAGAGACGCCAACTAGCAACCAAAAGCTTTATAAATACTGGTTTGCGGGAGCTGTTGTCGAGAATTAAAAAAAAAACGCTTACTATTCACAACTAATATATGATGATCCAGTCCTTAGACTAGATAAGAATGACACAAATCAGTAATTCGAAATTGTCAAGAGTTGTAATATAAGTGGTCGAATAGACAAAACTATATAGTAAATACAGGCTCATGCTACATAAAGTCTAAATACTAAAATGAAATAGTTACCTGAAATAGTTTTAACAATGAAATCGATACCAAAATTACGTAAGAATTATGCGTAAATTATGTATCTATTATATAGGTACTCACCTCTAAACAGACACGCAAAATTCACTTATACGATATATAAATAATCGGCACATCAAAAAAATAATAATTTTAAATTGAATATGTCAATCAATAACGTATATATAGAATATTGAAATTTCAATTAAAATTGTCAATCGAATTCCCAATTGGGGAAAAATTACTTAATTCACACACAAACACCAATCAAGAACAGAATCCGTAAAGATGCAAAAAAAAAAGTTTGAACTTAGAATAAATTATCAAACTTTTTTTTTACCAGGAGAAAAAATATATTTTAATTAAATTCAAAAAAAAAAAACTTGTCACTTTACACACAAAAAACCCCGAAACAGAATGAAACGCCGAACTGCACTGTATTGATTAAACCGTTATAATACTTGTTTTACTGGTTCAATTGTTGCACATCACTTTACACATAAAACACTTAACTTTGTAAAGATGCAAAAAAAAAAGTTTGAACTTAGAATAAATTATCAAACTTTTTTTTTACCAGGAGAAAAAATATATTTTAATTAAATTCAAAAAAAAAAAACTTGTCACTCACCGAAACCCCGAAACAGAATGAAACGCCGAACTGCACTGTATTGATTAAACCGTTATAATACTTGTTTTACTGGTTCAATTGTTGCACATCACTTTACACATAAAACACTTAACTTTGTAATCCGAAATCATAACTCAACACTCCCGAATCACAATTGATGATTGTAAGCTCGAACTATAACACTCACAAAAATTTGTTGTACCACGCGCGCGATCTGATTACAACAAAATTCGCGTATTACAAACGAATACCAAAAAAATATAATCAACAACGTGATCTACGTGCGTATTCATCGAAAATAAAATCGAGACTGAATGGTATTTGTATATATGTACATGAAAAAGCAAAATAGAATACCAAAAGCACACTGTATGTATAGAAAAAACAACATTTAAAAGCTTTTTCCTTCTCTTCTGTGTACTGTACCAGTGTAGTATGAGTTAACATTTCCATTCAAAATCATAAAACTTTATTTTTTTTCGACACACACACAAACAGCGAAATCTACCAATTTATTATGATCATCAGCACCATTCAACATATAGCAAAATAACAACATCGATACAGTTACAACAGTGTTGTTTGGTGGTGTATATACTCGCTCTGTGAAAATAATGAAAATCTTCAAGTTTCATGTCGTACAAAATAATACATACAAAAAGCTCGAATATGATACGAAAATTATAATCCAACAAAACTATAAACTATAACGATAACACTAATAGTAGTGATAATAATAATGAAAGAGGCAGTATATTAGTCGACTGTATTTACTGTTGCACTCAACAAGTTGGAAAGGCGCACACACACACACACTAGAAAGAGAACAATTGCACACAACCTGTTTTATACATTGTATACATCGGTATTTTATCAAAGGTGAAATTGTTCTCGATACCACTCTCATCGATTATAAATCTAATTGCGAGATGAGACAATCAACTTGTGTACAACGATGTACGAGCAATATTAAAGTATGACTGTGAAATTAAAATTGGTTCTAGCTCGTTCCTCTATACATACATCTATACGTAACAAGTAGAGAGCTTTTAAGCTGTATCATCACTATCCCGATTATAGGGAATCAATTAATCATGACTAACAATAAAAAAATATTTTTTTTTGGTCAGCATCCGAATTTATATTTAAGAGCTTTTAATCGAAAGCTTTTTGGGTTATGTACTGGGCCGAAAATAGATCCATGTCAAAACTGAGTTTTGTTTGTCGCCTGATAAAGAATATAATTTGAAATAGATAAAATGCTAATAAATTAAATTTAGATTGATGGATTCAGGTGAGGGCAAACAAAACAGGTACAAAGGGGCCGAATAGTCGACTATAATTAACCATTTTTGAAATTTTTTTTTTCTTGTATCTCATAGCTTAGGAGTTTAGAACGACTACTATGATGGACCATCTTATTCTATACGGAGCTAGAGCTTTTATTCTTCCATGTCATCCCTATAGTCTTCCTGCTTTCGCTATATCTGCGTTCGGTCTTTATAGCATTTCAGTATTCGTCCAAGGCGAAGTAAATACGAGTATATCTCATAGTCGAAGGACTTAATCCAGGGGCCTCAGGTTCTCTCCTTGTTACTGATATCTGGTCGAGATCTAGATCCTGTGTTGTGGTTAGTAAGTTCCATTCAAAGTCGTTTTTTTTTCGACACACACATAAACAGCGAAATCTATCAATTTATTATGATCATTAACGCCATTAAGCTTATAGCAAAATAAAAACAAGTCTACATTGGTACAACAGTGTTGGTTGGAGATGAAGGTACTCGTACTGTCCAAAAAATGATGAAAATCATCAAGTTTCATGTTGTACAAAATAATACAATTGCACACATCGGTATTTCATTAAAGGTGGAATAGTTCTCGATACCACTCTCAGCGATTATAAATCTGCGAGATGAGACAATCAACAGTATGACTATGTGAACTTTAAATTTGTTCTAGCCTGTTATATATATATACATATATACGTAATAAGTAGAGAGCTTTTAAGCTGTTTCATCATCACGACTATAGGAAATCAATTAATCATGACTGTGCGTAACAATAAAATATTATTTTTTTAGTCAGCAGTGCGAATTTATATTTAAGAGCTTTTAATCAAAAGCTTTTTGGGTTATGTACTGGATCGAAAATAGATCCACGTCAAAACTGAGTTTTGTTTGTCACCTGATAAAGTATATATGTAATCCGAAATAGATAAAATGGTAATAAATTAAATTGAAATTGATGGATTCAGGTGAGGGCAAACAAAACAGGTACAAACATTCAACAATTTTTCAACTATAATTTTTCATGATTAACCTATTTGTTTCGCTTCGACTATCATTGGTCCCTTCTTTGTCATCCCTGGTCTTCCTACTTTCTTTTCTTTCGGGTTCTAGTCTAATAATAACCTCGTTATATCACTTGGTGATTTCCTCAACGTATATATGACCAATTCATCACCACTTTCGTTTCTCTATTTTGGTCTTTATAGCACTACATTATTCGTCAAATGCGATCTAAATACCAGTGTTGACTTCACGCCCTCTCCTGGTTGTAATACCAGCACGAAACCTAGTCTGTTTTTTTTGTTAGTAATAACATGAATAACAGACTCCTAACTGAAATTGGTTGTAATAACCTTAAACAGCAGTCATCGTTGTAGTAAAGAATCAGGGTATAAGACGTGAGGTTCTAGTGACCTCTGCTTATTTCCCTTAATGAGTCGGAGCTACATCTTTCTACTCAAGAGTTTATCAAAGCTAATGAGAACGCAAACCGTAATGAAATCAGTCTCAATTCGTCACTTACTCTCAATTAGCCAATTGTGACATCCCACTTTTAAATTGACGTTCAGCTATAGGTCCGATTTAACGTAAAAAGCATCTGCACATTGAATAGCTCCATGCCAGCCTATAGTACTGACATGGAAGATCAATCCATGGATTCTAAACTCAACAGGATCACATCGCCTAAGCGATCGATATGGTGAGAAATCTCTTTTGCAACCTGCCCCTATCGGGATTCGAACCCATGCCTCCCACTTTAATTGCCGCTGTTTTTACCACTGCGCCACCTGGGTGATCGCCAGATGTGATAGAAACGCATGCATTTCTCTCCTTTGGAATTCACATGTCATCTTGAATGTGGACATTAGACCTACCATTAAACATAACCAAAACGCTGGGACACCAGGGTGGATCAGGCAACAAGTTTGAATCTTATAGATTCATATTTTCTGTCATATTTTCTTCTTAAAAGTTTCGAGTGAATGATTGATAGGTACATGAGCGATAATGCACTAATACCAGAAAAGATAAATCTGTCAAAATAGCACTCCATGATGTCGTTGGATATGCTGTAAAATCACTGGACCACAACGAATCTGCTTTGAAAACGTTTCTGAACGCTGGTGCGTATATGATAACGCTTTCTTTAATGCGATGATCCCTGTAGCTATGAAGACCACACTTGCTGATAACGATTTAGTGACATACTAAGGTCACGGAGAATTACTGCAGACTAAGAATGTGATACGACGACGGTGGCCGCCCAAAAGGGATGCCTTGAGGATGGAATTCTGTCTTCGCCCTTGTAGTGTCTTGTGATCAGCTCACTCCAAGTCCAATTAAACGACAAAGGATTTTGTTAATGACATCGCCATAATACTGGTAGGTATATATACGAATGTTCAATATGATCACATCCAAATAGCGATTGTAGGCTACTGTAATGATCAGAGTCTATCATTACACTAGCCTAAGAAAAGTGAGATGGTTTTTTTCACAAGACGCTAGGCTTAAGGAAACTTAAGACTTCCAAAAATTGAGACTCATATAATCCCGCTCTCTTCGAAAGACAAGTATCTAGGGATCTGGTTAGATGAGAAGATTACGTGTCCAAAACATTTACAAGAGAAATGCAATACAGCAACACAGCAAAACATGGGACATGAAACCCAAATGCGTGACCTCTTAATATAGCTACCCAAGACTAGTTTATCTGGGTATTCTGAGAACTATGCACACCACACTGACTGTAACTGTTGAATTGACTCTGAGTCTGCCGCTAGATATCAGAAGATATGTAGTACTAACAGTCTGTGCCTATAAGACAGAGACAATTCACTATAGACAACGGTGTGGACTGTGGTTATGTTTGTGTTGAGTCTCATCGTCTTGAGTTTTCTAAAGTTCATCTTAAAGCCACCATCGTTAGCTAGATCTGATAGGTGTTGTTGTTTTTGCTCCTGCATTTCTGAATATGGTGTGATTAGACATATGGTAAATCTATACTTAGTCCAGAACATTGAGCATTAAAACATATAATCCAACACCTATATTTTTTTATACTCGCCTAGTTTCTGTTCGGCCCAGTACTTATAAAATCTTGCCCTTTATAATCTTGCCATATTTTATTGTAATCCCACCCTCTTTTATAATTGAAAGGTGAATCACCCACTTTTGGCCACATATTGTGTATTAGGGTTGAATTAATTACACCCATAATACTTCTCTAGTACATATGTATTCTCAACTTTCATTATCTGGCTATAGTCCTCTTTCTATATGCTTTCACACTTTTCCTATATTCAATTTTGCAGGATACGAAAGCATTTTGTACTATATTAGTTACGCCCGGGTGTGCACCCCATTTGCGTTTATTCAACCGCTTAATCACATTCAAGCGATTTATACAATTTACTTGTAAACATTCACCTGATCGATAATTGGTTGCCTGGTTTCTATCTTTATCTCTTTTCGGAAATGGAACCACTCTGTTTTTTGTAGGTCTTCCATTATTTAGTTTTGGTGATGCTATATTTGAGCATCGTCAGTATGGGTATTAAGTACTGTACCTTCCAACACAATATTTTAACACCCTGTCTAAGCCTGACACGAGTAAGTCCACAGTTTGGCCAAACACACACAATTTGGCTTCGACTACATAAATACAGTATACCGTGTATAATTTGTCTCGTAACAATGGACTAATCGATTTTCTCTTAGTAGATTAACGAGATGAAGCTTTTAAATGAATTATACGCTGCGGATCAATAAATAGTCGCGTCTCTTCCATAATGAAGTCATTAAATTATGTTTCGGAACGAATCGTTTGGACATGTATCATTATAATCTTGAACTCGTTAAACACAAAAAGGGTATTGGTTCGTCGAATACACTCTAATCACGATATACATCAACTATATACGATACGCGCAATGATATGCTTTAAATTTTGCGATATGTCACTTTAATGCTGTAAAAATTATACCGGAATTCGAATAAACAAGACGATTTTTTGGTTAGTAAATCTCATTTATGAAAATGGAAAATTTATTATTTGAGTAATGTAATTTGAGATAAAATGTGATATTTTATTACATTTGAGGTTGAAAAATGGGATGGTTGTGTTTTGTTATGTTTATGTTAATTTTATATAATAAACAATCCTGGTTATAATGTGTGGAATAGAATTTCTTGAATTAATGGCCCTCTAAAATAATGTAATGGTTGATCTAAGTACTGAAACGATACGAAAAATTTCAGGGTTAAATTCAATGGTGTGGAATGAGAAAGGGATTCTGATTCTTTGGCTATATACGATCTGACTAGGTCAGTGTTGACGATAATCATGGGCTCTCTATTATATGAGTCTTATCGACTCTCACAGAACAATATAAAGTACAGATGGCCTTCGCAAACCGAACATTAGGCACAAATATAAGATCTTGGTCCAAGTTTAAATACGATTGTCATCAAGCCACAATAAAAATTAATAAAATGTTAGTGTATTGACTGGGCATTCAATGATATCATCTTCAGAACGAAACAGGGCTTACGAATACAACAGTCCCATTTAGGACAATAAACGTCATTCATTATGCCAGAACGTCTTAAAATTCATAACACGTCCTGACTTACCTAACATGGCAATGATAACGTCTCACAAAGGATTTCTGCCTTCTATCGAGCAGTGGTTCTCTTCTCAACTTGCAGATATTACTAAAATATTCTCCTCCAGGAGGACTAGTTGTGGCATGAGACGAACTTGATTGTATGTATTTTTGTGTGTGCTCGAATTTTCACACCCAACAACAACCCTAATCACGGAGCACAATACACAATACGGGATATACTACAATATAATCATAACTGCAAAAGAAGTTCAGATAATAAATACTTTGTACAGATTAATATCTTCTGTCCCGATTTCGTCCTACGCTACTGCACAATGGTTTTTGTTTTTGTATTTAAAGCCATTTTTAATTAAAGGAGTAGATCTAATGAAACAAAAAATAAATAGAATATTATAAACGTTTATTCCTATTTTTTATGACCTCGTACAATTTTTGACAAAAAAGAGAACAAGATAGCGACTATGACACGTGTTAAAAGAGACAACACCAAATCTAATATTATTTTGACATACGAACGAGACACATAATTAACATTTTGTGCATTATATAGTCATTTCGTGGTTGTTCTACTATTCTTTCCGTATGTTTTGGATTGCAAAAACAAATGAAGATAGTTGCAGCGTATATCTCTTTTCATCATAACCGTTTTCTTTCTAACACATACCATAATTGTATTTCAAAAGGAAACAGGTAATTTCTGTCGATCTGTCTGTTATTAAAATTTCAAGACAAAACAAAAACGTAAATTTTTGGAATTTTTGCTGTTTTATGAATGAATCGATCAGACACAACAAAATTCTTTTAGCATGTTGTTGTTGTGTAATTTACTCATAGATGAAATTCAAGATCATAACCACATAATGAATTGAAGTTTTAACATTTTGATTTGTAAATTATTTATGAATTTTCTTTTTCGATTTATTGATGTGATTTTCTTTAATTTAAGAACAATTAGGATGACATATTAAGATGAAATTTCGGAATTTTGTCTTTTGGAAAAAATCACGATCAAAATTCTTGTTGAGAGATGTTAAATGAAACTTGTCACATCAAATATTGATTGTTTGATAAGGCTGTAGGACTGATCAATAAGCGAAAATTTTTCGAATAATGCACCAGATTTGTAAGAGCACCTGCTATTTCGGCAAGATGAATATTCCTCATGTGGAGATCATCCATCATATATCGACTCACGGCTGCCAAAATGGATCGATTCACTCTTTTAAAACTTATGTTGGACAGGAATATATGAGCAATCCAAGATATCCGTGCAGCCTATGGAAAGACGATTAATAACAGGAACACAAAAAGTGCTCAACACTGTGTCACTGTTCGCAGTTTGCGTTATTCCTAATTTTCATTCGTAACATGTGATGATTCCAGAAACAATGTCCCGTGAGGGTGCCCATCCAGATCCACATGGTGCATCTATCATAATTCAAGAAGAACTGAAATATTTCTTGATTTATTAATCCAAAGAAGATTTTAGGTTGAGCCATCTGTTAAGGTGCAGATCGCAAAAGTGATAATCAATATCTCTCTTAATAGCTACCGACTACAAAAAGGCCAATTTATCAGCCAATACATTTCCTTTGATACCCATGTGCCTCGGCATCCAGTGAAGTCTAGCTTCAAGGCTGGCAAGTCGATTTAAGGCAATTATCGAGACAATCGCCTTTAGAGCACTTTGGCTGTCAGAAAAGTTGTAGATACGATGATCTCTTAAATTCATCTCCTTTGCAAAGAGTGATACTCTCCAAATTGCTGATATTCAAATATATTTGTTAATATGTAGGTATATGTATAAGCAACATAATAGCCTTAACTAAAGTATTTGGCAGCTCATTCCCGACATAAACTTTAGATCAATTACTCGAGGTAAATCTTAAATTTATCGAGATATGTTTCTCAGCCATAATCATAAACATAAAAATTATTTTGTGGATTTACGAGTTGATTGGAGTACATAAACCATTAATCGTCTATTTTTGAAATTATTGTTGAAATTAAATTATAAACCAATATCGGCGAAGATATAAATCAATTTCAATGCACACCCAAAACACTAAGTTTAAGAGCCATAAAAATTTAATGGCACAGCAATAATATCGAAATTTTACAATTTAATTTGTTTTGGTACTACTGTTCCACTTAATGATGATTGGGAAAGAATAAATTTTCTCAAATGGTTAATAAAAGTGTAATGGAGCTACTGTGGAAACTATCATTGCAGTAATAAGTATTAGAAAGAAACAACAATTAAGAAAAGACCAGGTGGCTCCGTGGTTAAAGCTGTGGCAGTTGGAGCGGGAGGTACTGGATTCGAATTGCTAGGGGCAGGATGCAAAAGATTTCACCATCTACTACACCATCGGACCCCCTGTAGTAGGACGTAAATAAGCGAACAATGAAAGAGCAGGAGGAGCCTTGAGCCCCAAAACAGATTGCATATATAAAAAATAACAAATATAATAAAAAAGACGATAAATTTGATTCTATAAGACATGATGGAACGAATAGCCAATAGGACAAATAGCTATTAATATAGCTGGATAATTTCCAGACACTACCCGAGACAACAGGTTTATCATGGAAGTAATTGCCTTTCTCACGAAACGGCAGTAGAGCCAGTAACAGTAGCAAGTGCATTCATAAAGAAGTTAGCAGGTATGAAGTGCCATTGAAGCACACAGATCTTAAAAAAAATCCCTGATCCATGTGCTCCAATTACACACCTTACCTGCTTATTTGAGTCACAACTATTTGTTGAACTGTATACAATAGGAAATCTGGAACCATTTCTTTGAACCCTCAGCCGGATGGTGAAAGTGGCAGAATTCAATCAAAGAAACTAGAATGAACGACTTCCATTGTTCTTGTTGGTGTATCGAAATCCAGAACGTGATACTACGAGAAAAACATCAACTAAAACGATTTAGAGTTTGGAGTACCTGGAAATCGGCAATACGCCAAGGAAAAGTACATGGACCTGCTGAACGAGGATGGAAAATATAGAGATCATTAAGCAAGTTCAGTGTGGAATCAAGCCACAAATAAAGGCGCGCTACAATATCAATGCTAGTGAAGAAGGGTTCCAGGAAAAACAACTGGTGAGATTTTACAAGCCAAAAGGATGAATTGAATGTCATCGAAGCTACACACGGTTTGAAATTGCCCATATACCGTCAACAAATGGATTAACAACGTCATCTATCGAATATCGAGAGGATCCTACCAAATAGAATAGTTTGATGTTTGTGTTAAGGACAAGCAGATCTAAGCTGGGGTGGTGTAACGAATATGCCTATCAATCAATACAGTTAACATCGTCGTGTACAGGCCAAAACAGACATTGGATCAAATAAAATCGAAGATTATGTATATTTTTATGTTGGAGCTCATTTTTGAAGAGCGAGAGATGTTATATTTTCAACACCTTAAGCGATAATAATAATCGGTTTTAACTGAAGAAGACATAATGTGATGAAATTAGGCATTACTAAGTTGACTGTCGTCAGCAGAATAAGAAGATCGAGAATACATTCGAAATCTGACGTTTGCTTAACGTCAATAATTCCACTTTCGCCAGTGTTCTATTAACTCCGAGATGACCTACTGAACTTACGCCGTGCAGTTCCTCCAATATCAGCAGCATTCTGCTTTTCGGTATAGCACCAGCTGCGCCATCTCACTGAAGCCATATGATCTCACGACGTGTTTTAATAAAAAGCTCAACGTTGAACGTGATTCTAGTAAGCGTTTTAAATAAAAGTTTTAATTAACGGATTTGAATTTTATAATTGACGTCACTTTTGTATTAACTTTCCACTTCACATAAATAGAACCGATAATTATAAATGACTTTTGACATTGGCTTAAATCTTAAACTTTAAAAATTTATTTTTGTTTAAGATTTTGGTTTTGACTTAACTTTGGCTCCGAACCTTGACTTTGAGTAAGCTTTTATGGCTTCACAAATTTCTTGTAATTACTAAAAATTTGAAATCATCTTATCGATTTTGTCTAAATCGAACTTTTCAAAAATAATTCAATTGAATATTTTATGTATTTCACATATACTTTCCATAGATGTCACTACTTAGCGGAAAAATGAAATTTGGTTTATTAAAGTTCACAACCAAAAGCTTATTTCTGGTTTTGAAATAAGAATTCGATTTTCACAACCTTTTTGGTTATGTATCGTTTTACTTACTATAGTATGGATGCGATAAAGCTTCAAAAGCTTAATAAGAAAAGTTTTTACATGTTATTACTCTGCCACTAGCAAAAAGTCATTCAACTATAACCAATTTCTGAAATGTGTACCGTTTATAGACTTTTTATGGAGCTTGATTCAAACAGACCGACTCAATATAGTGATAAACCTTAACTATATAAAAAAGCTCAGTACCTATCTAGGTTCAATATGTGTTTTAACATAACCATTAGCATTATCACATTATGAACAATAACATACTTCAGATAACAATTACAAATTGATAGTAACGAATTAGAAAATTATTTTATTATTAAATTCGTATTACACTTGAGTGGATCTTATCGGATGGTATCGATTTGACCATTGCCAATTAAATAAATGATAAGTTTTAGCATGCGCCAGGAGAGCACAACAACACTTATACCAAATACCATTTAGTTACAATCTCCAAGTTGACATTCACACATAGGCTAGCCTCTGCATCGTAATCGGCAGCTCGATACCTAAAACAGGTAACTCTGACCGACAGCTAGATGTACGACACTGGTTGTAGCTTAGTGGTCTAAAGAATTTCTCATCAAGAGTTCCACTCTCACCGTTGACCAAAGAAAATATTCTCCGGATTTGTGCGTAAAAGTGCATTCGTTGGGCGTTCGTTAGGTGTCAGTTGAGACGCGCTTAGGGCCGCTTACGGTCTTTATGTCTTAGATTATTATATAACGAGCTATTTATGAAACGACCACTTGAGATAATGAAAATATCAAGATTACATGCAAATGATTTGTAATTTTTGCTGGCAGCACGCAGTCAAGATAGTCCCAAATGGTCTTCCATTTAATCTTATCTCCGCTAAACAAATATTATATTTCATAAATATATACTTTGCTGATTTAGTACACTTCGAATTACCTCCAAGACATGATGAAATTAAAAGAATTTGTGGTAGCAAACAAATTTATAATTATCGGTGGATCAGTAGGTGTATTAGCTATTGTGGGGTGAGTAAAAAGTGTGGCTAGTTTTTGTATCGATCATAACTCCTCTGTTCACAGAATAACACTCGGGATAGTGCTAAGCGGCGATGATTCTGGAAATGACAATTTTCCAACCACCGACCTTCCAACTGATTCAACAACAACAGATCGGATAACCACCGACCAGCAATCCAATGAATCCACTGATACAACTAGCATTGAAACCACTAATGAATCCACGACTGATTCACCACCCGATAATACGCCACGGCTTATTAAAATTCCAAGCGAATTTAAAATAGGATTCGCCACTGCCGCATATCAAATTGAAGGTGGATGGGATGCCGATGGTAAAGGTCCCAGTATTTGGGATACCTTTACACACGATCATCCTGAAAGTATTCTCGATCATATGACGGGTGATGTTGCCGACAACTCATATGAAAAATATCAAGAGGACGTTGATGCACTTGTCGGTGTTGGGGCAGATTTCTATATATTTTCAATAGCATGGTCACGAGTCCTTCCAACCGGAGATATACAATCACGAAACGAGGCTGGAATACAATACTATCATAAGTTGATTGATGCTCTTGTCGCTAAAGGTATTGAACCAATAGCCACTATGTATCATTGGGACTTGCCGCAGCACATCCAAGATTTGGGTGGTTGGATGAATCCACAAATTGTCGATCAATTTGAAGTATACGCTGACTTATTATTTACGGAGTATGGTAATAAAATTCAAACATGGATTACATTGAATAATCCATTAGAGTATTGTGACGAGGGATATGGATGGGGAAGATGGGCACCAGGAATAAGCCTACCCGGTGTTGGTGAATATTATTGTGCTCACCATTCATTATTAGCACACGCTCGTGCATATCATTTATACAAGGATAAATATTATACACAGCAACAAGGACGAATTGGTATTGCGCTTTATATTGAGTATGCATTCCCAGAAGATGAAGATGATCCAGAACAAATTGCGGCGGCCGATCGCGATATGCAATGGCAACTTGGAATATTCGCCCACCCAATATTCACACAAACCGGCGACTATCCAGAAGTTATACGTGAACGTGTCGATCGAAATAGTGCTGAAGAAGGATTTGCTTGGTCACGTTTACCTCAATTTACTAATGAAGAAGTCGATTACGTAAAAGGTTCGGCCGACTTTTTAGGAATAAATTACTTCACAAGCAATATTGTTATACCGGCCAATGGTGATATTTGGGATGCACCATCAAAATGGCGTGACTTAGACAATATTTGGTGGAAGAATTCTAATTGGCCTAAAGCCCAATCGTCTTGGATATACTCGATTCCGGAAGGATTATATCGTACTTTAGTCTGGATTCGTGATAATTATGATAATGTCGAAACGATAATAACCGAAAATGGCTGGTCCGATGAGGGAGAGACAAAAGACAATGGCAGGATTAAATATTTACAGGTAATTAATCAGTTCCATTATTAATTAGCATTCATTCTAACTATATACATGTATATCTTAAGCTACATCTTGAGGCGATCGTTCATGCTATTGAAGACGGTTGTAATGTTACAGCACACGCATCATGGAGCTTAATGGATAACTTTGAACGAGTAGCTGGATACACCGAAAAATTTGGTATTTTCAGCGTTAATGTAGATGATCCGGAGCTGACAAGAGTCGAGAAAAAATCAACGGGCTGGATACGAGATGTTATAATTAAGAAGGAATATACAATTTTACCCGATGTCCCACCACGCGTGGTCAAAATTCCCCCAGACTTTAGAATTGGAACAGCGACAGCTGCTTATCAAATTGAAGGTGGATGGGATGCTGATGGCAAGGGACCAAGTATTTGGGATACATTAACTCATACACATCCAGAACGCATAGCTGATCAGTCATCTGGTGATGTTGCCGCTAATTCTTACGAAAAACATCGAGAGGATGTGAACGCTCTCTTAAACATAAAGGCACAATTCTATCGATTTTCGATATCTTGGAGTCGAGTACTTCCAACTGGCGATGTTCAATCACGAAACGAAGCCGGAATTCAATACTATCACAACCTAATCGATGACCTTACATTTTGGGGTATCGAACCAATGATCACTATGTATCACTGGGATTTGCCACAATACCTCCAAGATTTGGGTGGTTGGATGAATCCACTTATCGTTGATTATTTCGAAGACTATGCTAATTTACTGTTCGAAGAGTATGGCGATAAAATAAAATCGTGGATAACGGTTAATGAGCCATTGGACTATTGTGGATTTGGCTATGGTAACGGAATTTGGGCACCATCGATAATACTACCCGGTGTTGGTGAATATTATTGTACACATTATACTATTTTGGCTCATGCTCGAGTTTATCATTTGTATCACGACAAATATTTCGACGAGCAACAAGGAAAGATTGGTATAACGCTGAGTATTGGAGGGTTCGCATTTCCCGAAGATGAAAATGATCCAGAACATATAGCGGCATCGGATCGAGCAATGCAATGGTCGCTTGGAATATTTGCACATCCTCTGTTCACGCAAGCCGGCGACTATCCTCAAGTAATACGAGACCGTGTCGATCAAAATAGTATTGAGGAGGGTTTTGCTTGGTCTCGTCTACCAAAATTCACGGCTGAAGAAGTTGACTACATCAAAGGTACATCCGATTTTTTGGGCTTGAACTATTATACAAGCAATATTGTTAAACCAGCCGACAGCAATAATGATTGGCCCAGACCATCGAAATGGTACGATACGTATGTTTATTCGTGGCAAGATGATAGTTGGCCGAAAGCAAAATCTCCTTGGTTATCCTCGGTTCCAGAAGGACTGTATCGGACTTTATTATGGATTCGCGACAATTACCAAAATGTCGAAACAATAATTACCGAAAATGGTTGGTCGGACGAGGGTGAAATTAAAGATCTTGGTCGAATCGAGTATTTAGAGGTATGTTACTATAAAATTACTATAAAATCAAATTATTTGCTATAAATTATATATATACAGTCGCACTTCGATGCTATGATTCGTGCAATCGACGAGGGATGTAACGTAACAGGTCACACAACATGGAGTTTGATTGATAATTTTGAATGGTTGCTTGGCTATACAGAAAAGTTTGGAATATATCGTGTTGCCGTTGACGATCCAGATTTGAAGAGGGTTGAAAAATATTCGGCTGGCTGGCTAAAAGATGTAATCAGAAATCGAGAATTTTCAATTATCAGCGATGAAGTGTGATAGATAGAAGTTATTTATAACGTTTTAATAAGTGTTTACAAATAATTTAGAATTTGGTTAAGATAACAGAAGTGGTCATTAATAAAAGTACTTGGTTGAGTGCGTTTTAAAAATTTTGTTAAAATTATTTTTTTTCAGATATGGATAAATAGTCGTTATATATACTAAGAACTTTGTATCGGAATAAAGGTTCCGAATTCAGGGTCCGGAATAATGTTTCACCAAACGAACACAAATAGGTCATCGAGCAGTATGCGATTCCAGACACCAGGAGAATAGATATTCTTTATGAACTCGTCATAAGTCTGCACTTGAGGATATTAGCTTTTTTACCATACTGACCCTTTCACATACTGGTGTAAGTGAGATGTTTGCACTATTCGCTCTGTATCAGCACACAGAACATCGCCGTGGCACATATACTCACTATTATGCAATTCCATGCATGATTTAAGGGAATTTTTTGTTATAACCCCAATCTTGTTGTGGAATAAAACAGTGTCTTCCTTAAATGTTACGTTTTGCACCATATATCTCGAATACTTGTACCAAATGATCATACTGTGAAGACAGTCAACGTCATAGCAGTCAAAAGTCGAATGGTTATAGTACGTGCACGGTATACAAAGTGGCAGTCAAATAGAAGCTGATTCGAATTCAACCGATGGCAAATCAATAATTCTATGTTTGTTTCACAGAACGAGAGACGTTATTTAACACCTCAAGGTAACATCAGGAGAATACAGCGACCAAATACCATACCCCCCAAAATTTATGCATCACTTCATTGACTGTTGCGAATAAAGAAGAACGATTGGGAATCCCACTGATTTTGAATATAGGCAGTGCTAAATTACGCTATCGGACAAGTTTGATTTTAACCAGTGAAGTGAAGACTAGTGTCACAGGCCCACCAGTGAAAAGTGGCTTGTCTTGAATTAAAAGTGAATAAGTAAATTTTGTAGTAAATTGTGTGTGTAATTTAATTTGTAATACTAATATAAACCAGTTGAGAAATTGTGGAAGGTGTTTAACGCGCTTAGCGACACCTTCCTGAAGTTTGTAAAAGAACATCCGGGGTCTCCACCGTCCTGCAGAGATGCGGGTTGGTATCAGGGGCGCACAAAACTTATTGCTTGTCTGGATCAGAGATCAGTTGATCTGTACAGACAAGCGATAGAAGGAATAGGCGAGTTGTGGCCAGGCGCGAAGCTTGCGGCTGTAAATAAGAAAGAAATTCTTTGTAGGCCGAGGGCGCGCGTCTGGCTACCAATCAAGCCAGAAAGCAGGAGTGAGGTGCTGGAGACCATTAGGATCAGCAACCCTGATCTTTCGACGGACAATTGGAAGGTCGTTAGGCAAGAGGAGGCTAAGGGAAACTTTCGTTTGTCAGTATTGGCAATAAATAGTCCCTTGCTCCTCTTGCCAAGTTAAAGGGGATTATCGGTTTCGGTTTCGGGTCGATAACCCTCAATGTTTATAAACGAGACGAGGAGGCGGGCACGAGCACCCAATCAGCTGGCACGCCCTCGAGACAGTCTGCGGCTGAACTAGCCGTGGAGGACAAATCGAGCGACAATGAAGCCCTGGGGTTAGGAGAGCTTCTAACTCTGGGCTCTGAGGAGGATGTCTCAGATGAAGACATGAACAGCACGGTGATGGCCATGAACAGTGAGACGGCGGATGCCGGCAGCTCCCACAGCACCACTCAGAACTAGGTAAGTAAGAGAATTAGAAGTATACTTAAGGTGCTTCAAATTAACCTTCATCATTCGAGGGCTGCATCGGCAGCTCTGCTCCTCAGGCTGACTAGATCGGATGAGTATATAATCTTAATCCAGGAACCTTGGATTAACAAAACCAAGATCTGTGGTCTTCGAATGAAGGGGTATAGTATTCTATACTCAAAAGGGTCTGAGAGGATCAGATCCTGTATTCTAGGGAAGGATAACCTAAATCTTTTCTTTCTTTCCCAGCACAGCGATGGGGATATAACGGCGGCCAGTCTGGAGGTTGGTAACAACAAAATCTGGCTGGTGGCAGCCTACATGGGGCAGGAGAAGGAGGTTCCACCGGACAACCTGGGGGAACTGATCCTCGAAGCGAAGCGCAGAAAAACCGGGATTGGGGTGAGACACTTTTCAATTATTTGTTGGAAACGAACCTGTATGTAGTAATATTGGGAGAGAACCCACTTTTATTATTAAAAATAGGAAGGAAGTTCTGGATGTGACCTTCGCATCAGAGAATATTTTTCATATGATTGTAGAGTGGAAAGTAGGGAAGGAACATTCCTTCTCTGACCACCGTTATATAACCTTTAATATCAACATTTGCTCTGCTTACCAGAAATCTTTTAGAAATCCTAGGAGAACAAACTGGAGTAGATATAGGGAAGTTCTTAAGCGACTAATGCCGTCGGGGTCCCAGAGCCCCCAGCGACCATTGAGGATATGGACCGCATGGTGGAATCCGTTTCACAAGCTTGTAACCAATCCTTTTGTGCTGCTTGCCCTGAGGTAAACCCCAGGGGGAAGCAGAAACCGGCCTGGTAGTCAAAAGAATTGCAGGGCATAAAGAACTCGTGCAGAACGGCGTTTAATAACGCCAAGAGGACTAGAGAATCTCAGGACTGGGACTCGTACAACGAGACACTGAGACTATATAAGAGAGAATTGAAGGAGGCACAAAGGAGCTCCTGGAGGCTATTCTGTGACAAAATGCAAGATGTCTCGGAAACTTCTCGCCTTCGGAAGATTCTCTCCACAAATTCAACAAACATAGGTTACTTAATTAAACCTGATGGTTCTTGGACCGATTCCATAGTGAGGAATCCCTCAAGATTCTCATGGACACTCACTTCCCGGGTAGTTAAGACAACTCGATGGAACTGAGAGGTCGGGAGTAGCTTGTTTGTTGCGCGCACCGGATATCGTAAATAAAAAACGAATTCCGTGGGCCATAAAAGGGTTCAAGCCGTATAAACGGCTGAACCGGATCGGATTATTCCAGCAGAAATCCAGAACAACTCGGAAATAACCCTCCCGTGGTTGGAGGCGATCTTTAAGGGTTGTTTAAAGTTGGTTTGCATTCCGAGGCAATGGATGGAGGTCAGGGTGGTTTTTATTCCGAAAGTGGGAAAAGGATCGCATGACTATCCAAAGGACCTAAGACCTATAACATTATCATCCTTTCTGTTGAAAACCTTGGAAAGGCTGTTAGAAACACATATCAGTATGAACTTAAAGCAGGAGAAATGGTCAGCCTCTCAACATGCGTACTGTAAGGGTAAGTCGGTAGATACGGCCCTACATGCCTTGGTACGCACAATTGAGAGATCATTTCACTCAAAGAGGTATTGTTTGGTAGCTTTTCTTGATATTGAGGGCGCCTTTAATAACGTTCAGACAAATGAAATCCTGAAAGGATTATCGTTTATGGAAGTAGAAACCTCCATAATCAAGTTGATCAGTCATATGTTGGGAAGCAGGACTGTAAACTCAGAGTTAAGGGAGTCAACTATAAGCAGGCGGGTGGTTAGGGGAACCCCACAAGGGGGAGTCCTGTCTCCTCTTCTCTGGAACATGGTGATTAATGGCCTACTTCTGGAGCTAGAGAGGGAGGGTATAGGAGTGGTCGCCTACGCTGATGACGTGGCGATCATGGTATCAGGTAAATTCTTACCGACTATTAAGGAGGTAATGCAGAACGCGCTTCTTATTATTACGAGATGGTCCAGTAAATGTGGATTGGAAATTAATCCATCTAAGACAGAGCTGGTACTCTTCACGAAGAAATATAAAATTCCAGTAGTTGACCCACCTACTGACTAAATGGCACTAAACTGGCCTTTACTGATAAAGCGAGATTTCTGGGTGTAATCTTAGACAGTAAACTAAGCTGGAAGCCGAACATCTTGGAGAGAATCAGCAAAGCTACGACGGCGATGTATTCGTGTAGGAATGCAATAGGCAGACGTTAGGGTCTCAGACCATAGCTGGTACACTGGCTCTACACGGCGGTAGTAGGACACGTTCTTATGTATGGAGTGAGTGTTTGGTGGCCAGTACTGAATAGAGTAACCTATAGGAAGAAGTTAGAGAAGGTGCAAAGGATGGCCTGTTTGCTGATAAGCGGGGCACTGAGAACAACATCTACTCAGGCCTTAGAGGTCGTGTTACACCTTTTTCCAGTGGATATATATGGTAAACAGATGGCGGCTAACATAGCCACTAGACTAACGGCCGTGTCTCAGTGGAAACACCTTCAGGGAGGTCACTCTACAATAATTGGTTCGCTAAAGAAGGAAATGGCGAACCTTGACTATATTACGCCGATATTATGATTCGAAAAAGGTTTTCAAACCTTTATCCCTTCAAGAGAATTTTGGGGGAATAAGCTAGCACTGGAAGCAGCGCTGTTGAAGTCTACGGTGGCATTGGGTTGCCACTCGTCTCTTTACGAAATGAGTGAGCATTTCAATATTCAGATTATCTGGGTCCCCGGCCACTATGACGTCAAGAGTAACTGCAGGGCAGACGAACTAGCTTGGCAAGGTACAACTCTTCAGCTGAAGCCTGAAAGGGCCAATGTGGGAAGGCCTACAGCGGAGCTTAGACTGGCTCTGAGGAAAAGGGAGGCCGCTTCAGCACAGGAGAGGTGGTCTAACACCCTCACATGCGAGAGAGCGAGACAAATGTGGCCAAGGTTGGATTTGAATCGCTCCAGGACCTTAATCTCTCTGGAGAGGATAAATCTAAGAAAAATAGTAGGAATATTAATTGGACACTGCCTTTTCGGGGAACATGCGAAAATGCTGGGTCTAGAAGCAGACGAAATGAGTTTCAACCCACGAGAACGTGGCGAAAGCCATATTTTATCTGAAATTATTGTTGGATAATGTATTTTTCAAAAACTATAGCCACGGCAGACACAATTGATACTGACCGGTAGTTTGGGGGTCAGTTTTATCACAACCACGTGCACTCTTCCAGGCATTTCGGTATTTACCTTGCTTATAAGAAACGAGAAAAATTTTAGTATATATCGGAGCCAAGTCACTGGCAAACTCCTTCAATATTCGAACAGGAATTCCGTCAGGTCTGGTGGCCTTATTTATGTCCACTAGCTTCAGATTCCTGAAGTCAATTTCCTCCGAGATATTGACAGGATCCATTTTGGAACCACAATACGGAATTGATAGAGGTGTAACTCCATCCGGGAGAACTAAGGTCTACAAATATGGATCCACCACAAAAGCACCATCTGCACATTTCAATGCTGAAATAGATGTTTTAGAAATATTGGCAACCGATGCGACCATCTAATAAAAATTGTGATCGGAGATTTTCAACTCGAAAGCCTGAGCGGCTTTCTATTTGTTGGCTCTTTTCGCTTCCTTGGCACAGATTTTTTTATAGATGTTACGTGTGACCTTATATTCTTCAAACGAAATTTCGTTGCGCTTATATTTCTTGTGAGCAGATTTATTTTGTCTGGCTGCATAGCGGCTTCTTTTGAAAAGATTTTAAAATTAGGATTGGAATTGGAAAAGGTTGATGGGATATATTTATTCATTCCATGTAGAACGGTTTCGGTGAAATTGGAAACGGGGTCGTCTTTTAGACTGTTATAAAAACAATGGCTCTCCCACGGGAAGTGTTGAAAAAATGACCGTAACCCGTCTTTGTCAGTCTCGTTTTAATGCCATAGACGCCTTGACTGCTGTCTAAACTCTGGTGATGTTTCGACTTATATTTGTACGGTTATCAGGTTGTGGTCAGAATTTCCAATTCCAACCTCGACGACACGCGCTTCCATGGAATGCGGAATTGTTGTAAGACAGATATCCAGAATATGACTGCACTTGTAGAATTTTGACAAGTCTGACGGCCAGCACAGTTCGTATTTTGGTGATTCATTTTGGAATGTCATTTTTGAAACAGGTAGGTTAGGTTAGGTTGTTGTGGCTGCTATCGTACAGTTAGACCGGCGATCGGTCCGTTGTGATACCACTCTATGTACAACTATAGGTCCGAATTTTTTCGTAGTACCATCTGCGCATTTCATAGCTCTATGTCAGCCTATAGTACTGACATGAAAGATGGGTCGGCCTATGGATTCGAAACACACTGGGGATCCAGATATTTGTTCATTTTTCACACCGATCGCACCGCCCAAACGATTGAAGGTGATTTGAACCCGGTTGCTCCCGCTCCAACTGCCGCAGCTTTAACCACTGCGCCATCTGGGCGGTTGGAAGAGTGGAATAAACACTCTTACCTCAAACAGGTAAGAGTGTTCATTCCACTAGCAGCCAAATTGGCGAGATACGACTCATAAGTATTGATTCAATCCACCAATATGATGGCAAATTGATTATAAAATTTGATACCTCCCACTTCAACCAACGTATACAGATTTTGATCGGATAGATAACGAATATATACTCGATGTAACGACTTTTATCGAGTTTTACATCTCAAACATATATAAGGGCAGTGTTAAGTGGAACTCATAAGTTTATATACGATTAGTCTAGCACAAATGCAACAAACAATATTGACGAGTAAACGAATAATTTTAGTTGTTGTAGTACTAGCTGTTCTAGCTATTTGGTGAGCATTTTGTATAATCGATATAGTTGGTTAAATTTATTTTATCTAATCATTATTTTAGCACAACATTGGGAATAGTAGTTATTTCTGCTTATTACAACTCATAATAATTCGAACAAGCATTAATATGAAGACTGATTGCCTGCAACTCATACCAATAATATAATTGATCTCGATTTGTGACCTCATTTGTGAAAATATTGCTATATGATACGACTTGATGCTCAAGATGTTGAAAACTGTCAAAATATGTGTCAATGATGTCAAGGCCATCACTAAGTTTATGATCTCAAAAATGACCCACCCTACTAACAATTAATTTGTAACTAAATAATAAATAAATTATAAATAATGACTAATACAATTTTGGAAGTTTTTGCTTATTTTTAATCAGACACCACACGATGAAAATTCAACCAAATAGTTTTATCTAATCAAAATTCAAACATCAATTCAAATTATATATTAACAATTTGAGTATTATTACATGTCCACTTGAAATATCAAAAGTGGTAGATGACGCTAACCTGTACATATCAACAAGTAAATACAAACAATATATACCAGTTTAACAATCTGCTAGGTGCGACGCACGTTAATCAGCAGTCTGATTGTTGAAGCACCATTATTTATTTAAACTACATAAGTCTCAAAGTTCAAAAACGTATGTAAGAGTAGCATCACAGAACTGCGTGAAATATTTAATTCTTGAACACGATGGAGAGTTGATGTTGATAGTTACTCGCAAGCACATTCTGAGCAACGGATGCAATGTTCTCGGTTGGAAGTGCTGTTAATAAGAACATCTGTACATTGCATTACTCCTCATGAGTTACAGAAGATTGTTAAATTATTAACAACAGGAAATTCAAGTCAGGTGAATTTTTTAGCCAGGTCAAAACTTTGACGTTTTTATAAGGTTTCTGGATTTTTGGCATGGTGCCAAAGCGTGCATAAACACGCATTCCTCATCATCAGGCACCCATTACTCGATCTGAAGCATGAGTATAATTTCCAGTGCTCGTTTGTATACTGATCGTGCCTCATGGTACTTCTCACGATGTAGAGATATCCAATACCTTTGTTTGATATCAAAAACCTCCCTATATGATAACTAATAGGATGTTTTACCCTATCCGAAATGCAATCTGGGTAGAATTGCACAAAATTTGAAAAGTTGACTCGTCGGATAAGCAGACCTATAAAATAAAATTATTAGTTTAGTGTTTTCTGATCCATCGTCGAAATTGTTGAATAAAAAACCTGATTTCAAGATCTCAGTTTGCCCGACTTTATGGTACCATCATAGGGTGTGGTTCTTCCCCTATACTTTAAAAGTAATTTGAAAACTTAAATCAGCAGGCATAGTTTTTGGTTGGGCGATATTCAATCAGGTTCTCTTTATCCAAGCGATTCTCGACTGTCCTTTTAATGATGTTGAGTCCCGCGTGTGTCATTTATCTGCATGGCGATTTTGGCGATAGGTGTATCTGATGGTCGGTTGAGTGACCATTTATCCGACTCGGCTAGCTTCTAGAAACAGATTTTGATCAATCTTTATTTTAATCTAGTTGACCACTGACTTCGGAACACTTGTAAGTACTGCTACCTCTCTCTGAAAATGTGTATAGTGGAGTACAGTAAGATCTGTTTGGCTCAAATTGTTGCTGTGTCAACAATCAAAAATTTCTACGTGCGTGACAATAACGGTGCCATCTCGCTGGATGAGTAGGGTATTTTCCGGATTAATTTGGATCGTTGCATTCTTGAGGCGGCAAAATCAAATGGATTTGAAGCGCAGATGCTGGGATGCAATCTAGAGTTAAGTTAAGTTAAGTTGATGTGGCTGCTATCGCACACTTAGACCAAATTTGATCCGTTGTGATACCACTCTATACGGCTATAGGTCCGAGTCTTTCCGTAGAGCCATCTGCGCATTGCATAGCTCCATATCAGTCCTATAGTACTGACATGGAAGATGGGTCGGCCCAAGGATTCTAAACACGACAGAGGATCCAGATTATGTTTATTTTTCACCACCAATCGCACCGCCCAAACGATCGAAGGTGAAAAACCCATTTTGCATCCTGCCTCGATTCGGATTCGAACCCGGTACCTCCCGCTCCAACTGCCGCAGCTTTAACCACTGCGCCACCTGGGCGGTCTGGGATGCAATCTAAGTGATGGCGTTTTTTTGTCGAGAAGATTGCCAAAGTATAGAAAATCTTTGGAGCGGTTTTTCAACTAACCGAGTTGGTAATCCTTCTAAACCACACCCAAGTCTCTGGTCCTCCAGAGGAATCTAGTGCGGTTTTAGCGAACATGAGAGGGATGAATCCAATTGTAAATTTCAATGGATGGAAAATCGTCCGACACAGACACCAGACTAATCGCCAATCAATTGTGTTCACGGTTGTTTTAAAGTCTATTGAGTACATTATTGGCTTTAGATCATCCTTACTGTACGTGCTTCAGAGGATCTCTGTTCAGATCATTTTAGGCCCGTAGTGTTCTAATTTTAAGTTTTTTTTATTTTGCTGGTGTTCTCATGACATCCATGCATAAATTTACTTGCAACATAGCAAGTTAGCTTCTGTAGAACTAAAGAAGCTGCTTGTTAATTCGCACACAGATTTATGCTTAGTTCAAAAACCTTACCTTCTTAATTGTTCGGTTTCTGGACTGAGCACCCCCGGTAGCATAATTCTTTACAAGAGTTCTACCACGAGACCCAGAGCATGCATTTGTATCTTGAATAATATAATGCATCTCACTAAAAAGTATTTCCGCTGATATTACACCGGAATATATATTTTGATAACTATATAATCTTTCCAATTTATAATTAACAGATAAGACGACCAGTGGTCATTTTTACTAGTACAGTACTAACCAACTTGACTATCAATGTTCCAAAATACTTCCAACTGTTTCGCAAAGCCAAAACAGGAAGTGTTACTTAAGGATCGATTTGAACAGAGCATCAGTATATTACATTACTTCTCATGAGTTACAGAATATTTTTAAATTATTAAGAACAGCTCGAAAATTTTTCCGGCCAGGTCAAAACTCGGATGTTGTTATAAGGTTTCTGGCTTTTTGGTATGGTGCCGAACCGTGCAAAAACACGTACTCCTCATCACCACAAAACACTTCTTCGATTTGAAGCAAGAATCATCTTTTCAGTTCTCGTTTGTACTGACAAGATGATTCTTGCTTCAACTTGATTTGCCCGAATTTATAATTCCATCTTAGGGTGTCGTTCTTCCCCAATATTTTAAAAATAATTTGAAAATTTAAATCAACAGGTGTAGTTTTTTGTTGGGCGATACTCGATCAGGTTCTCTTCATCCAAGCGACTTTGGACTGTCTTTTTGAAGATGTTGACTGCTGCATGTCATTTATCTTCATGACTGTTTTGGCGATAAATGTACCTGATTTTATGGTCGGCCGAGTGACCATTTGTCCGACTTGACTAGCTTCTAGATACTGGTTTCGATCAATCTTTATTTTAAACCAGTTGACCAATGACTTCGGAACACATCTCTGAAAATGTGTGAAGTGAAACAGTAAGATCTGTACTTCCCTAGATTTTCTTGGCGAAATGTCTGAAGATTTGCCCATACTTATAAAATAGTTTTGCAAAATTTATAGGTTATTAAACTTTACTTACGTTAAGATAGTCTTGTACTGAAAACACTTGCTAGAAATGAATCATAAACTGAATAAACTGAGCTCACGTGAACAACCGATCTTACCAAATGTGTAACCTCACTTATTTGAAATCAAAACACGAGCACTGTCCCTAATAATTTGGCAACCTATTATGTGACTTAGTTCGACACTGTTCAATAATTTTCATTAAGATAGGTGTAATTAGACCATTAGCAATACTTAAGAGTAAGCACGAATACAATACACTACAGCAAAACAGAATTCAAAATTTTGAAGCTCAGGAATAACGACGGAAAGTATAACTGACCCAATATAATTTTAAGCGATCAAAGTCAAAAAATCATATCCATGGAAAACAGTAAAGTGGTTATACACTAACCTGCAAAACTAACACAACCACAAAAGAATTTCCAGGAATCTTTAACTGCTTGATGAAATCTGCATACATAACTGTGCAGCAAATTGACTGTAGCGATGGAGGAAACATGGTATAAACTCTCCAAATCATTGGAATGTCAAATTTTAGCTCATACTATTACAGGAATTTTTTTTAACCTAAGAAAATCAGGCAATTTAACACTACATGGAATCGAAAGCTGATTCTTGGTAATCGAATAAAATATCGACAAAACAATAAAAATGTTAGGAACTATTTGGAATTTTCACTTGGTAAACTGTATGAATTTTCAAAATTATTTGGTGCTCTAATCAAGGTCGTGCCTTAGTTACAAATATGTAGAGCCCATGTTGTCAGAAGACTATTGACAAGAAGATTAGACTGAAACGTATAGTTTTAACACCCACAGCATTTTATCGGTTGTTTAAGCCTACATGTAAGCTTAGTTCAGGAACCTTACCTACTAACCTTAACCTTTTACCAATGGTTCGGAATCCGGTGGCAGAATTCTGTACAAGAGATCAACCGCGAGAACCAGAGCATGCATTTGTATCTCGACGAATATAATGCATCTCTCACTGATATTGCAACTACACGCATTACTCTTAACTCTCAAACAGAATCGGTTATTGTCTCAGTGTATTTTCCTTATGACTCCCTTCCTTCAGCTATAGTTCTGAGGATTTTACATATCTAGTATGTTGGTGTAAAGTTAAAACATTCACCTGATAACGGGTTGAGATGCTAAAGCACAGCAGTCTCTATGGAGGAGTACTAACGTTAATAACACAGAGTCTGCTCTGCTAAATTATTTAACCCTTTAATGTACGTGTTTTTCTATTTAAAAGAAACGATATACAGCATTATTTACTACTTTAATCAATATTTACCTTAAGCCAAGAAATCTGTTTTTGAAAAAAAATTTGAGACTGCAATTAGTATTTCTTTACAGCTGGCGTGGATGAAGTTAAGATATAGACTACTCAGAAGGGAATAAACGTCGGATAAGTGATTGCGCATATTCACACTGATTTTGAAAAAGGATATATAATACTGAAGTCATGCATTTCTATTTTACCGTTATTTTGGGTAATTTTTTTTTATTTTTTTACATGAAACGCATTATAACGATTTCAAGAAAAAGGTAGTGGGGTTGGAGACAAAACACCTACGAAATATTGTCAACAGAGTCAGAACTATATGGGTTAATATAGAGATATCGTTTCCATAAAATTAAGCACAGGTGTTGGTTGGCAGTCCATCGAGTGGATTAATACAGAAGCAGCACGTTTCAGATCCAAATTATAAAGACCAGCAATTTCTATATATTATATCCAGTAATTGCTGGAGATAAGCTATATTTACCAAAATGTATAGCACCTTTAATTTAGATTTAAATTATATTTTTGCTAGATGTCAGACACTTGAAAGATGAATAATAGTAGTTTTGTAATCGACTACTTCGTATTATAAATATTGTTACTCGGCTGAATTGATGATCTCAAATAAAGCAAAATTATGTTAAAATTTTATATATATAATTACTCACCAGCCAAGCTGATAGATTTGATGCAGCTTCTTAAATCTATTCATATTATAAAGGCAGATCAGTTATATATTTGTATCATTTACGATACAATATGCATTATAAGGGTTAAGATCTTGGATGTGAGCCTACTTTTGTTAACTCTGCTCGCAGAAAGGTAATTGAAATCAGTTTGTGTTACATGTCCTTCACTAAAATTATATTAAACTAGAGAGTAACAAGTGTGTGAAGTTATCCCAGGATCTCATCCCAGGAAAAAATAAAATGTTCATCAGGTAATACTATAATTTCATCCCATCCCAAGATTTTTCAAAATCATCCCAGAAAAACGTGTATTTGTTCAAAATCGGGAAATAAGTACTCAAGATCGAACAAGTCTCAACCTTTTATAAAAAAAACTGGCAAATCATAATCAATGAGATTTTCAATCCAGATTAAAGTTTTCGTGGAAACAAATTTATTTTCCAAAAGTTTAATTGTTTTTAATTTTTCCAAAAATTATAAAAGTCAAAAACTGTTTCATGTGAAATCGAATTGATATCATGTCAACTAAATAATAGCCAACCAACAAGATCAGTCGTATGTTGAGATTTGCGCTATTGGCCAATATGTGCATGGCCCAAGTTGTTTTTTTTTAACATAATAAAGATTTATATTGATAGTTCCTAAGAACCACGAGTGTCGTTCTCGATCTCATCTGATTTTGATATCATGTCCACTAACTACCAGCAAAACGACAACATCAGCCGTATGTTGAGATTTGCGCTATTGGCTTATATGTAAATGACCAAAGTTGTTTCTTCTTATAATCTTAACATACGGCTGGTGTTGTCGTTTTGCCGGTATAGTTAGTGGACATGATATCAACATGATATCAATTTGGTGGCCCACTTCGTTATAATAAGAAGGGCATTTTGGATTATCTGAACATAAGCATGTATTTCCCAGAAACAGCTATCGCTACATCATCTGCATAAGCAATCACTCCGATCCCTTCTCTCTCCAGCTTTAATAGCAGCTCATTGATTGCTATGTTCCAGAGGAGAGGAAACAGAACACCTCCCTGTGGGGTTCTCCTAGTCACCCGTCTCCTGATGGTGGATTCCCCCAGCTCTGAATTAATCATCCTGCACCCAAGCATATGATTGATTAACCCACTTATAGGGTAATCCACCTCTAGTAGCGACAATCCCTCCAGAATTGCCTCCTTCTTTACATTGTTAAAGGCGCCCTCAATGTCAAGAAACGCCACTATACAAAACTCTCGCGGAGTACAGACAAGTTTTAAACACCCTTTGAAGATTATCTCCAACCAGGGGAGCATAATCCTCGAGTTGTTCTGAAGCTCTGCGGGAATAATACGGTTAGGATCCGCCGATTTATAGGGTTTGAACCCTTCAATTGCCCATAGGATCCGTTCTTTGGTTACGATATCTTCTATGCGCAGTACGTGTGCTTCTTGATGAGTACCAGTCCCTGTTGAGTCATCGAAGCTTCCTGGAAAGTGGGTTTCGATGAGAAGTTCCAAGGATTCCTTACTAGAAGCAGTCCAGGATTCATCTGGTTTAATTAAATAACGGGGACTGGTAGGATTGGTAGACAAAATCTTCCTAAGACGAGAGGTCTCGGAGACTTCTTCTATTTTGTCACAGAAGAGTCTCCATGATTTCCTCTGTGCCTTCCTTAATTCTTTTTTGTATATCTTGAGGTCCTCCTTGTAGGAGTCCCAGTCCTGAGCCTCTCTCGTACTTTTGGCTCTATTAAATGCTGTCCTACACGCCTTCCGGTAGGTCCCCAGTTCCTTGGACCACCATGCCGGTTTTTGCTTGCCCCTGGGTTTAACTATTGGGCAAGCAGCGTTGAAGGACCGATTGCAGGCATTTGTGAAAGTTTCCACTATGCTGTTCAGTTCCTTCATTGTCGCTGGTGGCTCAGGGGTCTCTGGTAATAGTAGTCCTATAAGCGTTTCCCCGTACTTGCTCCACTTTGTCGTTCTGGGATTCCTGAAAGGTTTCCGGGTGGCAGAGGAAACGTTAAGACTAAATGTTATGTAACGATGGTCAGAGAAGGAGTGTTCCTTCGCCACTCTCCATTCCCTGACCAAAGGGTACAGGTTTTTGAGGCGAAGGTTACGTCCAGAACCTCCTGCCGATTTTTAGTAATAAAAGTGGGTTCTTGCCCAATATTACACACCATGAGGTTGTTATTTAAAATGTAATCAAAAAGTAACTCACCTCTCTCGTTGATATCAGTGCTTCCCCAGATTGAAGGGTGCCCATTTACATCACATCCAAGGAGCACCCCAAGCTTCTTCCTGTACAAATCGAGGACCAGGTCCCCCAGGTTATCCGGCGGAACCTGTTTGTCCCGGTTCAAATAGGCTTAGAGCAGCCATATTTAAATTATTTTTTCCAAGAATGCAGGATCTGATATTTCCCGAATTTCTTGAGTATAATAAGTTATACCCCTTAATTTTAAGGCCACAGATCCTGTAGGTGTTTATCCAAGGTTCTTGAATAAGGACCACGTCCTCTTCTGATCTAGTGAGTCTGAGGAGTAAGGCGGCCTACGCCGCCTTTGAATGGTGTAGGTTAACACCATTCAAATTTGAATGAGCAACCTCTCAGGATCCTTAGGAAAACGGAGTTTAGTGCATTGTATACCAAGCTCCATTTTCCCATGGTGATGCTCCCATCTTCATGACTCCTGTCAATGACGGCTAGCACCAACAAACGCTCCTTCACAATATCCTTGAAGGATTTTGGTCTAGCCTTGTTAGGAGGCAAAACCTTGTGAGGAGTTTCCTTCTCCGCCTGCATTTTGGGCCGTTTTGTGTCCACGAACTCCAGCTCATCCTGGGACCGCTGTCTTTTTGACACATGGTGCCTCTCTGAGTTTTCGACCGTTTTCTTGGCCCATGTCACGGATTGCTTTTGTTCAGCCGTAAGCTGCCCCTCAGGGGTTGCAGCCCACCTGTTCAAAATCCTAAACGTCGCGCGTCTATCCCTATAGCACTGCTTTGATTGGTTGACGTTAGTCGAACCTCCCTCAGCATCCCTTAACATCCCCTGAGTTCCGCTCGTCCCTGGCTTAAATGCCTTGAACTTGCTTCCCCCTGGTGTCTTTGAGGGAGCCCCACCTTTACGGTTTGAGCTCTCACTTTTTGTTTCCGGCCTTTGGAGAGTGCCGGTCTCGGTTTTTTCCGGCCTTTGGAGAGTGCCGGTCTCGGTTTTGTTTTTATTGTTTTTGGATTCCATTTGTTCCCACGAGTATTGGAGAAATATATGGTCCACCTAGCAGAGATCCGCTTACGTAGGTAAGGCTACTTACAACTGGAGGTCGTCAGGTATCCAGAGGGCTCCGTTTGCGACTGGGCTTTGCTAAATGGGCCCCCAGCCTGGTAGTTTGTTGGCATGGGTCGCGTAACACCGTAAACCAGCCCATCTGCCGTCATTTAGCGTGACCCGCCCCACACCTAGGTCACTTTACCCACCCGTTCTAACGAACGAGGACCCGGAGGCGACAACAATTATGAAGCGGCTGAATAGGTAAGTGATAGCATTTTTATAAATACAACTAAATTAATGATATTCGAAACAATTTTAACCTGAAATATGACAAACAGTATAAAATGTTGAAAAGGTGAGATGGAAGATATTGTTGTCTTTTTTACCCATTTCAATATACGACGTGAAGTTGTTCATTTATGATTCACCGGCAGTAAGCTACGACAATTTCGTTTTATTATACTTTTTATCACTAAATATGATAAAGCGCCATAAAATGACCACCCTGGTGTATCTAAATCAGATGTAGTTCCCAATTGGACATTATTCTGCAGTTTGTTCTCTTTCGAACCCTAAAAATCTGTCGGTCCTGATGGTATATTTCCCTCTATACTGACTAGTAAGCTAGTGATGCCGAATGTTTTGAGGACATTGATTATATAGCTTACACTTCGATCGAATGAGACACCTTGCGTTCAACTTTAGAAATATTCCTGTAATTCTACTGGCTTCTCTAGCCTGGTTCAAACTGCCAGGATTGACGGGTTCCTTACAGTCTTTCAGATCAGTGTAAAATAATATGCCTTATGCAATCTATACTGCAATTATGACCAAAACAATGGAATTTTATTATAGTTGAGCACGATTCGGGTGGGAGAACATGAATAACGTCAAACAGTCTAATTGACGTTAGCATGTGATATCAGAAAGACACAAATACAGCAACGAAACAATTGCTTTTACATACTTGTGGATCAAATTATATTCAGTTGTTTTATATTAGATAATCAAGCACGATTGAATTTTCGGGCATTTTTTACCCTTATCTTGCCCGTCGCAATGTAGTATAGGAGCGTACGTGATTTACTATCAATTATTGACTTTGGCATGTTGTAAAGTATATACATACTCAAAACACTTAAGATAACGTTAACAAACACAATCATCTTATTTATAATTTATATATTGTATAAAGATATTCGTCAATAAGTTTGTGTATAAATTAATTAACGTTTAGTTCCTCAGAAATCGAATAACGAGTACTCGATTATTTTAATCTTATCGGAAAAAAATTTTTTACGAGGACAGAGACCAAATTGTATACCACTCATTAAGTATTACTTTAATATCATTTTTACGTTCCCTGCGAACGAGTAAAGATTTAAAGTTGAAATGGTTTGGCTAACAAAGAAGGTGGCAATCATTGCTGGAGTATCTACTGTAGCAGTGATAGCTGTCGTCGGGTAAGTACATAATCCAAATCCTATATCAAAATATTTAACCTTTTCATCTATTTATAGAATAACACTCGGAATAGTACTCAGTGATGGTGATGATAAAAATGACGACACTACAGTGAATCCAATCGATGATAAGTCGCGCATTGTTAAAGTTCCAACCAGTTTTAAAATCGGTTCTGCCACCGCTGCATACCAAATTGAAGGTGGGTGGGATGCTGATGGCAAGGGTCCAAGTATTTGGGATACATTCACTCATATGTATCCTGATCGTATTGCTGATCAGTCATCTGGTGATGTCGCTGCTAACTCATATGAAAAATATCAGGACGATGTTGATGCTCTGGCCAGTATTGGATCGCAGTTCTATCGATTCTCGATCGCGTGGTCGCGAGTACTTCCTACAGGCGATATTCAATCACGAAACGAAGAGGGAATACAATATTACCATAAACTAATCGATGCCCTATTAGAAAAAGGTATCGAGCCGATGGCCACTATGTATCATTGGGATCTGCCACAATATATCCAAGACTTGGGTGGCTGGATGAACCCCCTTATCGCTGATTATTTTGAAGACTATGCTAACTTACTATTCGAGGAATATGGCGATAAAATCAAATCATGGATAACATTCAATGAACCATTGGAGTACTGTGGTAATGGATATGGTACAGGAACTTGGCCACCGGCCATAAAACTACCCGGTGTTGGTGAATATTATTGTTCTCACCATACTATCTTAGCTCACGCTCGGGCTTATCATTTGTACAAAGGTAAATATTTTGCAACACAAAACGGACAGGTCGGTATTACACTGAGTACCGGATTCGCATTCCCACAAAACGAAGATGATCCAGATTATCAAGAAGCCTCCGATCGAGCAATGCAATGGTCGCTTGGTATATATGCACATCCAATATTTTCAAAAGATGGTGACTATCCCAAAGTATTACGTGAACGTATTGATAAAAATAGTAAAGATCAAGGGTTTGCTTGGTCGCGTTTGCCTGAATTTACTGAAGAAGAAGTTGCCTCTATAAAAGGATCATCCGACTTTTTAGGATTAAATTACTACACGAGCAGTATTGTTATGCCAGCAGATGAAGGAAACGATTGGCCCAAACCATCGAAATGGCACGATTCTTATATTTATTCATGGCAGGATCCTAACTGGCCGAGAGCAAAATCATCTTGGTTGGCCTCAATTCCAGACGGATTATATCGTACTTTAGTGTGGATTCGAGACAACTATCAGAATGTTGAGACGATTATAACCGAAAACGGATGGTCTGATGAAGGAGAACTCGACGATGTGGACCGGATTAAATATTTAGAGGTAACTCATTTAGTCCATTTAATAAAATTCCTAATACCATAACCATTTCTTAATGACTACTTTATCCCTTCAGCTACACTTTGAAGCAATTGTTGCCGCTATCGATGACGGTTGTAATGTAACAGGACACACATCATGGAGTTTAATCGATAATTTCGAATGGTTACTTGGGTACACAGAGAAATTTGGTATTTTCCGGGTTGACGTTGCAGATCAAGAACTGAAACGAGTGCAGAAAAGTTCGGCTGGATGGTTAAAAGACGTGATTGAAAATCGAGAATTTAAAATTATACCCGAAGATACATCTCGCATCGTTACTATACCATCTAGTTTTAAAATCGGCTCTGCCACCGCTGCATACCAAATTGAAGGTGGATGGGATGCTGATGGCAAGGGTCCAAGTATTTGGGATACATTCACTCATATGTATCCTGATCGTATTGCCGATCAATCAACGGGTGATGTAGCCGCTAACTCATACGAAAAATATCAGGAAGATGTCGATGCTCTGGCCAGTATTGGATCGCAGTTCTATCGATTCTCGATCGCGTGGTCACGGGTACTTCCTACAGGCGATATTCAGTCACGAAACGAAGAGGGAATACAATATTACCATAAACTAATCGATGCTCTATTAGAAAAAGGTATCGAACCGATGGCCACTATGTATCATTGGGATCTGCCACAATATATCCAAGACTTGGGTGGTTGGATGAATCCCCTTATCGTTGATTATTTTGAGGATTATGCTGATTTGCTGTTTGAAGAGTATGGCGATAAAATCAAATCGTGGATAACATTCAATGAACCATTGGAATATTGTGGTAATGGATACGGTACAGGAACTTGGCCACCGGCAATAAAATTACCAGGTGTTGGTGAATATTATTGTTCTCACCATACTATCTTAGCACACGCTCGGGCTTATCATTTGTACAAAGATAAATATTTTTCAACACAAAACGGACAGGTTGGTATTACACTGAGCACCGGATTCGCATTCCCACAAAACGAAGATGATCCAGATTATCAGGAGGCTTCTCAGCGAGCTATGCAATGGTCCATTGGTATATATGCACATCCAATATTTTCAAAAGATGGTGACTATCCCAAAGTATTACGTGAACGTATTGATAAAAATAGTAAAGATCAAGGGTTTGCTTGGTCGCGTTTGCCTGAATTTACCGAAAAAGAAGTTGCCTCTATAAAAGGATCATCCGACTTTTTAGGGTTAAACTACTACACGAGCAGTATTGTTATGCCAGCAGACGAGAATAACGATTGGCCCAAACCATCCAAATGGCACGATTCTTATATTTATTCATGGCAGGACCGTAGTTGGCCGAGAGCAAAATCATCTTGGTTGGCCTCAATTCCACAAGGTTTGTATCGTACGTTAGTGTGGATTCGAGACAATTATCAGAACGTTGAGACGATAATAACCGAAAACGGATGGTCTGATGAAGGAGAACTCAACGATGTGGACCGGATTAAATATTTAGAGGTAGCCCATTTTATATACTGACCAATATATATCTTAATAAATTCTTTCTGAATTGTTTCAGTTACATTTTGAGGCGATCGTTGCCGCTATCGATGACGATTGTAATGTTACAGGCCATACATCATGGAGTTTAATCGATAATTTCGAATGGTTGCTTGGCTATACAGAAAAATTCGGCATATTCCGTGTTGATGTTGATGATCCAGAATTAAAGCGGGTGGAAAAGGATTCGGCTGGCTGGTTACGAAATGTGATCGAAAATAGAGAATACACAATTGTCTAGATTATATAACCAAGATTTATAAATTATTGATATTATATACTTAGTAATTCTAAATAAAAAATAAAAGTCAAGAGATAACGAACACTTGAACGTTTTATCTTAATTGCTCGTTTTTTATCGCTATAATTTATTGTGAACCACTTCACAAAACCTATAGGAAGGACGGCCGCACACTCGACTTGCGTATAGTCCACATCTACACGTTCCCAACCGATGTATATAATTTACAATGTAGATTGGTTATAGCGATCCACAGGGCATATTGTAGCTAAAAACTGGTACCTTTTGCGTCAGGTGGTATTTTACATACTTGACATTGGGATTCGACTTACCTCACGCTGTCAGAGTACATCACGTGAATTTATATACTCCAGCAATTTACGACATATATTACTCAGTAATTCGGTAATTAAGTATATCCACTTGACGACCTTTGTGTATAACCATGTATATTGTTGGTCTTGTAGTTGATAACATTATCAAGACAATCCACTTAACTTTCAAATCATATTTAATTGATATATTACACCACGAAACCTTATGTATGGTCAAATTGTTCATAGCTCCATAGATAAGCTATTATTGTAATATAGTTTATAATATTATCGACGGTGTAAAGATTAATTTTATTTCACGGATATTATAAATATCGATAACATGGTTCAATTCACAAGGTAGTATATGGATATTGTTCGACCAGACCAGATACAATAATGGTTCTGTCGAGTAACAAACTAAAAGCCGTTGCTGTGATAATAGTTCTTGTAGCTATTCAGTGAGTAAATAATTATTGTACAAAAAATTACAATTAATTCCTATTTAGCCTTAATTTAATTAGCACAACGCAAGGTGCAAGTCGTACGGTTCAAATACCCAGTTCGTTTTTAATTGGAACAGCCACAGCAGCATATCAAATAGAAGGTGCATGGAATATTGATGGCCGCGGACCTAGTATTTGGGATACATTTACCCATAATTACCCCGAACGTATTGCTGACAATTCAAACGGTGATGTTGCTGCCGATTCATATCATCTCTATGAAGAAGATGTTAAAATACTCGACAGTATTGGAGCACAATTTTATCGATTCTCAATCTCATGGTCACGAGTATTAACAAATGGAGAAATTTCGACACGAAATGAACCCGGAATTCAATACTATCATAAACTAATTGATGCACTCCTTGATAAAGGAATTGAACCGATGGTCACAATGTACCATTGGGATATGCCACAATATATCCAAGACTTAGGCGGATTAACCAATCCAATGTTTGTTAAATATTTTGAACAATATGCTAATTTACTATTCCAAGAGTATGGTTCAAAAATTAAGTGGTGGATCACATTCAACGAGCCAATGGAATATTGTGGCCAAGGCTATGCCCAAGGAACATGGCCGCCAGCATTGAAACTGCCCGGTGTTGGAGACTATTTGTGCGCCCATCATACAATATTGGCACATGCCCGTGCTTATCATTTGTACAAAGATAAATATTTCGCCGATCAAGGAGGACGAGTTGGTATTACGTTAAATTGTGGCTATGCATTTCCCGAGGATGTTACCAATGCGGAACATATAAAGGCTTCGGAACGTGCCATGGAATTTGCTGTAAGTCTAATATTTATATCATATATTTTTGTTATATCAAATGTTTATATATACTCAGATCGGAATATATGCTCATCCAATATTCACCCCAACCGGTGACTATCCACCCGTAGTACGGGAACGTGTCGACCAAAATAGTGAAGATCAAGGATACGCGAGATCACGTTTACCAAAATTCACACCAGAAGAAATTGAATACGTAAAAGGAACATCAGATTTTATGGGATTAAACTACTATACAAGTCATATTGTGCGAGAGGTTGACGACGATGCCAAGTGGGAAGAACCATCACGACCGCACGATACATTTGTGCATGGATATCAGGACGATTCTTGGCCAAGAGCTAAATCAGTTTGGTTGGCCTCAATTCCCGATGGCCTATACCAAATGTTACATTGGATAAAAGACAATTATGATAATGTTGAAGTGATTATAACAGAAAATGGTTGGTCAGATGATGGCGAAATGGATGATGACGATCGTATTACATATCTAGAAGAACATTTCGACGCGATAGTTAAAGCTATCGATGATGGTTGTAATGTTATAGGGCATACGTCGTGGAGTTTAATCGATAATTTTGAATGGTTGCTCGGCTATACAGAAAAGTTTGGACTATTTCGTGTTGATGTTGATGACCCTACTTTGGAGCGGAAGGAAAAGAAATCGGCTGGCTGGTTACGAGATGTGATCGCAACTAGGGAGTTTATAATTGATGACGTGTGATGTGATTAATGAATGTTAATTATAATAAATAAATAAGAGTATATATATAGTGATAACAGAATTGGACATTTATTCAAATACACTCGAAAATCTTATCTCTAACCAATTTTCAATTTAAATTCATTTTTCTAATGCGGTGTGTACGTGACTGAAACTTTTGCGATAAATTCATAATTTGGGTTTTATTAATTATCTAAGCTTTTATTATTTCTTTTGATGCTCCGGATTGTAAAATGATCAGTGGTGAAGTATGACGTAGCGTGTGAAGGTTTAAATGGCAGTAAATCCACTGAGCGTTATCACGATAAAATCTGTGTACTTTTCCTTATTCATGACACCCCGTGGTGTTAATTTAACGCCAACCACTCAGCTACAAACTACAAGATACACACATATATTTTCCGACATACCAGTAATATGCGCAAATATGTCTAATTAATACGTGTAATGTAAGGTCTAACCATCTTTAAATTGTTATCAAAAATATGTTATTGAATTTATCAGATTTGAAAATATTTTTATATAAATTGAAACACAAATCAATCACATTATTAGTGTAGTTATGTGCCCGACAGTATATGGTTAGATATACGAATTAGGAAATGTGGAGCAATATCATTTTAATTGGAATCATAGCCTCAGCGAGCGCAGTTACTGTAAATATTCCGAGCGGTTTTCAACTTGGATCAGCGACTGCAGCATATCAGATCGAAGGAGGATGGAATGCTGGTGGCAGAGGTCCTAGTATATGGGACACATTTACACACGCACATCCTGAATTAATCGCGGATGGATCGAATGGCGATGTTGCCGCCAATTCATACGAGCTATACGAGGAAGATGTCGAAGCACTTAAAAAAGTTGGCGTAAGTAGATTAATAATAGAATTTAGTTTATATATAACACTAAGATTAGTTTGAATTTTATCGATTTTCCATATCATGGTCACGCGTCCTACCCACTGGAGACATTTCAAGTCGTAACGAAGAAGGAATTCAATATTATCATGATCTTATCAATTTACTAATACTTAATAGTATTGAACCTGTAGTTACTATGTATCACTGGGATCTACCTCAAGCCATCCAAGATTTGGGTGGGTTCACTAACCCCTTATTTATAAAATACTTTGAACAATACGCCAAACTACTATTCGAAGAGTACGGTTCAAAAATTACAAAATGGATTACTTTTAATGAACCAATAAGCTACTGCACTAACGGATATGGGAATGGAATATTGCCACCAGCTTTAAAATTAGATGGCGTCGGAGATTACTTATGCGCACATTATACACTTTTGGCACACGCTAAAGTATATCATTTGTATAAAGAAAACTATTTTGATACCCAAAATGGTCGGATTGGTATAAGTTTATATTCAAACTATGCATTCCCCGAAAATGAAAATAACGACGAAGACGTAGCCGCAGCTCAACGAGAACTAGAATTCACGGTTAGTTTGTTAAAGTAACACTTACACATTTTACTCAAATCATAATGAATCATTTTAGCTCGGTTTATATGCTCATCCAATATTTTCGACCGATGGTGATTATCCGCAAGTAGTTCGTGATCGGGTAGATCAAAATAGCGAAGATCAAGGATATTCAAAATCTCGATTACCAAAATTCACCGATACGGAAATAGCGTATGTCAAAAATTCGGCCGATTTTCTTGGCCTCAATTACTATACAAGTGTTATAGCTAAATCACCATTAAATGGTGATACTTTCAAACAACCATCAACAACTCATGATAAATATATAGAATCGTATCAAGATCCGTCGTGGTTAAAAGCAAAATCCGACTGGCTAGCTTCGAAGCCCGAAGGTTTATATGAACTATTGAAATGGATCCGTGACCAGTATAACAACGTTGAGGTAATTATAACAGAAAATGGTTGGTCTGATGATGGCGAACTAGATGATGTTGAACGTATAACATATTTGGAGCAACATTTGTCAAAGATAGTGGACGCGATTGCAGACGGATGTCGTGTGACAGGACACACGACATGGAGTTTAATTGATAATTTTGAATGGTTAAGGGGATATACCGAAAAGTTTGGAGTGTTTCGCGTCGACGTAGATAATGATGATACATTAGAGCGGCAGGTAAAAAAATCGGCGACTTGGTTAAAACAAGTGATACAGGATAGAGAGTTTGATATTGTTTAAAAAATAAGCTCTTAGACATAAGCTCTTAGACATTCATTCATTGTGCATTTATGTAACTATAAGTATATGTTACTATAAAGGGTTTGAATAAAAATATTTACAGAATTGAATTAGTGTCGTATTAAATTAAATTACTGAAATTACTTTATTCAACGAATCGAAAGATTTAACAAATATGGAGCGTCATATTAGTCAACTATCAACAACTAGTCAACACCTTCAATCAACAAGTAATGAACTATTAACAGTACCAATCTGTCAACACTTACAATTAACACAGAAACAACCAACTATAACGTCTTCTTGCATTATGTTACCCCCAGCTATCGTAAATGTAAAGTCACGCAGTGGTGAGATAGGGTACAAGCTCGAGTACTCCTTGATTCGGGATCTCAATTGATACAACGCCATCAAAATATTCGGTCTAGCTTCTTTGACAATCGGTTCTACTAGAGGTAAAACAATAGTCATTGTACAATCAAAATGCAAACCTATAGTTACAACATCATAGTTACGTCTCAGATAATTAAATCAATATCGTCTACGTTACTATTTGTAAAATACAATCTTACCAATTAAAGGATCTTTCTTCGCTGATCCGAAGTTTATCGAATCACGGCCAATAGATATATTGATCGGTGCAGAACATTACTTTGAGATTATTGGAAATCAAAGTTTATATATCGCTGGACTACCACCGTTATATGGATCGCAGTTTGGCTAGTTGGTAGCCGGTAGTATAAATTCAAGAATACAAGCCGGTACGAGTAAGACATCGCTGATGGTCTACTAAGACATCAATTTTTTTTTTTTTATTTATTTATTCTTCATTGTATCACTGATTATCAAGTGGGCAGGAGCCCTTTAAAGGTTAATCAGTGATACATTATAATTTTTATATAAAAACATATAATTCAAATATAATTATTTTTACCTTTATACAAAAACAATATTATACTCATCATTACTTATGTGACATAAAATATATATTCGTACTTATTGTGACAATTTTACTTTAAAAGTGCATAGAAACTAATGATTTTAAATAATTTTTTAAATTGAACTTAAACTTTAAAAATGACTCTGATTTCTTTATTTTATCTGGTATTTTATTAAAAACTAATGGACCAAGGAATGTAATAGATTTTCTCCCATATTCTGTTTTTATATGATGAATACTAAGCTTGTCGGAGTGTCTAGTTAGATAATTGTGATTACTGTAAATAAACTTAATATTAGACAATGACATTCCATTAAGAATTTTATACATATAAATAGCAATTTGAAATTCATGTAAAATGATAATGAGCAAAACTAAATGATCTTCTCTAGTATATAGTTCTTTAGTAGAAAATAAAATAGGCAGTTTAAAAACTGCTTTCAAACTTTTATTTTGCATGATTTGTAGTTGCTTAATCCTTGACGCATAAGCAGTTCCATATACAAGAATGCCATAATTAATCCTTATGAGTGAATAAATGAAAAATAAATTTTTAGCAGAACATACGGAGGAAGAACCATGATAATTTCCTGATGAGGCCAACAAGTGGAGCAATTTTATTACAAGTAGTATTAATGTGCTCCTGCCACGACATACGTTCATCTAATATTACTCCGAGGTATTTCACAGAGTTTACTCTTTCAATACCAATATGCACAGACTTGCAGTGGAGGCATACCGCTAACTGATTTGTGCGGAGAGTGAAACACAATAAATTTAGTTTTAGCCACATTCAGTGAAATCATGTTGGATTTAAAATACTCTAAAAGCACATCAAAATCATGCTTAATGTCATCCACAATGCCAAAAGGATTTTCTTTTTCGTAAATCATCTGCAAATATTCTAATTTGACCAATCAGCGGTAGATATGATATGTCATTAATGAATATAAGAAATAAAAGTGGTCCCAGTACACTACCCTGAGGAACACCACATTTAATATCTAATACTTCACTACAAACTCCATCAACCACAACATACTGTTTCCTGTTTTCTAAATAACTTTTAAGCAAGTTAAATATGACACCACGAATACCGTAACTATATAATTTATCTAGAAGAAGATCATGGTCGATGCAATCAAATGCTTTTTGCAGATCTAAGAATAATGCTCCAACTAATTTTTGTCTATCAAAGGCAGAATAGATCATACTAGCAATTTCCACAAGAGCAAGTTCCGTACTTAATCCTTTGCTGAAACCATATTGGAAAGAATAGAAAAATTTATGTTGGTTTAAAAAGTCTAATAAACGAGTGGCAATAATTTTTTCAAATATCTTATCAAATACAGATAAAGTTGAGATTGGTCTGTAATTCGTGACTATTTCATAATCACCACTTTTAAAAACTGGAATAACTTTAGCTATTTTCAAACAATTTGGATAAATTCCAGTTTTTAATATATTATCAAATACACCAGACAAAACATTTGAGAAAAAATAAGCTAGATCATCCTAAGTAATTTCTATTCCAGCTAAATTAACAATGTTGACAACAATACCGGTAATGTTTCGGCATACTGACGGAATTCCGCATATAACAATGTTGTTTTGATTTAATGTTTGGGCTGGGCGGTCAATATGTGCTTCCATTAGATTTATTTTAGCTTCCTGTGCCTCACATTTCTTTTCGAGGAGTGTTAATTTTTCATTTAGTTGTTGAGCGTCTTTATTCAAACGATTCATCGTGCTGTTCATATCATCCAGGGATTTACAAGAATAATTAGATGAGTCTTTTAGTGAATCAAGTTGAGATTGCATGCCTTTAAGAATTATTATTAAGTCACTTATTTTTGCACTATTGGGATCATTAATAGCGTCATTTTCTTCGGCTCCATCAATAATCGAGCAATTAACCTTAGAGCGGCAATCAAAGCACATCCAGTTTGCTGATCTTCTTTCAATATCTCGGAGAACTTCATCAGAAATGTCCACACATTTTATATGAAAGGTACTTGCGCACATCGCACATTTAATGCCTGGAAAGCGTTTGTTGATGCTTTCAAAACATTTTTCACAAGATGATGACATTTTTTTTTTTTTTTTTTTTTTTATTTTTTATTTTTTTTATGGATAATATTTTGGCGCAAAAAAAAATGAGAATTTAAAGAAATAAAACACTTTCTCAATTTACTTAATTATTATGGAAATTAAAATTTTCAAAATTAAATAAGCACTGGGTACTTTATGCCACACAAGAAAATAATTTAAGAAATAATACTTGAAATTATTTTTATATTTTTATTTTTATACGATATTTAAGCACATCTGTACAAGACAAAGGTCGAAAGAAGAATCAATGAAAATAGATTATGAAAATTTAAATGAAATTTTAAAAAGATTTTGGGATCATTCGCCAGTTAAATTAGTAGAGTCGGATGACTTATGTGACCGATTATAAAGCTCTATAATTGTTAAAAATAGTAATAAGTGGTTCATGTATTAAAATTACCATTCATGTCTTCCGGGCCTAATGGAGATTCATATTATAATGCAAAGAAACGTTTGCTAGCAATGGAGAGAAAATTAATACACGGTTTTTATGCAAGATGTAACATGATATGATCTGATAGGAGAATTACAAGCCAACCAGTTACGGTGATCCTAGGTATGTTACCATAATCCTGGAGTACATTCTCAGCAGAGTTCCCAATCGATATCTGAGAATTATTTATTCCAAAATTTTGTGGGCCCTGCCTGCATCTCAACATATAAGGTTTAGTAAAAGGAATGTTAATCACAGAAACGACTAAGGTGATATTTCACTGCACTAGTCATTGCTAACTACATTCTATATTAGTAAATTATAATATGTTGTTAGTATAATTTTCACATTTGGATTTGAATTTGTTAATTATTGTTAGTTGGATTGGATAGGAATATTCTAGGTTCATCATATATATATATAAATGTCTACGACAGTTATTACTGGAGCATTTGACTTTTATTTGGGTCATCTCATCATATGCTGTTAGTTATTGTTATCTCTATTTCCATCCCACCACCAGTTACGCGAGGGTTGTTACGTCTTAATGACCCGACAGCAATATATTATATTATATAAATAAATAAAATAAATCGGTATATTGTTGTCATTTTTAGCTACCTATGTGACTAATACACTCTTGTCTGTTTATATTGAGATATTATAAATTCAGTTCCATTCATACCATTATTAGTTAGGGTCCTTATCTGAATATAGCTACTATTATGGTGAACGATTCAAACGATTCAAGATAATATTCGTAATTGTAATATTCTTTAAACAAGAGAATCGTTTGATCGTGAATATCATCCAGCAGCTATCCTTTTAGTTCTCTATTATGTTTCAAAAAATCTTAAATAATATTTTAAATAAATTATCGTTATAATCCTCTCAAATAAATTCCCTTCTGAGGTACACATCTGAGCTACAAACAACATTATCAGCTAGTATTTATATTCAATACCATTTTTTCTAATTTTATGATTATCTTCTCCATTAACCCCATCTGATATGATATGATATGATAGAAGAAGCACAAACCAACCAATCACGGTATTCTTAGGTAGGTTACCATAATCCTGGAGGACACTCAGCAGAGCTCCAAAGTTTCAGAAAGTTTCTATGCAGCAAAGTAGACGCTTACTAAAGTAAACAAACCTTCTGGTCAAGACCACCGACCAAGTAATACCCATCCAATCTTAAGCATGTCACTCAAGAAGTCCTATCCATTTACGCCTTTAAGTAAATAAATTTAATTATTTCAATAAAATATTATTTCTAAAAATAATAAGACAAAGATTATGAAGAGTATATACTCGTACCAATAGTGTATAAGGGCCATAATTGTAGTTTATTGATAAAAAAAATCAAAAGAAATAAAAACGATTCATTAAAACACGATTTTTCTGATATATGAACATTACTATGCTAAATCGAACATAAACAAATTAGCCAATTAAAATGTCATCAATCAATAAGAAATTTCTAATGACCATATATATAATTATTACCGTCAATGTAATGATCGTATAATGGTAGTGATCATATTAAAACAATCTTCAACCCCTTCTACCATTAATACACATGGCACCACATCCAAACCCGCAATAGTCTTACAGATATCCCAATTTAAGTTTCATATAGAATTCAAAAATTAAAGTATTATGTGTAAAACCATTGAATAGCTAGAACCAGCAATATGGAAGGTTTTACTGTATGTACCGATATATATATATATATATATATATATATATATATATATATATATATATATATATATATATATATACATATATATATATATATATATATATATATATATATATATATATATATATATATATATATACAGTAATTCTATTTTTTTGTAAAAGTTGCCTATTCCAAATAAAAATTGCGTTTTTCAAATTATGGTTATTAATTTTATATTAACACATATTGATTGTGTCTTACACATCGTCAGGCCACAACTTCTTCCAACAGCCATTTAGAGTTGATGGTTTCAATTCTTTAATAGAATGCGCAATCAATGAAATGCAATTAATCATCGTGTAATTCTCACATACATCGCTAACAGTCAGTTCGGAATTGACATCTAATATGTCGAGAATGAATTCGAATGATTTGCTATATTAATATTACTTTAATTGCTTTATGTTTATTCAGATAAAACATTTTAGATAACAAAACCAAATAACTAATATAAAAGAAAATAACAATAAAATGATTTAAAACACTTGATTTAAAACTGTTATTGTAAGGAATTTTTTGTAAGGACCACCTTTTCTCTTATTTTTCGTAAAAAAATTATTTCATTTAAATCCAAATTTGTTTCAGCATAATCAACCCCTATATTGTAAGCCTTTATTACTTCGTCGATGTCATAAGGACTTTCTTCAATTGAATCCGAAATTTGACCATTTACTTCTGAAATATTATCATTCACATCAACCATTGTTCCAATTGTTTCATTAGATCCATCAGCCCAGTCCAAAATTTTATTATCAGTCAAATTTTCTTGTGGTAAAAGTCGACGATAAAGTTGTGCAAGTGGTATATTATCTTCCTCTTCATAAAGTTCTAGGCTCTCATCATAAATTTCATTATTGGAAGCAAATAATTTTTTAAATCCTTGTACAATAACAGAAGGTTTTACTTCATCCCAAGCAGTTGTTATCATAAATACAACATCTTTTAAAGTAACTTGTTTAAGTTTATCACTTGTCGAATCACCAGACATTGCTAATAAATTACACATTAATTTTTTTCTATATGCCAGTTTCATAGACTTAATGATATTTTGGTCCAATGGCTGAAGAATAGAAGTAGTGTTACTGGGAAAAAACATAGCAGAAATAGCACCATCAGCTGTTATAAGTTCTTGTTCTGACAAATGACAGGTTGCGTTATCTAGTAGTAGCACTGCTTTTATAGGCAGTTTTTTTGACTCCAAATAACGAGTTTCCTCAGGTACAAAACTATTAAAAAACCATTCTTTAAATAAAATTCTAGTCAGCAGCAGATAGTTGTTCTCCACAATTTTTTAAAGTTCTAATGGAATATCGTTTTCTAAAGTTTTGAACCCAACCTACACTAGCTTCAAACCTTTTTTCTAGTCGTAAATTTGAGTGAATATTCATAGCCTTGATTTGTAGTGATTCGTTGTTTAAAACATTGTGTTTAATTCTTTCATTGAGAAACCATGTATACAACTCTCGTTCAACCTCTGGAAAACTAGCTTTCGAAATTTTCTTAACTTTCTTAGGATTCATTTTCGTGTTTTCTGCATAATCTTCAATTTTTTGCTTATTTTGTATTATTCTACAGATAGAGCTTTTATTGATACTGTAGATCTTGCATAAATCTTTAATTTTCTCTCCCTTTGCTATTTTCTCAAGAATATCGCACTTTTCACGAAGAGTTAAGTTTGTTTTTCGTTTGTTCATTATAAAAGGGTGACGTAAAAATGTTGATACGCGATAAAATAATTAAAATTTTATAATTCAGCACAGAAAACACAACAATATTATAACAGTTGTCTTTTGCAAATAAATTTTAATAAATGAATCTAAAAAGAGTTGCGTTTACAAAGGTTGCTTTATACGAAAAGTTGCATTTTTCAAAATTGCGTTTTTCGAATATTTACTGTATATATATATATATATATATATATATATATATATATATATATAATATATATATATATATATATATATATATATATATATATATATATATATATATATATATATATATATATATATATATATATATATATATATATTATATATATATATTATGTACGAGTAAATAACACCTGCACAAAATATAAAAGAAAACAGCCTCATGCATTATATAGGAGATTTTGAAATAAACAAGATATTTACATAATATGAGTAGAACATTAAAAAATGTTTACTGTAATGTGTATATTGGCGTTTCAACATCTAAACCAATACCACTTCTCAAATTACATTGAATGTACATATATAATTGCCAATTTATACGATAGCACAATGGCGGTGATCGTGTTAAAATTAAAAAATCTCTTCTGCTAGGTTGCCATGATAAACACAATAAACAAAATATGAACAATCGTCTAAAGGAAAGGGAAGTATACGAATAATTGGATGGATAACCAAACGAGACAAAACGAAAGACTCTTCGCATGCGATCGTTTTCAACACAATATTGAGATGTAATATAAAAATATTGTATATCAAATACCAACACAAATACGTTATATATTATAATATATGAAAAGCAAGAACCAAACTAAATGTTATATAAAATATTATACAACAAAATATAAATATAATAATACAATAGTGATACTCATCTGCCATCAGGTTTTAACATCACACATGACACACACACAACCAACGCATTTATTTAATTTTATTTAATATAAACAAAAACCGAGCGGAAAAAACACGTCCACTCGGTATGAAGATCAACACAACACTCTAGTGTGTATATTTGCGTTTTCAATATCAAAACTTTAATGATGTATATACAACACACAATACACACATATATAAAAATAAAATGTACCTATTCGCAAATAATATGGCAAATAATATATATATATATATATATATATATATATATATATATATATATATATATATATATATATATATATATATATATATATATATATATATATATGTATATATATATATATATATATATATATATATATATATATATATATATATATATATATTTATATATATATATATATATATATATATATATATATATATATATATATATATATATATATATATACATATATATATATATATATATATATATATATATATATATATATATATATATATATATATATATATATATATTTACGCTCTAAAAAAAATTGATGTAATTTTACGTGTATAATAAATGGCAACTAAAGGGTCCGCCAAATAACTTTTTTTTTTGAAAATGCTATAAAAAAAAACTACTGAATATTTTCTCAAATTTCGTTTTTTATTTAAAAGTACAATCCTTCCGGTTAATAATGGAAAATAATTTCATTCAAATGGCTGCCTCGGCTGGCCATGCAGTAGCCTACACGATCGGTCCAATTTTTAAGCACATTATCGATTGTGTGCAGCTGTATTTCACGAATGGCTTCACGAATATTGTCCTTTAAAGCGTCAATTGTCTCTGGCTTGTCGGCGTAACACTTATGTTTGAGGGCACCCGACAAATAATAGTCCAACGGTGTCAAACCGCAGCTTCGAGGTGGCCAAACGACATCAGCTCTGCGGCTGATAATGCGATCTTCAAAAACAGGGCGCAAAACATCGAGTGTAGCTTCAGCTGTGTGGCACGTAGCGACGTCCTGTTGAAACCAAATGTTGCCAATATCCTCCTCTTCAATTTTTGTGAACAAAAATTCGTTCAACATGGCCCGATAACGATCGCCATTGACTGTAACGGCCCAAATGGCCCAATTATGCCTCTGGACCAAAATCCGCACCAAACAGTGACTCGTTTTGGATGTACCGGCTTTTCAATGTATGCGTTCGGGTTTTCCGTGCCCCAAATGCGACAATTTTGCTTGTTTACATACCCGCCAAAATCAAAATGAGCTTCATCCGAAATGATGATTTTTTTGGCAAAATCGGCATCTTCTGTAAGTCGATCGCACGCCCACTCAGCGAAGCGAAAACGCATTGGATGGTCAGTTGGCCTCAATTCCTGAACCAATTGGACTTTGTATGGCGTCATACCAAGGTCTTTATGCAAAAATTTGTCTCAATGATGTCTCCGAAATGTTCAATTGTTGATAACGACGGTGAATTGATGTTGATGGCGCCTCACGCACACTTTCTGCCACAGTATCAATATTCTCGGGTGTACACACTGTTTTTGGCTTTTCACGCTTAGGTTTATCGATGAGGATGCCAGTTTTTTTCACTTTTTTCACAAGATAACAAACATACGGAGCTGACGGTGCTTCTCTTCTTCCAATATCCGTACGCAATTTAAGCACACATTCTGCAACATTACCATGATTTTCAAAGTAATGTCGCAATATTTCCCAGCGTTGTTCAAGCGTATACACAACCATATTCGTTCAGCGGAAGGATAAAACTAATTATCTGTCAAATCAGACATGAGCTAAGTGTACCATTCACGAAATAAGCACTAGTTGAAAAAAAAAACTTTAGATGGTGGACGCTTTAGATGCCATTAATAATAAGAGTAAATTAACGTTGAAGTCTTAAAAATAATATTTACGTCCTTTGTTGTAAATCTTTAATACACTAGAATTTGTAAAAATACTAAGAAAACTGAGTAAATTTCACCCAGAGTCGTAAATAATTTGTTGGCAAATTAATATTTCATGTGTAAATTTACAAATTAATTCGAAAGCTCGACTTGCAAAAATACGATTGTATAATGAGCGTAAGGAACTATGATGTGGCTTGAATAACGATGGCAGTGATCGCGTTAAAATTTAAATCTTTAAAATGCCTTCTACTGTATTGCCTTGATGCATAAAGAAAACAAAATATGAAACATCGTCTATCCAAGGGAAGGGGAAATACCATATTATATAACATTTATTTAGTTAGAATTATATGAAGAGAGAACTATGAGTCAAACGAAAGAAAACTATACACACGTCGCATGCGGTCGCTTCTAACGGAATATTGTGATGTGATATGAAAATGAAGTAAATAAGTAACAAAGACAAATCCGTTATAAATTGTAATATATAAAAAAGAAACAAACTGAATTTAATATAAAATATAATATATAATATAATAACGGTACTTATCTGTCATCAGATTTTAAATCACACACCCAACGGTTTTATTTTATTAACAAACACCGAGCGGAAAAAACATGTCCACTCGGTGTGAAGATCGACACAACACTCCAATATACAGAATTTATATTAAATTGAATCAAATGCAAACGGTTTCCGAAAGACAATAAAAAACCGTATTTTATCCCATTTCACGAGGGTTACAAAGAAAGAAGTAGTACAACGAAGTTAAGAGTCGTATTCGATTCATCATGCAAGACGTCTAGTGCAGTAGCGCTAAATGAAGTTCTTCACGTTGAGCCAAACTACTTACTTTCTGGAGTAATCAGGTCATTTTTGTCGCAGACATTAAGAAAATGCACGGACAGATATGGGTCAACAATGATGGTTGCGACTGTGGTGTGAGGACCCAACGAAACCAATTAACATTTTTAAATTACTAACAATTACATATGAAGTTCACTCTATTAAGCTGTATACGAACGCTTCAACAGATAGCATATGAGAACTCTACAGATTATCTGGACGTATCCAATGCAATACGTAAACCATTTTATAATAAAAGATCGGGGGCATTTACGAAAGTAGATGCGCTGTTGTTGGAAAATCAAATTTGAGCAACATGGACTTCAATTACGGAAATGGCGATCAAATCCAAAGCAACTGTAAGCAATTTTCCCAGACAAACCTCAGTACGATCCCTCTCGAAAAACAGACATACAACAAGCATACAAAAGATGAACTCTACGAGCAGCTACAATCCGCCAATGACATCAAAATTGTCTAAGAAGATTTCAACACAAAAATTGGAATTGACAACACCGGAATGGCGATAATCATGGGTAAACATACTCTGTACTCTGCAAGGAGCAATAACGCAGATAGACTCATCGACTATTGTGTCACAAATCTGCTATTCGTAGGCAAATTCCCGCTCCTGAATATCGATAAATACACCTGGACATCGCACCAGATGGCAGAACGATGTATTAAACTGACCATTTGCTGGTAAATAAGAAGTTTCTATTCTCCATACAAGATGTCAGAGCAATGACATGAGCAGATTACCAACTAGTAATATCAACCTTCAAAATAAGCCGCTGTGAAAACTACAAGGGCTAATCGGAGGAAATTTAACATAGATAAATATCTTCGATGAAACGCTCCAAATCAAACCTAATAACGAAACTAGTATTCTGGATGGGAAGAATATAAGACGCCTACGTCAAAACTGGCTAACAAGACCATACAAGAAAACCGTGGATTAGAGATGAAAAGTGGAAGAAAATTGAGGAACGTCGCCAACTTAAAATACAACTAGTGCCAAAATGAAGCTGAAAAATAACAACGCCGCTGGAATCGACAACATACCAGCTGTTACTCAATGGAGACAACATATTATCCACTGGAAACACCACATCAACACAGTACAAATTATCGTCGAACAATACAACGTATGGAACTCACCACTATATCTACTCTTTGTGAACGTGCATTCGATTCGACCAATAGAAGCGCAATCTGGAAAGCACTCTGTGAAATGGGCATCCCGAGGAAAATAAAACTCATCCGAGAAATGTACCGGAATCCTGAAAATAAAGTTCAACACAAAGAAAAGCAGAGTGGCATAATACACGAGGAGTCACTCCAAGTGTTTGTGAATAAATGCCTTAAGCGATTGATCAAATGCTTCTGACGGAAAAAGATCACAAATAAAGAATTATTGCGACCAACAGACCGAGTGGACATTGAGAAGGACATCAGGAACCGGAAATGGAGATGGATAGTACACACGCTGAGAAAGACACCAAATGACATAACCAGGATGTCATTAGAATGGAATCTGCAAGGAAAAAGAAAATTTGAAAGGCGAGTAGTGACTTCGAAAAGAACGGTGCTAACTGAAGCAAATAGTCCCAAATAGAGTTCGATAGTCCATTCTAGTAGACGCCCTATGCTCCTAAGAATGTAGATAAAGGAAAAAAATATCGTATATACACTCGAAAAATAGACTGAATCCAAAAATGAATGGATATGAAATGTCTAAGAATAACTGAAAATGACAACAAACAAATATGTCAACAATCTGTCAAAATTAATGACACTAATCACTACCCATACGATATTAAACTGTCAGCTTATCAACAAGCGAATCTCATACCTCATATATTATTATAAAAATCTTCTATAGGCAATCAGGTTATCAAGCCCACTTATAGACGAGTAATGGTTGCTTATCAAACCAATAGTGATAGGGGACAAAATTGCCATGATAAAATTTGTATATAAATAAATCAAATTTCGAAATTTTGAAATCAATAATAGAAAATTCATTGAAAGATTTACACGTATAAAAAAAAATGTTGGCCAACTCGAAACTACTCGTCGGCATGTTATTTATATTTTGTGTGAGCCACAAAGTACACGCGGCTGTCGAAGAATATACGTTTCCGAGTGATTTTAAATTTGGATCGGCCACTTCATCATACCAAATTGAAGGCGGTTGGAATATCGATGGTAAGGGGCCAAGCATATGGGATACATTTACTCATGAACACCCAGATCGGATTGACGATGGAAAGAATGGCGATGTAGCAACCAATTCCTACGAACTATATAAACAAGATGTGGCGGCACTTAAAAGTGTTGGGGTACGTAATTATACCGTGGATCTTTTTGTGTGGTAATTTATACGATTTTTGTTCTAATTATAGGCTCACTTTTATCGATTTTCTATTTCATGGCCCCGTGTTCTCACTAATGGCGATATTTCATCACGGAACGAGGAAGGAATCCAATACTATCATAATCTTATCGATGAATTATTGGATAATAGCATAGAACCCATGGTCACAATATACCATTGGGATCTGCCACAGCCCATTCAAGATTTAGGAGGATTTACAAGTCCCTATATTGTCGATTATTTTGAACAATATGCCAAATTATTATTCACCGAATATGGTAACAAAGTCAAATTGTGGATTACTCTCAACGAACCAAAGATGTATTGTGAGCAGGGTTATGGTTTGGGTACTTGGGCGCCCGGTATAAAATTAAATGGTGTTGGTGAATATTACTGTGCACATTACTCGCTCTTAGCGCATGCGCGTATGTATCATTTGTATAAGGAACAGTTTTTCCCCACCCAAAACGGTGAAATCGGTATTACCTTGAATACCAATTTCTTTTACCCGTTAGACGCTGCAAATGATGACGATATAGAAGCGGCGGAACGTGCTTTACAATTTTCTTTCGGGATCTATGCAAATCCAATTTTGTCAAAAGATGGTGATTATCCCGAATTAGTACGGACACGTGTTGAAGAAAATAGCTTAGCACAAGGATATAAAAAATCGAGATTACCAACGTTTACTAAAGAAGAGATTGAGAATATTCGAGGAACATCCGATTTCTTAGGTCTAAACTATTATACTAGCTCACTGACCACATCAGCTAAAAGTACCTCTACCTTTACAATACCGTCTGTGTTCCATGATACTTACGTATCCACATCGGTAGATACGAAATGGCAAAAACATGGATGGGTTTATAACGTCCCCGGTGGTTTACTTAATCTACTTCAACGAATACGTGACGATTATGATAACGTCAAGGTTATAATAACCGAAAATGGTACTTCAGATGACGAAGGTATCAACGATCAGTTTAGACTGGCTTATTTACAAGGGCATCTAGCTGCAGTATCGGATGCCATCAAAGATGGTTGTAATGTCGCTGCCCATGCAACATGGAGTTTATTAGATAATTTCGAATGGGTCAAGGGATACACTGTCAAATTCGGAATATTCGCAGTAGATGAAAATTTAACGCGAATCGAGAAGAGCTCAGTTGCATTTTTGCGCACAGTATTCAAAGATCGGAAGTTTGAATTCGATAAGGATGATTAGAAGACATAAAACGTCATATAAGTGATATCTTAGATAGTAATATTGTTTTGGTAAATTTTTTTATTATTGGTTTGTTAGATAATAATTGATAAAAAAATCCAAAAAAGAATTATTTTATCAGATTGTGTTATTTTGTGTACTTGAATCTATTGCTACTTCAAATTGCCGATTGCTGATAATATTCCTAAAAACTCCAGCTGATAATTTTTCTACGCGCGTAAAATTATATTCGCTCTCATTCACCTTGAACAAACCAAATTTAGCGGTGTACCCACTACCCCATTCAAAATTATCGATCAAGCTCCAGGTTGTGTACCCGGTGACATTACAACCTTCAGCAATCGCATCGCTAACTCCAGCCAAATGGCCCTTTAAAAAGTCAACCCGTCCAAAATCATCAATCTCACCACGATCCGACCACCCATTTTCGGTAATTATAACCTCGATATTATTGTACCGCACCCGAATCCATTTCAGTAAGCCATACAACCCATATGGATAAGAATACGCCCAACTTAGTTCCCCCTTGGGCCAACTTTTATCTTGCCGTTCGTAAACAAACATGTCGTGCTGTATCGACGGAATAGAAAAATTATGATGCACATCAGCTGGCCTAACAATCGAACTAGTATAATAATTTAAGCCCAAGAAATCGGTTGTGCCGATCACATAATCACGTTGCTCGGTTGTAAATTTGGGTAATCGCGACCAAGCATAACCTTGAGTTGCACTGTTTCTATCAACGTTTTCACGAACCACTTGCGGATAATCTCCCAATTTTGTTAGTATCGGATTAGCGTATACTCCAATCTATAGTTACAAAAAAAAATGGTTAAAATATGATAAAATTAGATTTCCAAAGCTTACATTAAATTGAAGAGCACGTTCTGCCGCATCTACATCATCACTATTTAGCGGATCTTCCGGGTACATAAATCGTGTGTTCAAACTTAAGCCAACACGGCCTCTTTGTGTTGCAAAATATTTATTTTTATATAAATGATAGACCCGAGCATGACTTAATATTGAATAATGTCCACAATAATAATCGCCAACCCCCTGTAATTTAACACCGGGTGCCCAGTTACCCTCACTATAACCTTTTTGACAAAACATCATCGGCTCATTAAGTGTTATCCATGTTTTAATTTTTGATCCATATTCTTGAAATAATAAGTTGGCGTACTGTTCAAAATAATCGACGATTAGCGCATTGGTAAAACCGCCCAAATCTTGAATCGGTTGAGGTAGATCCCAATGAAACATAGTCACAATTGGTTCAATATCATTTTCGATCAATTCATCAATCAGTTTATGATAGTAGTCGATTCCAGCTTGATTTCTTGATGATATATCGCCGGTCGATAGTACTCGAGGCCATGATACAGAAAATCGATAGAATTGGGCCTGAAAATTATAACTAATTATATAATAATTTTACTTTTGAACAATCCACTTACTCCTATACTTTTCAACGCGGCCACATCTTTTTTATAGTGTTCATATGAATTTGCTGCAACATCGCCGTTAGTTCGATCTTTTATTGCTTCCGGATGATTATGAGTGTATGTGTCCCATATACTGGGCCCTTTGCCGTCAACATTCCAACCACCTTCTATTTGGTATGAGGACGTAGCAGAACCAAATTTAAAATTATCGGGAAATGTGATTGTTCTGGTTTTTGTTGCACTACTTCTGGCCAAAAATAGTATTAAAATAACTAATAATAAACTTCTATTTCGGCACAACATCTCGATTTGATACTAATTTTGTGAATGAGGTTTAGAATCTGAATATATAAAATATAGATTGAAGTATACATCAGTATAAGATTGATAACATTTTGACTTTTGTGATTTAAACGATCATAATATAGGAATGCTTTATTGCACAAAACTGTTCGTTACAAATTCGGCAGAATAGACTGTCTTTCAAAATAGATTAATGAATGAAACATTGATAACAAATTTTAACTTGAGTAAGGTCGTACATCAAATCATATTTCAAGATTCATTTGCAACAAAGAACTTAAATAGAAATTCTACTAGTATACAAAAAAAATCGTAGCATACAAAAATTCATGGTTTACAAAAATCATTTTGGATTAGTCACGAATTTCTATTACAATTCCCTTTGACTGTCCTACCTTAGAAAGCTCATAAGTGTGTTCATCGACATCAGATCGTAATTAGATTTTAAAACTCAGTCGTGATCAAGTCTCTGAAATGTTCGTGGTTAAGACGATAACAACCTCATGACCAACATCAAGCAACCCTTGCATGGATTAGTACAAATTTGGTTGTCTCCTTGGGAACATCATAGAAGGTAAGGTTAAAATGGAATAGAACGAAACCTCTGCATGTCTTATCCAGCAGCCCTGGGCACTGACTAGGATTTACTTGACCAGTACTTGATTAATCCAAAATCACGCCGATTGCAGAAGTTAATACTAGAAGAAATAACACCACAAACCGGGAAAATCAAAGATCGAGCATAGGTTAACAGCTATCTACACCAACACGAATCGGGGACAGGAACATCAGGACTCTGACATCATCATATCGAAATTCTAGGCCTCGATGAAGTCACATATGGAAAAACAGCGGTGAAATAAATATATGCAATGATGTTCTCTGATTGCGACGACATAAACGAACAAGACGTCAGGACATAATAACAACAAATAAAACGAAGAAAGCATTAATGGAATGGAATAACAGTGACAAGATTCCATTCAAAAAGAAGAAACACAACCATCATTCAGTACTATGCCCCAACCGAAGATGCAGTCGAAACACTAAAAATGTTATCTACGAACACCAAGTCATAATAGCAGGAACGACGTCAGTCATACAAGGGGATTAAGAGCCTCAAAAAAACTGCAAAGACAAAAACAGACAGACCTCCACCAATAATCTAAGAAACGTGGAATTCTATCGGAATACCACAAAAATAGAAAGATGACTTAACAATTACACCCGTGAAAGGAGACCTAAAAAACTGCAACAATTGGCAAGTCAGTGAAGTTAGCCCGAACTTTAAGCCCGAAAGTGTTTGGTTTGTTTCTTTGCTAAAATGTATGTTTATCCCAAATTTTATAATTTAAAAAAAAAACCTTCGGTATACTTTTCTGTTCATTGGTAAACAAAGATGTACCTTAGATAAAGAGTAAAAACCTCTCACCAGATAAGACCAATATGCAAATATTATCCTTAAATCGCCAGGTCCATATCATGGAGATAAAATACAGATTCATTACGTCATATATAACTAGTGTAGGGTATTATAATGGCTCTAATAATAAAATGTCTTCTGGCTTTACTAGTGATGCCACTATGAGGGTTTATCTCTAGTAAAGCCAGTAGAAATTTTATTATTAAAGCCATTATCATACACTACACTAAATAAGGGTATATATGCCGTAATGAATCTGTATTTTATCTTCATGGTATGGACCTGGCGATTAAATATACACCCAATTGTCGAAGTCGTGCCATTTGAAGTGACGCGACTAGAGCCGTCTCACGTCGTGTCAAATTTGGTATTTTTAAAGTCAATGCCAGTAAGACGATTGTAATTAAGAAAATATTTGGCAACACTAATAGTTTCCTCATACTTTGACAATATTATGTGTCAAAATCATTTTGTTTTTTAACTTTTAACAAAAAGGGAATAAATTGTTTTAATTAAATTAGTTAAAAATGAGCACCGTGGAGTTATTTTACGACTCAGATAGTGAAGATGAAGAAGTAACCAGGGAAATGGCAGTAGAACGTAAAATTCCACGCGATCGATCTGATCCTTTAGAAATACCGAATGATTTGTAAGTGCGATATATACCCATATATTTCATATTTATATGAGTATGGTATCCATATTTTATATAATTTATATTTTCTTAGGTTTATGAAGTACTTTCGGTTGAACAAAGAAGCATTTAGATATTTATTAGACATCATCAGCTCCAAATTAAAAAATACTGTACGGTCATCTTCCGTTAAACCCGTACTTAAAATAGCAGCGGCATTGCGGTTCTTTGCGGAAGGTGGTTATCAAACTGGAATTGGAAATGAATATCTGGCTAGAGTTGCACAATCAAATTTTTCTATAAATTTGCAACAGATAATAGATATTTTGGAAACTGAGCTATGTCCAAAACTTATTAAATTTCCTTGCAGTGACGACGAAAAACTGAAAATTCAACTTACGTTTTTTGAAAAATACAGTTTTCCTGGCATAATCGGATGTGTGGATGGCACGCATGTTAAAATTGTTGGACCGGCAAAAATGAACGACATTTGTACTACAATAGAAAAGGATACTACAGCCTTAATGTGATGCTAGTAAGTTGACCGTAAATTCTTTAATTTAAATAACGTGATACGAGTATATTTACAATCTAAAATTTCTAATTTAACCTTACAGGTGTGCGATGATACTCTTAAAATAAGATATGTATATGGAAATCATCCGGGATCATGCCACGACTCGTTTATATTTAACTCGAGTGAACTGGACACTGAACTTGCACGACGGTTTGAAAATGGAGAAACAAATACATGGCTGTTAGGTAATTTTTAATAATAATATGAATTATTTTTTTTAAATATTTCATAATTATGTATATATTTCAAAATTAAATGATTTTTTAATGGAAGGTGATACTGGGTACGGCCTAAAACCGTATTTGTTCGTACCATTTCGGAGTACAAGAGAAGAAAGTAACACAAGGAAAAAAAATTTTAATCTGAAGCACACAAAAGCTAGAAATTTGATAGAAAGAACCATCGGGGTTCTTAAAAATCGCTTTCGTTTTCTACTATTTAGGTGAAAGACAGTTACATTACTCTCCAAATAAAGCGAGGCAGATTGTTAATGTTTGCTACACTCTACACAATGTATGCCTTCACTATAACGTGCATTTAGAGGAACCCATAACTGTAGCCGTTGAAGAGCAAGGGCAGTCAGCACAATAGCGAACTGTGACAGGCATGAGAATGCAAGAGAACGTATAAGGCTTAATATAATGAATTCCATTTGTTGATTTAGCAAATTTAATGTTATTCTTTGATAATAAATAAACTTAATAAACAATTGTCATTTTATAATTTCACAATAAAATAAACAAAAAATAAAAATTTTTAAGACTTAACTCAATAAAACTTAATTCTATTTATCACAAGATGTACATCAAATTGAGTCTATGATTTCAACTTGGCCAACGGTGGCCAAGTAATCACATATCTTAATATGACAATTCACTCTCTTTTCTAATTATTTGTATTACGCTCGAGGAAATCTAATCTTCTTTCTTTATACTCAATTTGACGTAATTTCAATTCCAGTAAATCTTTCCTTTGTTGTCTTTGTTCTAAAAGATCTTCTCGCCAGAACTTAAATTTGTTTACTTTTAATTCGTAAACCTTTCTATTATATCGAGCAATTTCTTTCGTATATCTCTCAGTGTTCTTTATAGATTTTGTTTGCTCTTGTAAAAGACGACATCGTTCTTTGTTCACGCCGTTCCTTTGGCTTTTTTGTAACCAAGCTTCTTGTTTCTAAACTGGCCTCAGTTAATATCACAGCTTCATTTCTGGGAATATGATGATCCATTTCTGGGTGTTGAATAACCTCAATTTTACTATCCAAAATTTTTGATAGCAACGATCCGATTCTATAGATATGGTTTCAAATTTCTCTACGACGGGTGAGGTAATCGGGCCTAAACCAAAAGTTTTTCGATTTACCTGCGATACTTCTCGAAGAAGTAGCAAGTCTATTACACTCTCTTCTAAGGTTGAAAAGTTGTATAATTTATTACAACCACCACCTGTGGCAGTAAGCTCTTTTTTGTTATTGCTCAATTTCACCTTGATTTTAGCCTTGTAATCGTTCCATACCTAAAATAATACAACAATTTTATTGTTTGAAGAATTGTTGGAATCATTTATCTATTTACTACCTTTTGCCATTCTGAGGTTTTCCGTACTGGTGGACCAAGACTATTTAACTTATCACTGAATCCGTTCCAAATATTACTAAATTCACTCTTCGTGTTTCCAAAGCTCATGAAGCCTTTAGCGATGTTTGATTTTTTTTCCATTAGTTTTACTAACAGTTCAAACTGTTTACAGTTTACAATTTTAAAACTAAAACACAATTATGTTCAAATTATAAACAATATACATATATAAAATATTAAAAGTATTTATGCATGAAAAATAATAATTTAAATATAAACAGAAAAATAACGTTTTACGCTCCAGTTTATTATTATTATTATTATTAAAATATGGCTGGAACCCTTAGAGGTTCCGCACTCAATGCCACAGAGGGCCCATGGTGCAAACCTTGGATTCCATCAAAGCGCACAGATGCGCTCTGCAACCTTAGCAAACTGGAGCAGTTTGGACCAGGGCAGAGAAGACAGTAAATTTACAGGAATATTCCTGAAGTTGAACACAAGGAATCTCATGCGATCGAAAGCCGGACAGCTGCTGATGAAGTGTAAGCTATCATCAACATCTTCAAGACAATCGTCACATATGGCATCACTGGCAAGTTCCATGCGATGAAGGTGGCTTTTGAATCGGCCATGGCCAGTAAGTATAGAAACCAGTATCCTCAAGTTATCCTTATTCAATGAAAGAACGTAATTGGTTAACTTCGGGTTAGGCCCTATGACAAAGTATTTCGCCTTGCGACAAGTTGGTGTGGCTGACCACGTAAGCTTTAGATTCGATATGGCAGCGGTTTTAATTGTATTCTTCACTATGTGAAGAGGTAGAGGAGCAGCTGGTTCAGGACCCACAAAATGTAAGCGAGAACCAGTTTTAGCCAAGCAATCTGCAATTTCGTTGCCTTCAATGTCACAATGGGCTGGAACCCACATGACCGTTACCTTGTTGCTACAACCAAGGAGGTTCAGAAATTTCTTACAATCCCCTACCAGTTTAGAGCTGATTAAAGGATTGTTCAAGGAGTTAAGTACAGTTTTACTATCCGTACAAAATATAATCTTTTTGCCGTCGGCAACGAGACTTAGAGCTGAAATTACGCAGTGAGTAATCGCAATTAATTCCGCTTGATGAATAGTACAGTAGATTCCCAAACTACCTGAGTATCTCAAATCATGCGATGGACAGTAGTAACCAAAGCCAGTGCCCTGTTCAGAGACAGAGCCATCTGAAAAGAATACAAGTGATTCGGACAACTGTTTGAGCAAGTCTGGCGAAAACCACATATCCCTTGATGGATACAACACCTCAAAAGATCTGTGGAAATTAAATACAGGCAGAAGCCTATCAATAACCATGTCGATTTCTGGCATCGTTCGTATAAATTCATCAAGAATTGATCTATGGCCTGAAATAGTGCCAAGAGCATTCCACGCCCCAACACTCCTCAAGCGAGAGGCAGCCGAACCAGCTGAACCTTAAATGAAGGAATGTAACTGGGGTAGGGCTAGAATGAGTTCCATAGCTAGTAGCGGAGTTGAAGCCATGGCTCCAGTTACAGCTCGACAAGCCAAATTTTGCAAACAATTAAGTTTTCCAATTGAAGATTTAACTTTAACCACGGGCCACCAAACCACGGATGCATAAGTTAGCATAGGAAGAACTAGTGATTTGGAGATAAAGTATAATATTTTGGGGGATAAACCCCAAGAATTACCAAAAGCTCTACGGCATTGCCAAAAAATATCAGTGGCATTTTGTAGTTTAAAATCCAGATGATACTTCCAAGAAAGTTTATTATCCAGGAAAACTCCAAGGTGCTTGACGTAGACTGAGCTATTAACCTTACATCCAAAAAGTGATGGTACAGAGAAAGCTGCAGTATTCCTACGCCTAGTAAAAATAACCAAGTCGGTTTTAGATGGGTTCACATGAAGACCCTTATTTATACACCACTGTTCTATAATGAGAAGAGCGTGTTGAGTTAAATCTGATAAGACATTCAGATGCTTGCCTGAAACTGTCAGAACCAGATCGTCAGCATAACTTTGGGCGACCAAACCGGAATCACGAAGAATAACAAGAAGTTCGTCAATGACCAGGAGCCACAACAGGGGTGAAAGAACACCTCCCTGCGGGCATCCTCTGGATGCTTTGACCGAAATAAAAGTATCCTGCACCTCGCATATCACAATACGAGATTCAAGCATATATTCAATCCATCTGATGATGTTGGGTTCGATATTATGTTTAGTACATGCATTCGTAATCGAGACGAAAGAAGTATTATCAAAGGCTCCTGCAATATCCAAAAAAGTGCCCACAAGAAACTCATTGTTGTGCATAGATCTCTCAATCCTAGTTGCAAGTTCATGTAAGGCATGTCTCACAGGATTTGCCAACACGGTAAGCATGTTGTGTGGTGCTGAGCGGAGCGGTAGCTAAATGTTGGTCTCTAATAAACCTATCAACAACCCTTTCTAAAGATTTCAAAAAAGTTGATGACAGACAGATAGGCCGAAATGAATTGGGGTCGGTGTAGTCCGACTTTCCAATTTTTGGAATAAAAATTACTTTACTTTTGCTCCAAGATTGAGGAACAAAACTAAATGCTATACAAGCCTGGAACAGATGCAGTAAATGTTCCTTAATTAGAGGGTATCCATGCTGTAAAATGGCAGGGAAAATACCGTCAGGACCAGCAGATTTAAAGGGTTTGAAGGAGAACAGGCTCCAACGTAAGACCTCATAATTGATTAATCTGCAGGCAAGGTCCCAATTGGGAACTACATCCCGATCGTTAGTGACTACACCAGTATTCTCGGTTGCAATGGTTTTACATCCTGGAAAATGGGTAGTGAGAAGTAGGTCGCTTACTTCCTTTTTAGAAGAAGTAAGCTTGCCATTAGGTAGACGAAGTGAATCAAGTCTACGGGTATTGTTCCTGCTCAGCGACTTATTAAGTCTAACTACCGCAGTTAAGCTATTGATTTCCTCACACAAGTTTACCCAGGAGGTTCTTTGTGATATTCTTAATTCTTTTTTGTAAACTTTTTGAGAAGCTAAGAAGCTGTCCCAATCAGACTGAAGATTAGATTTCCTGGCCTTATTCTTCAGCTTTCTAGTAGTTTTCCTTAACCTTTTTAGAGCAGACGCTCCAGTTTAACTTATATACTCACTTCTTCTAACTTGGAAAAATTTTTGTGACATGAAGTCGTTTGAATTGACAGCTGTCGCTTAAAATAGACGTAAGAAACTACTTTGATAATAGCAAATATTAAGTGGCGTGACTATAGTCGTGCAAAACGACGTGAGACGACTATGACAATTGGGGTTATAATATTTGCATATTGTCTTTATCTGATGAGAGGTTTTCTCATTTCTCATTTACCAATGATTAGAAAAGTATATACCGAAGGTTTTCGTTACTTTCCAATTTTTTCTTATAAATTTATATTTCTCAATTCCATCAGCTAAATATTTTTTTTTGTTTGAAATTTTTAATGTATTAAATTCGATTCGGGATGATTCTAAATTGTTTAAATATACACTTTTTCGGGATAGACATACCTTTTAGCAAAGAAACAAACCAAAAACTTTCGGGCTGAAAGTTCGGGCTAACTTTACTGACTTACAATTGGCAAGGTATATTTCCCTTCTCAACACAGCAAAAGAGATACTCGCAATGATCATCCTTGACAGAATCTTACCTAAGATCAATTCAAAACTAAGAAACGAACAAGCTAGCTTTAGACCAGGAAAAAGTTGCACTGATCACATCAAATCATTCCGTATCATTACTGAACAATCTAGTGAATAGAATTTACCAATGAATCTGCTCTTCGGCGATTTCAAACGCGCACTTGATACGATTAATAAAAACACTATGTAACATGGACATCTCAAAGAAATGTATAAGGATGCTGGAAATCGAGTTCAATATAAAGGCAACAAAAGTTAAAAATGCTATAATACTCGAGGAGTGTTGTTGATAATATATTATGGATAAAGTAATGCCAAAAAATTGAATATCACGTCTTCTAATGACATACAATGGGATGATCTGGACTATTCAGATGACATACCTGCTCATTAAGGTACAAATTGAAGTTCTTAAATGAATTTGTATACCTTGGCTGCACAAAAACGAGAACAGATAGGTCAGAGGGCGGTTTAAACAAACGGATAAATCCAGGCATACGCATTGAACATGTTACATAACTCTGGATTTCTTCTGACCTCTCACACAAGACCAAAATACACGCAAGACGAACACTGAAATGCTTCTGGCCAAACACCATAACTAACATTGAACTGCACTCAGACATATTATTTTTTTTGGCGGCTTATACAGGACTAACTCAGTGTTGTCGAAAGTATGTACTATACGAGTAAATGTACTACTTTCAACACCGATGTACTACTATGCTCCGCAAATGAAATCTATACTCCCTTGAAAAAATAAACCTTCATGCAATTGCACTTTTATGAAGTTTTTGGGTTTTCTTTTGTTTTACTTAGATGAGAGAAATATATTTCACTATTACATACTCTTTCTTTTTACGAAACAATATAAAAAAAATTTAATGAAATTCAATTAATATAGTATTGAAAATAATTAGAATAAGAAACCAAAATGTAAGTTTTGTCATCAAATACTTAATAATAATATTGTCCACACTGAAAGGACTCAATAAGTCCGATTAACATAATAATTCCGTGAAATCAATCTGAAATCAAAACTTCAAGAATATTTTAATTTCGAAACACACAAAATACTTAAATTATACGGATGTGAAGTTTTCAACAAAATTCGACAAATCGACAAAAATATATGTATACAAAATTTGTCGAAATAACAAAAATATGTAAATGTATTGGTGAAACAGTAGGTAAAAGCAATGTTACAACTTTAAAAATTTTCACTATAAGATTATGATTTAATTTCAATAAAAAAAACACGTTAAACAAAAACAACACAAAAGAAGTTTTAATAAAGCAACATTTTTAAAATATCAATATTGAAACTATAATTTTACTTTAGCTTCAAAATTGTTTCAAAATTTATAGAGAAGACCACTTAAAAAAAATCCTTAAATAGTGACCAAATAAATACATAAAGGGTGATTTTTTTGTGGTTAGGATTTTCATGCATTAGTATTTGACAGATCACGCGGGATTTCAGACAAGGTCAAAGAGAAAGATGCTCAGTATGCTTTGACATTTCATAATGAATAGACTTACTAACGAGCAACGCTTGCAAATAATTGAATTATATTACAAAAATCAGTGTTCGGTTCGAAAAGTGTTTCGCGATTTACGTCCGATTTATGGTCTACATAATCGACCAAGTGAGCAAACAATTAATGCGATTGTGACCAAGTTTCGCACTCAGTTTACTTTATTGGACATTAAACCAACCACACGAATGCGTACAGTGCGTACAGAAGAGAATATTGCGTCTGTTTCTGAGAGTGTTGCTGAAGACCGTGAAATGTCGATTCGTCGCCGTTCGCAGCAATTGGGTTTGTGTTATTCGACGACATGGAAGATTTTACGCAAAGATCTTGGTGTAAAACCGTATAAAATACAGCTCCTGCAAGAACTGAAGCCGAACGATCTGCCACAACGTCGAATTTTCAGTGAATGGGCCCTAGAAAAGTTGGCAGAAAATCCGCTTTTTTATCGACAAATTTTGTTCAGCGATGAGGCTCATTTCTGGTTGAATGGCTACGTAAATAAGCAAAATTGCCGCATTTGGAGTGAAGAGCAACCAGAAGCCGTTCAAGAACTGCCCATGCGTCCCGAAAAATGCACTGTTTGGTGTGGTTTGTACGCTGGTGGAATCATTGGACCGTATTTTTTCAAAGATGCTGTTGGACGCAACGTTACGGTGAATGGCGATCGCTATCGTTCGATGCTAACAAACTTTTTGTTGCCAAAAATGGAAGAACTGAACTTAGTTGACATGTGGTTTCAACAAGATGGCACTACATGCCACACAGCTCGCGACTCTATGGCCATTTTGAGGGAAAACTTCGGAGAACAATTCATCTCAAGAAATGGCCCGGTAAGTTGGCCACCAAGATCATGCGATTTGACGCCTTTAGACTATTTTTTGTGGGGCTACGTCAAGTCTAAAATCTACAGAAATAAGCCAGCAACTATTCCAGTTTTGGAAGACAACATTTCCGAAGAAATTCGGGCTATTCCGGCCGAAATGCTCGAAAAAGTTGCCCAAAATTGGACTTTCCGAATGGACCACCTAAGACGCAGCCGCGGTCAACATTTAAATGAAATTATCTTCAAAAAGTAAATGTCATGGACCAATCTAACGTTTCAAATAAAGAACCGATGAGATTTTGCAAATTTTATGCGTTTTTTTTTAAAAATAAGATCTCAAGCTCTTAAAAAATCACCCGTTACATAATTTAAGGCATAATCTTTCAAGTCATTACAGTTCGACAAAAAAACTACGATAAATTTTATCCAATTATTGAGTTGGAAAAGTCGTAACTTATATGATTTTTAGATTTTAGTGGTTCACTGTATTGAATTAGCTGATGAATATTAATATTTGGAAAAATAGTCTTATCTAGTAAAGCGAATAATTAGAGGAATAAGGGCTGAAACGACCTCAACCTATTTTCAAACTTTAAATGGGTTAGATCCTCGTCTTTCTTGATTGAAGTCATTAGAGGTTCTTTAATGATATATTGTTCCTAGTGGGCCACTTTTGGTAAGCAGAACTGGCACTTTGGGATGAATCAAACGTTATGTTATGGCGCCAAAATTAAAGACTCATTCAGATAGCTTGAACGGTGTTGCTTGCTTAAGACAGCAGGACGGTGGACATGGAAGTTGTAACATGCTAAGGAGTGTGAAACAACTCACTTGTCGAAGCAACTAGCAATTAAAATGGATGGCGCTCAAGTCATATGCCTGTACATAACCGATATGCAAAATTTAATTATACTTTTAAAATCAAGCCATATCGAGTAGGAGGGTACAATGATATGCATTGAAGTGTTTGGTGTGAGACTGCATGGAGGTGTCAGTGGCACTAATCTAGGTGGTAGTTATTGTTATTGATCACGAGTAAGTTGGTCCTAAGCTCTATGCGAAAGCTGTCACAAACAAAAACGATAAACTTAAACGTAAGTTTCTACTCTTAATAAATTTAAATTTGTGCTCTTTACCGAGTATTGGTCTAGAATTAGTACAATAACTTTGAACAAATTAGTGCTTAAAGCAGGCCATTTGTGCCTAGATATTCTCTGCACGGAATAATGGAATAAGATGAATGTTCTATTTTCAATTGACTTTTATTTTAAGACGTAATGATTAATAAAAGTAGTTGAAGGAATTAGTGTATGATGGCGCGAGAGGTGAAATTCTTGAACTGTCGTAAGACTAACATATGCGAAAGAATTTAATAGTTCTAACCATTAACGATGCCAGCTAGCAATTGGATAGACCTACATATATGGCACTTTGAGTCGCTTTCTGAGATTTAAAGCTTTTGGGCTCCAGGGAAGTATATGGTTGCGAAGTTGAAACTTAAAGTGATTCACGGAAAAGCACCACCAGGAGTAGAGTCTGTGGCTTAATTTGACTCAATATGGGGAAACTAACCTGGTTCGACCATACTTGTAAACGAATAAGGCAGATTAATAACTCTTTCTCGAATCTATGAATAGTGGTGCATGGCCGTTCTTAGTTAATGGAGTGACTTGCCCGTAAGTGGAGTCATAGCTGGTGGATTGTCTGAATTAAGACACTTGCTTCTTTAATAAATAAATTGCATCTACTAATAATAATTGAAGAACAGGTATGTGGTGCTCTTAAATGTCCTGGGTTGCATACGCGCTACAGTGCGGGTACCGACCTGTACTCCTATAGTCTAAAAAGACCCTGTAAACTGGTAAAAAAACATTTGTGGTTATGATTGTGGACTGAAATTGTATATATAAATCTGAAATTCCCATTAAGTGTGGGTGATAAGCTTGCGTAATTATACAATTTAAAATAAGCCATATTGAGTCGGAGGGAACAATAATATGCGTTGAAATGTTTGGTGTAGACCTGCATGGAGCTGTAATTGCGAAGTCACCATTAGGGATTATTCTTGCCAAATCAATAAATAGATCATTTTATTCTTAACCGAACATCAATTAACAATTAATTTAGAACTAACATGGATCAGAAGGATCCGACTGTCTCAATAAAACAATTATATAAGTCACGACTTTTCCAACTAAATAATTGGATAAAATTTATCGTAGTTTTTTTGTTGAATTATAATGGCGTGATAGAGTGTGCTTTATACTATATTCAGATATATGCCATACCCCGGGAACATCTCTGAGATTTGGCCAAAATTCAATACAGTGATCAATTAAATTTGTATATACATAATAGAATTTGTTTTTAGGTTTTTTGAAAATATTAAAAAAAAGATAAAATATAATTTTAAAAAGATATATGGAATTCATTTAAAACAATTTAATACTTTTAATCTTGAAATCATTTTAATATATCATTTTTAAACTGTGATTTTATGTGGTAGTATTTTAAAATAATATTACAATTTATTTACCTACTGTACAGTTGTTATACCAATACATTTATATTTTTGTCGATTTGTCGGAATTTTCACACCCGTTAAATTATCAACAACAAGATGGCTATCAACCGAAAATTATGAGCTATGGGTTGCGCTTAAACATTTTTTTGTATCATATCATTTAGAACAGAATGCTGACATGGCTCAAGTTCCAATCAGTAACTCCTTGATTTCATGTTATGTCCCTCACTACAAGTTTCACAATGTTATCTAATTTTGTTAAATCTGAGATGATTTTGGATAATGTGCTGGATAAAACTGATTTTTTAAATATTAATAATATTTTAGACATTGATAAAATTTATACTGGCACAAAATCTGAAATGACTATTAAAAGGGGAACAGTTTCAGAAGATACTGCCAACTGAGTAAATCGTGTTGTGCTTATTCCATACAGTTGTGTAACCAAATCAGCACTCGCAATTTAATTTTTAAGATGAGGTATTAGTAGCTGTATAGAGAGCTTGCACCCCAAACAAAAAGCAATTAGTCTATTTCCACTTATCGGTCGTTCCCGAATTTTTTCAAAAATACTTTCAAGACGTTTGGACTTCTATATTCGATTTGAAAAATGCTGCCAAAGAAGGAATATAACCACAATATCATAATTTTTTAGGATCTATTTTAAGTTTTCCTGATAGCAGCGCAAAAGCCGAGCGCATATTTTGCCAAGTCAACCTTATCAAAGATAAGGCGCGTAATTTATTGTTAGCCTCAACAGTAAATGCCAATCTTATGGCCCGAGAGTGATTGGATGGAACAAATCCGTAATTAATTAATCATATATTTTTATGTTATTGTTTATAATTTTTAATTTTTTTGAATTAAATTAAATTAATGATAAAATTAATTATACAACTTTTATTTTTTATACTCCTTTACTTTTTGAAATTGTTATACGATATGTGCTACCTTAGACTTTTTGTAAACGACAACCCTGGCCCCCTGTACCGTGTCAACAATCTGACTCCATCGGTTTCGATCACGAGCCAGCTCTTCATATTGTTCCAAGCAACCAGAAGATGCCAGATCGCGGTCTACGCCGTTGAGACATTGTCGCCAACAGCGACCTCATCGCGTACCGAAAGGTGGCTCTCCCTTCAAAGATCGCTGTATCATTCGTTTCGGATCAGCACGCAGAACGTGACCGAGCTAGCGTACTCGATATCCTTTGATTTTATGCACGATATGAGTTATTTGCTTTAAATTCCTGCGTTCGTGATTGAAAAGAACTCGGTATGTACCATCAACGTCGGGTTTTGGGCCATATATCACACGCATGATTCTTCTCTCGAATGTAAGACGCCATCTTTCGTACATATCCGTCAAGGTTCAACTCTCACATCCATACATGACAACGGACGCTGAAAACTGTTTCAGTGGATCAAGTATCTCTTTCACTACGTTGCCATTTAATCCAATCACATAGACATCATATGCAAGAAGTTGATTGGATTATCGGAATAAGATATTGTCCTCAGGTGCTTCACTTTTACGGAGGATGTATTCCAACATGACATAAAAAGTATCGGGGACAGCGCATCTCGTTGTCGAACACCAGTAGTGATTGCAAAAGTTCTCGATAGCCATTTCTCAACTTTAAGCATTGTGATTGCGTTACTGTCAGACATATAGACCGAAATAAAAAAACGAAAATGGAGAAGACCACAGAAGTCATGGTAGAAAATACTGCTAGCTGGAACGACTACTAACTACTTTGTAGACCATGGGGAAAGATAAAAGTCCAGCCTAGTAGAGGCCCTAGTATATGCTCTTTTAACTGGAGATACAGGAAAATAAATCCGCAAGGCCAGGTTAGATTGGGTGGTGTCAACGAACGACTGTTGTTTTTTGTACATAACCGAGATAATAAACACTTAATAGTTTCACTGTAAAAACATTATTTATTACATAATTTAAATTTAATTAATTACTAATTTAAATAATTTTAAATAAAATAAGTTACTATAAAATAAAAATACCATATTATAATGCACTAAAAATAAATTTAGACCATCCCCAAAATCATATAATCAACCAGCCGCTGCGCATCAATAAAATCTACAATCGCCGCAAAATCAATCAATGAATCAATTCCGATGAGCGCAATTTAATTAAATCACTTGCATTAATCACCCCGTAATTATTACCGCGACGATTTATTTTATTACTACTACTGTAATCGGTTTGTTCGCGATGATGATATAGTTGCTTATGCGGTTGGGTTGAACGCGTATAATTATCCGATTTTGATCGCAATAGCTCATTACAACTACTACTACTATTATTTGTAATGTGATTACTATTTTTAAATATATTACTGGGACGCGATAGTTTTGGTTCGGAATGTATATGTTGGACCTGCTGTGATTTGCCATTCGACAAATTCGAACCAATAGTTTTTGTATTGTCCTGCTTCAAAAACGATTTCATATCTAATTTATGCTTTTTAATTTTGGCTTCTAAAACTTTTAAACGACTTTCGTAATTCATTTTGGTAAATATATCCGTGCCATTACTATTGTAATTGCCCTCGGCATGGGTATTATTTACATTCGAATTTCGCCAATCGTCCAAATCAAGCGAATTATTTTTATAAATTTTCTTCGTCGAACCATTTTTACGCGTCTCCAAATCTAAACTACTGTGGCGAAAATGTTTCAAATTTTTAAGACTGTTTGTTGCATTGTTTGCATTAGTTTGATTTGATTTGGCACATGGAAAATAATTACTACTACTTGTATATACTGATTCACTATCACCGGCACAATTATTTTTTATATCCACTAATTTATTATCATTGTATGGTGGCGAATTGCTGCTTTTAGTTTTGAACGAGCTACTATTGCCATTACCATCCCCAGATGGATAGCCGCTGTCGATCGAAGCGCGTCGCATTAATTTATCTGAATTACAACAACTGTTCGACGTTTGAGTGTCGAGCACAGAAAATCCACTCGACGATATCGACGTAGCAGCTGGATAATTTATTTTTGGCATAAATTTTGTTTTGCTACTATGGTTTCCTTGCCGTTCGAGTGATCCGTAATTTCCGTTTGCTCCATGCACACCATTTTGACCACCACCGGCACGATGAACATTTATATGTTTTTTGAGGGGGTCGTGATGCTGGTGAGACTTTTTTAAAAAATGTAAATCACTCGATGAATTCGAAGCTTTCGTTGAATTCAATTTCGATTCACCTGGATTACTATCACAATGGTAACTAGACTGTTGAACGGATTTACTGGAAACTAGTTTAGGTTTACTGGTGTGGTTCAATAATTTACCATCGTGACCAAATTGATTATGATGATGATCTCTGTAAAAGGAAAATAAAAAAAAATATGTGTTTTAGATCAGTAAGGATTGTAACCGGATTTACAGGCGCATGATTGACTAGTATAGAGTATATAGATTGTATATTAAGGTCTGGGGTTGGGTAAAGGTTTTTGATATATGGGCTATAGTTTGTCAAACGTGATTCCATATACGAATCAAATAAATATGAGAAAGTACTTTAAATCACCAACCTCTACATTACTCTCCAAAAGCTCAATTGAATAAAACACAAGAACACAGTTTCTCAAGTCGTATTTTATTACAATACGTCAATTAAAATACTTTGTCTGTAATACCATTTTAAACCAACACCGGCAACATCATACACCTTCCGTAATATTTATTCAATCTGTATACATGAAATTCATATACATCATGTCATCAATACGTTAAGAATTTAACAAAGTCTTATATAGGACCAAAACTCACCTTTTTTTGTGTCCAGTCGATTTAGCTGCATTCAAATTATTAAATCCAACTTTCTCCGAACTCGATATTAGCTCATATAGTTTTGATCGATATTCATGAACTGTTAATTGGACATCATCACGAAATGGTGGTATTATGTCGGCCTCAAGTTCCGGTTCGGCCAGTGTATGCCTAAATCTATAATTAATCGAAATTAATTTACAAACAAAAAATTTTAAAATAATATAAAGTGTTTACTTTTCTACATATTTATGCTCGAGCGCTTGTTTCGCTGTCAATCGCTGTGTCGGATCAAAAATTAACAACGATTTAACCAGTTGGCGTCCATCATCGGTCGACCCTTGCAACAAATCATCCAATTTCGCATCACCACCCGTTGAATTTTGATTAAGCAATGCCGTACCAAATCCTCCACCTACCGATTTTATATCACTTTCGGTCACTTCGGGTAGTGCGGCAACAATACGTTCAACTTGATTTACGGTACAACTACCTGGAAATAATGGTTTACCACGAATCATTTCAGCCAGTATACATCCCAAACTCCATAAATCAATTCCCTTTGTGTACCTGAAATATATTAAAGGAAAAATTATTATTTTCTTGAATGAATAAAAACCATCAAACCGCAACAACTTGCTCGTACAAAATACGTTGAGTATCTAACTAACCAAACCATGGTATATTCGAAAAATAGTGAAATATTGTCCAAAGTAACAATAAAATAATAATAAAAGCTTGTGTGTTAGTTGTAGCAGTAAAAGCTTCTTTTATGCTTCCATACAAAGATTAGACACAACATGAAAGCTATTCGTGAAAATAATATTCATCAGTTATAGAAATATTGCATGTTAATGCTTCTAATAAAACAAATATGTATGTGAATATCGCGGGAGTATAATTTAATACCACATACATACCATATATACCAGTAAAAGTATGTTTCCCAAATTTATTGGCGGTTGGTGTTGTATCGATCATGAATACATAAGTTTTGCAATAAATATATATTTTATTCTATCCTAAATATCATAATAGTTTTGACACAATAGTTGTAACATATGGTAATGGTTATACATGACGTAAACAATAGAACCCTACTAAGACGAGCTTTTATTATTACTATATAGCGTGAATTATTCGAAGGCCATTTAAGTTATAATACGTCTTAACTATTTAGCTTTGAAAAATCATAATATATTTACAACTCGACATTTATTCCATGATATACTTGTAGTTGTAAAGGATGACATGATAGTATATAGTGAAAGGATTCGAAACCATAAATCAATTTGGAATACTTTGTATGCATGCCAAACTAGATGGTTCCGTATAGGAGTTAATTCATAACTATCGTGAATCATTTATATCGACCACTGATAGAGAGATTAAGTTTTTTCAGTTATAACATTCAACATCAGAAAAAACCTGCTCACTGAAATGCAGTTGCTTTGTCAAGATGGCCATGTCTTGTGGATTGCATATAGATTGTGGTCGATCGGAGAGTAAGGAACATCTTGTTCATGTAGGACTAAACAAAGGCAAGCAAGTGTTACCATCATTAGGCTGATAAAAGTACTCAACGAGATTGAAAAGGTTCCGATGGTAGAAATAAACAGTCATTAGTATACCAACGGTTCGAATTCCAGAATTTTGTATGGAATATCATGGAGGAACAAATGGCGACCATCTAGCACTTTTAACCCAATTTACCACACAGCTATAGTGTTTAAATATCCACTGCTGATGTGCAACTAATTTAACTATAGAACTAAATTTGGTGACACTTTCCAGAAGTTAGGTAAGGATATTATACGGTTCGTCGACAGTTTTTCAATGCCTTTTTAAATAAAGTACACATTAAAATTGATTAAACCCTAGATCAATATTTGTAAACATTTTAAAGTTTTGAACAGTTTATTTATATAGAACTTTGCATACCCAAAATACAATAGAGAGCACCTAGATGAGCTGAAGAAAATTTGAGGCGTGCAAATGAGGATCAAACTTGATCTGAGTGGAAAGAAACTGCCTGCGTAAGTGTAGGTTTGGGCTCTGCAAATGGAAACCGGAAAGAAAATGTTTGGGTTAGACAGAGTAAGAAAACTGAAAACCACCAATGATTCAGCCAAACCTACATTGGTAACCGAGTTACTACATAAAATGGACAAGAAAAGAGAAGATCGAGTTGAGATATGACAGAAAAAGCAGCCATTTGGGAGAACCAGATGTTGGAGCCGTGGAAAACTGGAACATCTTCAAGAAATTGCAAGTCAGTCATCAACCAACAGAAAGAAGTCCCGCGTAAGCAACCGATAGTGAGTGCTGCATAAGTGAAGAGAGATAATATATAACGGTAGTGAACTGGTAGTGAAAAAGATTAAATTGGCAAATCCCAAAGAAATTGACCAAGTCTCTGTAAGGACGATAAGGTGGATGTGACCACCAGGAGGAACCGATGATATTCGGAGTTGTGGCAATGTCAATGGAAGTGAAAGATGACTGCAGAACCACAGAAGTTCGAGGCACCCAAGGAAATTTACGACGACATTGCAAGGACATAGGATTTTGACAGTGTCTGCCAAGAGGAACCTAATATATTAGCTCTTGTGACTCACTTGGACGATAAGGTGGAAGTGATCACCAGGAGGAACAGATGATGTTCGGTCTTGTAGCAACATCAATGGAAGGAGAAACACGATGCCTCCACGATGACAAGGTCGAACACTTGTGGCAGAGGTAACGGAAAGAGTATAATGAAAACAAGGATACAATAATACATAGAGCCAGGCAGAAATGGAACAACGTGAGGATCAAGGTTTAAGTTCGATAATTAACTTGAAGGTATATAGTAGGTCCCAGACCAGCATACAGTTAAGATATTAAATGACATCTCGAGCCAACAAGTTCTTCATGGTCATAATGGACTACTTCACAAACTGGTCATGAGCGCACTATCAAACCAAGAGGAATGAACAGAAACAAGTGTGTTGGTAAACGAGTGAGTTAGCAGATACGGAGTTCCATTGGAGGATCAAAGAAAAATTGTTTGTATCGCTAATCGCTGAGCTGTGCATGATACTTAACATTTGGCAAACTCAGCTAAAGATTCCAATCAAAAGAAACTCGAATGCACGACTAAGGACGAAAATGAACAAGATGGCATGTCTTATGGATTGTATGTACATTATGGTCGAGCGGAGAAAAAAGAACATCTCGTTGATGTAAGATTAATCAAAATTAGGCAAGTATTATCATCTGAAAAATTAAACAATGAAGAGATCAGAAAAGAGCAAGTATAAGAAAGAGCAAGTATCCACATTTATTGATCATTTTGAAATTTGTAGAGGACCAAAACAGACCATTTAGAAAGAGTATGCTGGTATTGAACTCAATGTAATACTCTACTATTTGAAGAGGTCTGTTTGAAACGGGGTTCGGAAAGGACCAATAGTAAAAATAAAAAGTCAATAAGTGGTGGTACAAAGGATTCGAGTTCATGCCCGAACTAAAATAAAGCGCACCGAGATGAACTGAACCAATTTTGAGATGTACAAATGAGAAACAAGCTAGATTCGAGCGGAAAGAAGCAGCCAGGGGAGGTTTCACTCTGCAAATGGAGGCTGGGAAGAAAGCGATTGGGCTAGACAGACCAAATGGAGCCAAACTGGCTTGAGTAACAAAGAAACTACAGTAAATGCACAATTAAGAGAAGCTCGAGTAGGGACTTGTAAAAGAAAGCTGCCACATACGAGAATTAGATGTTGGAGATGTGGAAAGTTCGAACATCTTCAACAAAATTGCGAGTCTTTCCTCAACCAAAATCGCAGAAAGAAATCTCGCGTAAACAACCGATAGTGAGTGCTACTTAAGTGAAGAGAGATAATACAACGAACCACTGGTAGTGAAACAGATCAGAATGGCAAATCGTAAAGAAATTAACCAAGTTGCTAGCATAAGGACGATAAGGTGAAATGTATATTAAAAGGAATTAGTGAAAGTGAAAAGTGAAAGTGTCCACCAGAATGAACACAAGGTGTTCGGTCTTGTGACAAAGACAAAGAAAGACGAATGGTGGAAGCAAGGAAAATGAGCTTTAATATCACCAAGAGATTGACCCATGAAGAGATCAAACTGGAACACCGTGAAGATCCAACTTTGAGTTCGACAATCAGCTAAAAATTTGACAATTCGGAAGGAAGAAGATCGCAGACCAGTATGGAAGGAAGTAGCGCTTTTAAGTACAGATGTTACGTGCTGCTGGGCTCAGTCGGACTCATTATATTTCTGTAAGTCCACGGACGGAAAGACGAAGTTGGTGCTAACGAAGTACTTAAGAAACTGCATGGTGGAAGTTCAGAAAATCACCTTGGAGTTAATAAAGTACTTAACCGTTCAGGTGGCGCAGTGGTTAAAGCTGCGGCAGTTGGAGCGGGAGGTACCGGGTTCGAATCCCTATTCGAAGCAAGATGCAAATGGGTTTTTCACCTTCGATCGTTTGGGCGGTGCGATCGGTGTGAAAAATGAACATATATCTGGATCCCCTGTCGTGTTTAGAATCCATGGTCCGACCCATCTTCCATGTCAATACTATAGGCTGGCATGAAGCTATGCAATACGCAGATGGTACTACGAAAAAACTCGGACCTATAGCCGTACATAGTGGTATCACAACGGACCAATCGCTGGTCTAAGTGTGCGATAGCAGCCACAACAACCTAACCTAACCTAATAAAATACTTCCTAACGTCAAACAAATATTTTATTGAGTGAGAACGGATCGACGCTGTGATATCTGGGCAGCGTGTAAAGAACCGAGGACCAGTACGCGAGGAAAGATGCAGCAATACAACGAAGAATCATCGATGGAACGGATAGCTATTAATATAGTGAGACCGTTTCCAGTGACAACCCGAGGCAGCAAGTTCATCATTGTCATAATGGATTACTTCACAAAGTGGTTTACACACTACTCAACCAAGCCATTGGAGCTTCACACAGATCAAAGAAAGAAAATTTGAGTCACAACCAATCGCGGAACTGTGCATAATACTCAACATTAGTGAAACTCGGACAGCTCCACAATGAGCTCGCAGTCGTATGGCACGATGAAGAGGTTCAACTGAACCATAGAGAAACATTTAGCGAAAGTGATGGATTCCAATCAAAAGAAACTGGAATGTACGACTAAGGACAAACATGAACGAAATTCACAATGCATGTTCGAATCAAGATTGCCAGTGATAAGATGAAGACAATGCAGCAGGTGTGGTTTTATAACCCGAAGAAGGTGAAAAGAAAGTCACCGAAGCTACAATCAGATTGGGAAGATCCATACACCATCATCAAAAGGAGACCATAGACAAAGATGCAAGTAGTGCATATTCAGAGGTTAGCTCCATGGAGAACAGATTAATGTTAGCCAATGGTAGTGTAACGAATAACCTTCTAGTGGTTATAGATACGTGGTATATGTAGTAGTAATCAAACGAGAAGCTAATTCAAACCTAACCGGAGACCATGTATTATTTAATTGGATTTCGAGAGAGCCAGAGAGCAATAGAGTCTCGTTCTAACTTAGACTAAAATATGGTCGTTTAAATTTTGATCAGCGTCTGAAGCGTCAATAATCCGGATACGAACTGTGGAGGGTTGTAACAATTTTTTCTGAATTTTCCATGTAGGAAAATAAAGTTGGGTATATAACTATTATCATCCCGTCAAATTTCTATAAAGTCCGTTTCTAAGTATGAGGATGAGAGGTAAGAGACCTATGTAATCTGTAGTAACACCAACAGATAGCACTAAAACTTACATATCGGTCACATAATTTTAGTTCGTGATCGTTTAATGTCATGCAATCAATCATGCTTACGCTTCTAAATTTAAACTAGAAATCAGAACAGTTGTAAACTAAAAACATTAAATGTAACATATTTAAGAATCATAGATAGCACAATATACTCACGTTTTACTAGCTACTAAAATTTCGGGAGCGCGATACCATCGCGTTGCAACATAATCCGTTAAAATAGGTTCATCATTAATATTACGATTATAACTATTTCCACTATCCTGCCTATGTGCAACAGAGCGTGCCAATCCAAAATCAGCTATTTTACATCTAAAACATCGAGTAAATAGTTAAATAGGTTAAAACAATCAATATAAATGGTTACACTTACCGACATCTACTATCTATTAATACATTACTAGGTTTTAAATCCCTATGGATAACATTTCCAGAATGTATATACTTCGTTGCGTTAAACAACTGATACATAACATATCGTTTATGAATATCCTTGAGTATTGATCCACGTTTTATGACATTATGCAAATCACTTTCCATAAATTCAAATGACAAATAAATATCCATATGATTGGCAGCCCTGTTTTAAATCAAAAATATTAAATAAGTATAAAATTGCCAAAATCATATCTTACCTATGTATACTATGCAGTTGGATAATATTCTCGTGATTTCGAAATGCCCGCAAAAACATAATTTCTCGAAATGTGCGCTGAGCATCTGTTTCATTACGAAATGCATCGAATATCTTTTTAACCGCAACCGTTTGAAGTGTTTTTCGATCAATGGCTTTCCAAACGATACCATAAGCACCTTTACCTAGTCGCTGAAAATACGAAAAAGTGATTTTTAGTGTACATATTAGCTTGCTGCCACTGTAATATAAAGTAGGATATACCGCATCATATTAACCCCAATTGACCTACCGGAAATATTTTATTTCCGTAAAGAAAATTGTATAGTATATGTAGGAAAAATTTACAAACAAATTGAATTCCAAAATAGAAAAGCAAACAGTTGATTAGTAGAAAAAAAATCAATTGAAAATGAAAGTAAAATTTTGTGGGGGTATGTACATAAATACAAGCCAGCCACATACAAGCCGGATAGCGCAGTTGCACTAATGTGTTTTTGTGTGTACAGACGAGAAAATTACTTTCAAACGAAAATAGAATATTTTAAAATTCCACAGTCACGATAGGTACGATTATTTCCGTTCTGTTCTAAATATACATACGTATACCCATCATAAGGTCGGATAATGAACTTGAATAAGCTTTAACTAATTTTCTTTTTATTATTAAATGAAAAGTTAATCGATTTATAAATGTTAACACGTATAGTAAAAACATCATGTCAGTGTATGTATGCATATGAGTGTTAATAAAATGAGTGACTCTCCGCTAGTGAGTATCTCATTAAAAAAAAAGCTTTTATCGAAACTAAATAAAATGTTTGTTATTGTTAGTCCAATTTTAATTCAGAACCACTTAAATAATGGTAGCCACCGTTAGCGCGGATATTAATATCGTATCTGTCCGAGAAGGCTTTATACACTGCACGAATGTGGTGTAACTTTCGTTTTGAAGAAGTGAAGCTGAAAACTTTTTCTTGTAAAACCAGGTTTTATAGACTGATCCCGACTCTCGTGGAAACACACAACACAGTTTCTACCAAAGAGTTTAGGTACCAAAGATCAGAAAGCATCGTTTAAAATCGTTTCACGTTATATTTGTTGATTACCTATGAAAACGAGGAGTGAGCTTTTTGTGGTATTTAACGCGGGCCAAACCACCACTGATATATACGCTTGCATTCGCTGGACTAAATAGTTTTTAGATTTGTTTATTTATTTAATTATTTACAACAATTTTGAAAGCTGTACACTTTATTTTGAGCTTTTAAGCTCAGTCCTTATAAGAAAGTGCAGTTGTATCTATTTCAACTCTACATTTTTTATTATTAAGAACAAAAAACATCACTAAGCATTCTGACTTGGAATGTGCTCGAACAACGTGTATAATGCATAGCCAATGCTCCATATCGGATTCATAGTTCAGCATTCGATCAGTTATGTCCCTTTTTTATGTAGGCCGCCAAGTGAATTTACCTATAAACAAGCCATAATATCGCTTCTTCCAATTATGTCAAAACTATTTGAGAGATTATAAAAACGAATTAAACCTGAAGTTGAAGTCAGAGGCGGTTACGTCCCATTAGTTCTGATTTAAAGAGGAACACTCCACAATCGATCAAGTCCATAACAGATTTAATACAAAAGGAAAAAATGATTTGTTCAGCCATATTTTGCACAAGGTGCAGGGTTTTGATAAAGTCTGGCTAGATGGTTTAATATTTAAATAAGAGAAAACCCTGCCAGTTGAGTATTGCGAACTGTTAAAGTCGTACTTGAAAGGGAGATACTTTGTACTTGAAGGAAGTGCCTTATGGCCATTCCTTTTTGTACTGTTTACAATCAACTTACAGCAGACGAATAATGCAACTATCGGCACTTTTGCAGATGACACTGCAATTCTAGCTGACAGTGACACAATTGGTGTAGCCACATTCAAACTACAAATAGCCATAAATAGTATACATATTGGCTAGCTAAGTGAAAAATTAAAATGAATAAATCGAAGTCTACTCAAATTTATTTCACTAATAGACCTATAGAACGACTACCTGTGACTCTCAGTAATATTCCTGTACCACATGCAAATCAAGCAAATCCTGTTGCAAAATTAAAGTGGCTAGTACACATGAAAAAACAAACAGAAGAGCTCCAATTAAAATATAGAAAAATGTACTGGGTAATTAGAAGAAACTCTAAGTTATCCATTCATAAGAAACTGATGCTTTAAAAACAAGTATTCAAGCCGGTTTGGACATATGTTATTCGACTATGAGCATGCACTAAAACCAACAATCAACTGACAGTTCAACAATTTCAAAATAAAGTTCTCGCAGAGGAATAGTAAGTGTCCTTTGGTACACTGATAATAGAGATCAATGAATTAAGACAGTCGCAGATAAAATCACTCTAACATTGCAGGTATAAAACTAATTCATCAAAGGGGGTGTTACAAGAAGACTTAAGAGACTAAACCTTTTGAGTGACAAGTAAAAAAATTATTATTGTTATCATAAATACATATTTTTTTTAAAATCGACTTTGTAAGTACCATTTGTGCATAACATCCAGCGAATACTATTCACGCTTTTCACTTATAAACGTACGCCAGTGGCCCTATTCTGGTAATTCCACGAGAAAGTGGGGAATAGGGAATTGGGGAAAGATTTTATATGAAATTTCTATTCAAATATATTTTTTCCGGCCTACTGACGAAAAAAGTTCGATGTAACTATTTATAAATTGGGAATAATTTTTCCATACCAAAATTGGAAGGAAAAATTATTCCCAATTTAACACTAGCTTTTTACCTCAGTATGCCAGAAAAAAAAATATTTAAACTCTAATTACATATAAAATTATTCCCCAATACCGTATTCCCCGGGAATTACCAGAATAGGGCCACAGGTCGATTATATAGAAATTATGATATGATTGACCATAGATACAGATTGAACATTTAGAGCGTTCCACATGTTAATGCAACTGGCTGTGCGACTTTTATAGCTGGACGTTTTTAGGCAACTGTAGATTAAGATGCGGATTACTGTATGTAAGGGTTGAGTAAATATAGTTAAGTTTGAATTTTTCGTTATGAAAAAATTACATTTCCAAATATATAAAACCTTTATTAGACCGTGCATAGAATATTGCTATCAGGTTTGGGGTGGAGCATATGGCACTGCTCTCCAGTTGCTGGATAGAGTTCAGCAACGTGCCATCCGAATAAAACTCCAGGCATACAAAAGATCTAGACAGCCTACAACACCGCAGAGATGTCGCAGAACTCTGCGTGTTTTATAGATTAATAAATGGTAAATGTTCTGCACAATTAACGGAGAAAATACCATCTTTTACGCCAGGGCGGGTAACACAAGGAACGGTTAATACGCATAGGTTTACGGTGAAGCTGCCGAAACCTCGAACTGAAGATACAAAGCGCGAATTTATTTATCGGACATCTAAGAAGTGGAATTCGTTGGCTGGTTTTCAGTTTCCATTGAAATATAAAATGCACAAGCTTAAGGCAGCTATCAACCTTTACTTTAAGGATCGCGCGTTGAGTACAGGAGCTTTGACAGTTAAAAGGAGCTATAGATCAGTTTAAAAGTCCGCCTGCACCTAAATAAAACTAAACGTAAAACAAAAATTCGATCTGATATAAAAGTGAAAGCCAAAGTACAATTATTTCTCCAAAACCACAGTGTAAATTTAAATATCTGACCATCTGATCTATATATATATATGTATATATATTGTAAAATATTTTGCACTCTACCTTAACCGATCGTTTTATATCTTTACGTAAACGTGTTGGAACACCTCTACTCTTGCTAGTAGTTCAATGGTACGTGGATTTTTGGCATTTTTGGCGTTGTTGCTGTTTATAAATGTCCACCTCCATGGCATTTTTTGATGTCAACAGTTCCATTGTAATGTGTAGTGGTCCGATTCATAAACATTTTATCCGTATGTAAATGTCATGACACATTAAAAATGGATCGTTTCGAGCTTTGAGCCAAATATAAAGCAACAACTCTTGCGCTTGATTTCCATTTTCATAACTTTCCATTTTAGGCTTGTTATACACAACATACCAGACCGACGCTTGTCAAAAAATAAACGAGCGGCCATGAGCTGTATTTAGGTCTGTCGGTATGAGCTTTAAGCTATTTGTTCGAATTATAGGAGCTGAATTAAAATCATCAATCAGTCATGGGAATTGATTATTTATTTAACATAGTTTGTTTCATTTGTTTCTAAAGATATTTGAACATATGTTGTTATAAACTAGTGAATTGTCAATGAGAATTTTTAATCACTGAGCGATAACCGATGACGATATCAACATACATAATTGGTTAAAAAAATAATCAGGACTTTCCAATTTTGCAATATATTTTCGTGCTTCAATAAATGAACGTGTGTGTGATAATAAGAAAATTCTATGTACAGTAGAAAAAGGTAAAAACAAATCATATAATACATACAAAATTCCTATGATTTAAGGCTAACAACCTCATGGCATGAAAGCACGAAAATGTAATCAAATATACATATTGACACAAATTGTAGAAAAGTTCAATACATAAATTATACATGTGTACTGTTCAAATTAAGTCGTAGAAGTTACCAATATGTATTGAAATTAACTTTTTGCGGCAGCAAAAAGAAAATGTTAGATAAAGCTGAGACACGTTGACCGTTTTGATTGCAGGTTGAGATTTATCTCACTATAATAGACAAATCTTATGTGCTAAATTCATTATCAATAAAAATTCAATTTGCTAATTTACTGATCAATGTGGTTGCATCGATCAAACCTCGGTGTCAAGCACAAAAAAGCTCTCTTGAGTTTCATTCCTTCACCGTTGGTCAAATTTAACGAACCAGATAATGCAAAAAAGATTATTTAATAAAAATATAACTTAAAAAAGTTTCTTACAAAGGCCAATTTAAAAGCTTAGTTTATGCAATAATTTTTATTAATTTTCTTACACAGAATATAATTTTTTTTATAAAAAACCATTCACCCTATAGATTTTTTATATTCAACTAAACACAATTATTTCTTGAAAAATAAGAACAATAAACTTTAATACGGACATTATAAAGTGAATTTAAAGGCACACAATATACATGCTACAAAATATAAACAAAGGTAAATACCGGAAAATTCGAAAATTTAGATTGTATTTCACTTTCTTTATACATAATGGCTGTGGTTACAATTCGTAGAATAATTAGATATATAAGGGTATTGTACAACCTAGTTTTTATCACTTAAATTACTGCCGTAAAGTATTTCAATTAGAAAATCGATTAGACTCACAGAAAGGCTAAACATAATATTCAGCTGTTAGAATTCATTATCATATAATTTCAAAATTCCCAACTATACCTTGAGCTTAAATCAATAGCTGTTTTTTGTATAGCGATATTTATATATATATATATATATATATATATATATATATATATATATATATATATATATATATAGGGTGTCCCGTTAGTGACTGACATGAGCGGTACGGTTGGATTCCTTGATCAAAGCGAAGACGACTTCAATGTTATCACTTCACTCTGTGAAACCCGTCTATCAAGTTATAGGCGTTTGAAGCGGAGCCTTCCGACGTCGCACCTTTTATTAACATTAAATCAATATCTCGAGAAACAACCATTTGTTTTTCGCCAGCTCATATCATATAAAAGGTGATAAAATTTGAATATTTACTTGAAAAGTATTTCAAATTTAAATGCTGTTAAAGTTAGCCGAAAGTTGATAACCAT